>JBBPDA010000001.1:3273986-3294938 GCA_037974385.1 Arnoldichthys spilopterus
TTGTTGGTCAAATCGTTATTTCACCCAAGAAGCTGCGCTTACTTCCTGAATTACCCGAGAAACAGACAGAATCAAAATCAGATTATTGGCCAGGCTGATGGTTCTATTACTACAGTCAGGATATAACCAACATACTTATAACTTATAACAGATAATACTATACATTACCCACAATACCCAATATATAGTACAAAATATAAAATATGCAAGCGAACACAGTACATACATAAAGAGCATAAAAATATGCATCAATAAGTGCAATGTGGTATTGTTGATGTAAAGCAGGGAAAGTGAACGTGACTATTTGTCATTGTGAACACACTTAAGCACCACAACAAAAAGTGACCTCTGCATTTAACCCATCCCACATGGCGCAGCGGGCAGCTGTCAACAGTGCCCGGGGAGCAGTGTAACGGGACGGTAACTCGCTCAAGGGTACCTCAGTGGTGGCCAGGCTGGGACTTGAACCTGCAACCTTCAGTTCACAGGGGCAAGGTCCTAATCACTAGGCCACCACTGCCCAATATGTGAGATGTGCACTGGCTGAAATATGTGTGAAACAGGTGTAGCTATTGTATAGTAGAAGGAAGAGCTGTTCAGCTATTCAGGAGAGAGATGGCATGAAGAAAAAAAAACTGCTCTCTTGTCTGGTAGTCTTGGCGTACAGGGTCGCCAGAGGGGAGGATATGAAAAAGGTTGGTCCAAGTTGTGAGGAATCTGTAATGATCTATGCTGCCCATTTCCTGATTCTCGAACAGTTTAGTAGTTTCTGCAAGGTGGACAAAGGGGGACCGATGATTTTTTCATCTGTCGTCACTATTTGCTGCACTCTCTTCCTGCTGTGCTTTTGGCTGCCTGAACCAGACCGTGATGGATGTGCACAGGACAAATTTGATAACTGCAGTGTAAAACTGACTCAACAGCTCTTGTGTTAGACCTAACTTCCTCAATTACAGCAGGAGGTACATCCTTCACGGGGACTTTTTAAGAACGTATTTGATGTTAGTCTTCCACGTCAGGCTTTAGGAAATGGGAGTCTCCACACGCTTGAAGGTCTCTACACTGAGCTGTTGGATAATGTGAGGGTTGACTCCAAAAACTCACTATCATCTCCACAGTTTAGAGCATGCTCAGTTCCAAGTTGTTCTGACTGCACCAGAGCCATCAGCCATTCAAGGTCCCACCAACATGACTCATCATCATCTTGCATAAGTTAGATGATCATAGTGTTTTCTGCAGATTTTAACAGAGAGTTTAACAGAAAGTGAAGAGTATTAGGGAGAGAGCACATCCTTGAGGAGCACCTGTGCTGACTGTTTATACACCAGAAGTGACTTCACCTCATTTACCTGCTGTTTCCTGCCTGTCAGGAAGTTGGAGGGTCACTGACAGATGGCAGGGAAAACACAGAGCTTGGAGAGTTTGAGAAAGGACTTCTGGGATAATGCAGGGTGTCCAGAAGGTGTCCTGTGAAGTTCTTCAGGTGGACTAACAACAGTCTTTCAAAGAACTTCAACTACAGATGCCAGTGTGACAGGTCTGTAGTCATTCTGTCCTTTGATGGAGAGTTTATTGGGCACCAGAATGATGGTGGAGTGTTTGAAGCAAGAAGCAAGATTGGAGCTCACACAGCACAGCACTTTTCCTCTTAACCCAGAGAGCATCTGCTCCACTAACTAAAATCACCAAAAAACGTGTTGGTGAAAATGAAGTAAAGAGGCTCCCACTTCAGCACCATCATAGAGTTTATTAGATTCTTAAAAAACTCTTGAAGCCCTTCAGAAAGAAATGTTGTAAATCCCTAAGAGTCTGGCAAGGCATATAAATAGGTCCCTGAATTATATGAAATGAATCATTTCTCTGTAAGTCATCTACCAATGGTGTAGGTTTCAAGTGACGGAGATATGGAGGGTTATGGACTGTTAGTCAAAGACTAATTGGAACCTGGAATTGACTGATGGACAATTATTTAAAATGCCTACATTATTTCTGCTAAAGGGAGAAATACTAGCTTCTGAGGCTGAGGGTGAACCATCTCTATAGAATAATATTAAATTTATGAATATTGTTGTTGAATATATGATTGAAAAAGCATTTTGCTGTGGTTTTGTATATCATGATCATCTGCAGGCACATGACTGTAGTTCAGGTCTTACAGCCATATGCAAAAGTGTGGTCAAATGACATAAAAAATTTTTTTTTTAATACATAACATATCCTTTACAAAGAACATACTTTTTTTTTACATTTTAATGCAATATTACTGATTACTTCCTAATTTTGGGGAAAATTGGGGGAAAATTGAAACATAAAATGTGGCCTGTGCAACAGTTATGTTACATATTTGTATTTTATGCTTTTGTCCAGTATGTTAATATTGGAGTAAAATACTGAAACAAGTGAACATTTCAAATGGGCAGAAAAAAATATTTAAGCTTGTTCTCTGTAGAGAGTGTGTAAATATCTTCACCCGTGTGATGGGAGTGTTCAAACATACGCTTTCTTTCATTTTTTACCAGAGCAATTTTATAGTTACTGCTAACTAGAATGACTCAGCAAACTGGGGATAGATTGATCAATCTACATCAAAGCAATATGAAAATATTGTAATGCAATTTTTTTTTATCCAAAAGCTCTACACAAAACAAGCACATGTGGACACCAAAATAAATGATCAAATGCACATACATGCTAATTCTCTGTGAGATATTTAAGCTAGTATCTTTAAAAAAATTACCACAAGGACCTAAAAAGGAAATTTCCCAAACTTGTTCAACTCTATAAAAAAGAAATAAATAAAATAAAGACCACTGGTTTATAAATGCGACAAGCATGTTCTGTTTCAAAGCCTCTCTTGATGAGAGCATCGTAATGCTATCATATGTCTCTTAAAAGGCCCCAGAAAACTGGTTTAAAGTGCTTCACTAAGACTTTAAATACTTGCAGAAAAGGGATTTCACCTCTCAGATTTGGTGGCAGCTCAGCCACAGCTAGTTCTGGGGTACAGAAACACTTTCTTCTGACAGGGTGGTGGGTGGCTCAGGCAGGACCGCGATCTCCAAGCTGCTTCACACGTTTCATACACTGACTGATATAACAGTAGAAAACCCGGTATCAGCCATTGTGTCAGTAAACACACATACATTTGTAATCACTGTAACAACACATATCCAAACCCTTTCCTGTTTCTGTTAATTAAGTATTTCAATAAGGCTCGTACAGTTAGGGGTAAAAAATCCATCATTTTGTTTTGTCTTAAGCATGTTTTTGTCTGAGTGCGCGTCATGTCTCATGTGACACCTATGAACTGTTTTCCAGTAGCTAAAGCAGGACCTACGGCACCAGACTGGAAGTGACCTTTTTCATTGTGCCACAGCTTGCACACTTTGTACACAGAATAGCATATGGATGGATATAACTATAAGCCACACCCCTCACACTTATAACATGACATGAGTCCAGTTAAGTGCGTAAACATTATTGACCTGTCAGTCATCTTACATAATATTAACAGCATTAACGTTTACATTGAAGTCACTGTTTGTCATTGTGAACACACACAAACTGTACAAATATAATAAGCACAATAAAATGTGACCTCTGCATTTAACCCAACATGCACATGTAGAGCAGTGGACAGCTATCAAGCTATCAACAGCGTCATAATTTGATCAACAGTGTAGTGGGACGGTACCTTGCTCAAGGGTAACTCAGTGGTCAGCACTTCAACCTGTGACCTTCTGTTCACAAGGGCAAGGTCCTCAACACTAGGCCACCACTGCCCCTATAAGCAACATAAGCATGAACGGTAGGAGTAGCCCAAGTGGCAAATACTCTCAAGACCTCTATCCATCCATTTTCCAAACCACTTCTTCTATTTCAAGGCATGGGGAAGCTAGAGCCAATCCTAGCTGACTATGGGTCCAAGGTGGAGTCCACCGAGGACAAGAGGCCAACCCATCGCAGAGACAACCTCTATAAATGTGTAAATTACCAGGATGTTGGAAACACAGCAAAATGGCAAAACAGCCATGATCAACATGTTGCAATGGTATAAATATTGCCTAAGCTCCTCCAGTTTGGGGGCTTAAAGTAGTATTTGGTGTCGTTGTTACTAAAAATAAACACTTGTCATGCTGCATTATACCTGCATGAGTATTTTATGACAAATGACATAAACCTACACTAATGTATATAACCGCTTTAACATGCTTTAGCGTAAATTTCACAAGTTTCTGGAACTATTCTGGAGCGACTGAGCACAGTTTTTCCAAAAAACATTTCCTCAGTTGCTGTTTTGATGATGGCAGTTGAGAGCACTGTCTAAAATAGTCTAAAATGTCCCACAGGTGGGTTAAGATCTGGTGACATTTACAACATTTTCATAATCCTCAAACCACTTCCTGACCCCTTGTGCCCAGTACGTGAGGGCACTGTCATCAAGTGACCACTCCCACCAAAAAAAGAAATGTTTAATGCCAGGATAAAGGTGATCAGTCATGCACTTCATTTGCAGTGACCCCTCCCTCTAAAGGTTCAAGTGAACCTAAACTACGTCTGCAAAAACTCCCAGAGCCGCCAGACCCCCTAAATGTAGGGGTCAAGCGTTCCACCTGTTCTCTTGGGGTACACCACGCCTGCACCTAGGGAGAATGTGAAGAACACACTTCAAGTGTCAGTATAAAACTTCCAATCCACCATAAAATGAAAAAAGGAATAAAATGAAAGGACCTTTTATGATTGAGGATGAATATATAAAAGGGTTAAAAAGTCTCACACACAAAGTCAAGTACTCTCACAAGTTTTGCAAGAACTCGACAGCAGTTACCTCAATTCTTTTATCTCAATTTTCTCAAATCTCAATAGAACAGCCAGCTCAAACCCAAGCCGTAACAAAGCAGGTCAGCATGTACGAGCGCTGAAGACCGAATCCGTCCTTACACCCTCAGAATCCATCCTCTGGCTGCACACTGACATCCAACACGAGCGCTGCAATGTCCTTTTCTTCATTTTCAGCCTGTGTTCTGTATTCTGACTAGTGGGTCTACATCACTTCTGAATAGATTTCCAGACACAGATTCGGCTCTGTCTCAAACTGCATCACACTGTGGATGAGGATTTTACACTGAACGAACTTTTTAGCGCAACACCCATGTGAAGAATCTGCCTACAGGCAAACCCTACCTTTCTGCATTGATCTAGGATAAGGCAGACCGTAGTGGCAGTGTAAAAATGACAAAGAAATAATATGATGCTATGCACAAAGGCCCCCGAACCCCAAAAATAGTCAGCCAGGACTTCTCTGGTGTCCAAAGCTGCTTTGAAGCTGGTTCATTTTGCTTTCTTTACTGACAACAGATTTGCCTTTGTTTTATTGTGCCCTTATGTCATTTATAAATACCGTAAAAACACCATATTTCCCCCCACATTTGAGTGTGGAATGATCTTTCCTTACTTTTGGTCCAGTTTTGCTGCAGATTTGATGCGATTATGTGATTATGTGCTGGGATGTACATTGATCAGCCTTAACACCACTGACAGGTAGAGTAAATAACATTGACTGGCTAGTTATTCCCTTACAATGACACCTGTCAGGGGGTGGGATATATTGAGCAGCAAGTGAACAACCATTCTTTGAAGTTGATGTGCTAAAAGCAGGAAAAATGGGTGAGCGTACGGATCTGAGCCACTTTGACAAGGGCCTTGTTGTGATGCTCTAGACGCCGGAGTCAGAGCGTCTCCAGAACGGCAGGTCTTGTGGAGTGTTCCAGGTGTGCAGTAATTGGTACCTGCCCAAAGTGGAAGACGACTGGTGAATTGGCAACAGGGTCATGGGCACGCAAAGCTCACTGATGCAAGTAGGGAGTGAGCTCAGAGGAGAAGCTCCTGTGGCCCAAAATGTTATAATAGAAAGGGGTCAGAACACACAGTGCACCACAGTCAGCTCTTTCAGCAGCATGAGGGACCTACTTGGTATTAGGCCGGTGGTGTTAATGCTATGGCTCATCAGGGTATGCGGTTATTGTTTTGGGGGTGTTTAAGGTCTTTTTCGCAGATGCAGTGTTGTAGAGTATTAAGAAGCAAATCTCAATAGAGTAGCCCGCTCCAAGCAGCTCCAGCCCAAGCCAAAACAAACAAAAAAAACATTCACACAAATTCTCCCTTAGCATTAAAGACATTTTGGAACACGACTCTTCCCATAAAACCCAGGCCTCAGGTTTTTTTAGGTTCTTTAGTTATTCAACATATGTTTGTATTGTTAAGAGGAAAAAAATGTCCAAGTTTGATTTGTGGCCAAACTATTCCTTTATCCATTATAACAGAGCACACAAACTGGTCTTAGATCAGTACTAAAGGGCAACGCTTCAGTCAACACCCCCACACAGCGGACTCATGTCTGGCCAGCCGCGGGGGACCCGTGTTAGAAGTGTAAAAGCGTGAGGGGCAGGGGACGAGTGGCGGCGGCGTGTGTTAGTGTGCGCGCGAGTCAATCTCGCCGTCTCTCTTTCTCACTCACCCATCTCAGGATGGTGCCGCCCTTCCACCGGCACGCTGACCGTCCGTCGCAACAGCTTGTTCCTGTGCGACTCGGAGCGCCGCTCGCGCATCAACAAAGGATGAACCTGTGGGGGAGCAGAGTAATGGGGTCAGAACACAAGCAAACTGAGCCAATACAGCACAGTGAGTTACACTTCAAGGCCCTGTAATACAGCCTAAGCTACTATCCCAACAAAATGGGCAAGAACAGGGCTAACCCTGACCCCAACAGCTCAATGCATGTATCAGATATACGTTTTGTTGGTTCGACAAATAATCAAGCTACACTGTTTTCGCCTTCAAATGTAATCGATTAGCCAAGACCATGACTGGTCTGTTTGCCTAGTTAAGCATAAGGCTAATACAGCTAACAAGAGGTTCAAAGTTTACACTGATTTAATTGCCACCGCAAGTCATCTCAAATAAACCAAATCAGCCAAAACATTATGACCACCTGCCCTATATGGAGTAGGTCCCTCGTGCACTGACCCCTTTCTATCAGAGTCAGCTTCACTTTTTAAACCACAGCAGCTCTTCTGTGGAACAGACCAGACAGGCTGGCATCAGTGAGCCTCTGGTGCCCATGACCCTGCCACTGATTCACCAGTTGTCCTTCCTTGAATCACTTTTGATAGGTATCACCTACTGCACACCACAAGACCTGCCGTTTTGGAGATGCTTCGACATCATCTAGTCACCACAATAAAGCCCTTGTAACAGTGGCTCCAACCTTTATGCTCCTGTTTCCAGCACATCAACTTCACGTACTGACTGTTCACTTGCTGCCTAATATATCCCACCCCTCTGACAGGTGCCATCGTAATGAAAGAAATAGACACTCAGTGTTATTCACTTCAGCTGCCAGTGGTGTTAATGTTATGGCCGATCTGTACAAAAGTATTAATAAAACAGGAAATCATTATTAGCTTTGTAGTTCTACATAACAGTACATCGTACAGTGTTCAATCACATGTGCGAGTCTATTTTGAACAATTCAACAAGGTTTAAGGAAAACGTGATGATTTTTGCCTATAATTTGCACTTTTCCCACCTCTCCCAGATATTCAGGGATTCTACTGCATATTGATAGAGGCTTTCAAATGATAAACATTAGAATCCTGATTGGTCTCTCTTTGTGCTGAGCAGGTCTATCAGTTTTCTTACAGTCAATATCTCTCTCACATTGCCCATCAGTTCAGTTTGGTGGCCTCAGCCCTGTGACAAAGTCTTCCAAAAAAAAAAGAGAAATAATAAATGCAATAAACACTCAATCACAGACAAACAGCACCACAATGAAATGTGTTCTCTGCATTTAACCCATCACATGTGCACAAATGATTTAGCCCTGTGGACATGCAAGTCAGATTGCTTTTGTTTTTTGTCATTTCAGATCACCACATGGACAGCTGAACCATTTGTGGGCAGTGGAGGCTTAGTGGTTAGGACCTTGCCCTCGTGGACTGAAGGTTCCAGGTTCAAGTCCTGGCCCGGGCACCACTGAGGTCCCCTTGAGCGAGATACCGTCCCGCTACACCGCTCCCTGGGTGCTGTTGATAGCTTGTGTGATGTGTAATGGGTTTAACGCAGAGGTCATGTTTCGTTAAGGTGCTTGAGTGTGTTCGCAATGACAAATTTTCACTTCCTTTAAAAGACATTTAGGAAGCATATTTTAACTGCATATGCTGCAGATTCACTATAGACTCTCCATATTAACATTAATGCCAGAGCAAACGTCAGCTGATCAGGTCGTACTCGGTCATGCTTTGCCGCGTGCACTCACGTGTGTGTCACTGGCCAACGAAGTGGATTTGCATGCTGATGTGACCACAGTCTCATCATGCAAAACAGATGTAGTCACGGCCAACGCGAAACTGCACCACTCAAGCTTAGAAATCAGATTAAAAAACAAATCCGGTTTGTTTACTTGCAGTGTGAACACAGCCTACAGATGTTAGCTATGTAGTTATAAGAGAAGTCTTTAGAGTTAAATGGGTTAACGCCTCCAGAAGCTGCAGACCGCTAATAGAAACCAAATTCCCACTGGGGGTGAGAATTCCTTCAAATATGAAACAAGTGAGTACGTTTTCGGTGGGAGAGGAGGAAAATAATTGCGGTCTTGTGTGTGTTATATGGTGTTTATTTAAGGCTCTGTACAGGGTTGGGTCCCAGGGGAGAGGAGCATGTCGTAGCCCATCCTGAGAGTGTGTGTGTGAGGGAGAGAGAGAGAGAGAGAGAGAGAGAGAGAGAGAGAGCCTTATTCATCACACTTCAGCTTCCCATAGCACAAACAGTGGGGAAATAAAGCAGCACAGGTTTCGCTTCCAAATTGCCAAGAGGCGATGTAACAATGTGGGTGGCGCTCCTCTGTTCTGGCTGCTATCTTAAGGCAGATAGGATCAGGCTATAGAGAATGGAACAGAGAGTGGAGAGCAGGGAAAGAGGTGATAAATGAGGCGGGCAGCAGCGGGTCAAGCACGGAGTCCCAACGGAGTGTGCTTCAAATGCTCCTTGTCACCTGAACTCACAGCAGCAGGCCGGGTTACAACAGAGCGTGTTGCTGCGCATGATCACACGCCTGAGCTGGGAACTGTAAAGCCATACACCTAAAGCAACCACAAATTAACCATTTAGGGCTGCTTGTTCTTAAACCCCCACATTACACGCGACAGCAGCGCTCACATTCACCCGCGCACCTTCTGTCTATTTGGAGGATTCAGAGCTATATCCACTAGGGGGCAGGTCAGAGCTCAAATGAGTAATCATCTCTGATCACTTCTGATTTAAAGCAAGAACAGAAACAGAACATGCCACCAGATGAGGCGACAATATAATGTATCTTGTGAAAACTGATCAAGCAGATGACAGAAAAGGTTGGTTCAGTCTGAAGCTGACATCTTGTCACAGTTTTCTGAGAATGTACAGCACCTATGCTTCAAAAGAACATACAATATGAGGGACAAGCGTCATTTGCATGAGCAATTTCTCCATTTTCACAGCTACTTTTCAGATTAACCTTGAAAAGAAAATACCTACAACATGGTTGCCAGCTTTTGCCCTCAACTTGGAATGAGGGATAGGAATACTTTGGTCCATTGGGAGGTGGGCATCAGGAAAAACATCGTAAAAAAGTTCGTAACCAACGATAAAATGGACCATCCAGGTGTTTATTAGCAATAGACACAAAAGTCAACATTTTCCACCTCATGGGGGTGTATCAGTGATGACTGAGTGACTATGGGAGAAGATCCCATTAGTGCAGAGGATTTTATATAGATTTTATAGAGATATATGCTACCAATACGCTTCAGGCCTCATTTTGCTCATGCTACAACCACATGGCTTCGTAGACAAAGAGTGAGTTTGCTTAACAGGTCAGCCAGCAGTCCAGATCTATAAAATGGGAAAATGAGTTTTAACTATTTATTAAGCATGTAAATTTACCTTCAACATTCCATTTTATGTTTACCCATGGTTTACCTACATGGGATCCAACAGAAGTTCTAGCTCCAGCTCATTTTCCATCTGCTTGAAAGACAGCTGGAACTGTGATATTGCCTTTTTGGTCAGTTTATGCCACTGTGGTATACGTCTGAAACATCTAATTTGGCTAAGTTTCCTAGCTTGCTCGTTGTCATTATTTTTCAGCTACAGTGGGTTGTAAGCACATTAAGCAGAAACTATAAATGAAAAGCACCTTTTTCATCACATTTCTTCTTCTTTGCTTTTAATATAACACTTTTCAGGGCCCACATTTAAAACCGTTGACATTTAAACAGACTCAGACTCAGGCAAGCAAAGCTTCAAGTATATCTAGCTAGTTATCTAGCTGACTAGTCCTCCTAACAGTAGCTGTGTTAAAAAAAACAAAATCATATTTGTATTTGTCAAGCGTTGCTATAGTAGCTCATAGCATCAGTTATTCAGCTGATTCACTCCATAACAACGCAACCATAGCAAATGCTTTACAAAGGCGCAGTTCTAAAATTAGCAAATGATACATCAACATAACACTCTGCTTTACATTCTGGTGCACTTCTTCTTCATGTAGTGCTTTTTCTTCACCCGAGACTTAATTGTTTTCTAAGATCTTGTTAACTTCAGTGGCAGGAGATACCAAAGGCTACGGGGAGAATCCCCTAGTACCTCTGTATCCTGTGTGTACCAATTTCGAGCAGATACGAAAACCCAGAAAACTGAGGCCATCAATACTGGAGCAGTGTCCAATGTAAAAAGAAGAGCTCTAGTTCTCTAGTGTCAAAATTTCTGCTACATTGTGAAGTGGAAAACTGTCCAAAGTGTCTTCCAGATTTTGCCTAAAACATGTTTAGACAGCTTTCTCTGCCAAGCTATTTTTAAAAGCACATACTAGAAGGAGGTGGGCCTGAAAGTGGCTGAAAGTTTTGAGTGCTGATAAGTAACATCACAATAAGGAGATTATGTGACATTATTCTGATGGTAGGACGTTTGTCAGTAATTTTCCTTTGACAAAATGGCAAAATTTTAGAAGCTATTGATTTACTACATCAAGTTATTGAAAATAGACTGTCCTTAAACTCTTCGGAGGCAGTGTGCATCCGCATAAAGACAGCACAGCTGAGAAAGCTTATGTGTTGAGAGGAAATAAATCATACAACACATGACAGCACTGACATGTGCATTATGTGGATGTTAGAGTTTAGCACTACAGCGGTCATTTCCATTAAAACACCAGTTGTGCTTTGTGCTGTGACTAACAATTTCAGAGGATGCATTTGATGGATTTATACACACAATTACTATCTCTAGAAAACTTGGGATCTTTCATAAAATGCAATAAAAAAGAAGCATGTGCGAGTTGTTCACTCTCTTGAACTTTTTTTTTAACTGATAAAAGTAATATTTCCAATGCTTTAACTAATCTAACCGTGGGCAGTGGAGGCCTAGTGGTTAGGACGCTGCCTTTGGGACCTAAAGGTCACAGGTTCAAGTCCCGGCCCGGACACTACTGAGGTATCCTTGTGCAAGGTACCGTCCCACTACACTGCTCCCCGGGTGCTGTTGATGGCTGCCTCCACTGCTCCACGTGTGAACGTGTAATGGGTTAAATGCAGAGGTCACATGCCATTGTGGTGCTTGAATGTGTTCACAATGACAAACAGTCACTTTCACTACACTTCAAATCTGAACATTAATATATGTCATTCAGAATTTAACCCCTGCAACCAAAAATGTTGGGATGGAGCAAAATAAGAGTGAAAAGTTTTGAAACATTCCACAATAAGCAGGTGAGCTGGAAACAGGCGAGGAGAACTTAACTGGCTCTAAAAGGAGCATCCACCAAAGTCACAGTCTTGGCAAGAAAAGATGGGTCGTGGCTCACCACTTTGTGCCAAACTTTATGACAGAAACAGTATTATAGGCATCTGGGCAGTGGTGGCCTAGTGGTTAGGACATTGCACTTGGGACCTGAAAGTCTTAAAGGTCGCAGGTTCAATTCCCAGCCTGGGCACTACTGAGGTACCCTTGAGCAAGGTACCGTCCCACTACACTGCTCCACGTCTTGGAAGTCGCTTTGGATAAAAGTGTCAGGTAAATATATTATATTATTTAAAAACATTAAATGTGAATGTTATATAACAACATCAAATAAAATTTCCCAACACTTCAAGAATTGAGGTTTTTCATCCTCTACACTACACAATATTGTGAAAAGTTAAAGGGAATCCAGAGAAATCTCAGTATGTGTACATGACTGGAAACATTTGAACCCTCAGGAGTTACTGCAATAAATGTATCCACAGGGGCTCAGGAGGACTTAACACTCTGTCGCTGCATCAAGAAATTCAATCTGAAACTCTATGATGCAACGTGAACACCAAACTTCATTTCTATGCAGAAACATAGCTGAGATCTCTGGACCCTCTATCTGTCTGTTTAGCTACAGATGCTACCCCTGAGATACCAGCGATCCTGTGCCATCCTGCCGTCTAGACCAGCCTGACCCATCCTGGTGTCCTACTTCTGGTCGACCGCTGAAACCAACTCACTCCTGCTGAGGAGAGTCAATATAGACAATCATTGTGGCCAAAAGTACATTAGAAACTGCTGCCACTATTGGGGCCTCCCTATCACCTGTCATTTCCATGTGCTTCATATGTTTCATATACATATGCTAGATATGTATGCCACGTCTAGAGACTGAGATTGTTTTCCTTTCTTCTGTTTGTTATTGCTATCTGGTGTCGACCAGACGAGGATGGGTTCCCCTTCTGAGCCTTTCTTTCAAAGTTTCTTCCTACATTTTAGGGAGTTTTTCCTTGCCTCTGTCACTTTTGGCTTGCTCATTAAGGGCTTGGACCTGGATTCGGTAAACCAGTTGTAAAAAGTGCTATAAAGATAAAATTGACTTGACTTGGATTGACTCAAACTCATCTCAGATGGACTGAAAGGCAGTGGAAACATGTGCTGTGGTCAGATGAGTCCACATTTCAGGTTGTTTTGAGGAAAACAATGCTACTCGACCATTCAGACATTTATCAGCGAAAGCTAGACACAGAGTGTAAGTGCTGGACTAGCCAGTTAGCAGTCCAGATCGGTCTCCTACTGAAAATGTATGGAGCAGACTCCTCAGTTCCCAAACAACTAAACAGTGTAATTAAAAGGAAAGGTGATGTAACAGTGGTAAACACACCTCTGTCTCATCTTTCTTTGAGTGTGTTGCCGGCTTTAAAATCTAAATGTGTTTATAATTACAAAATACATGACAAGCTGATCAGTAAAAAACATTGGAGTTTATTAACATTTATCAGTTAAATAAAAATTCAAGAGAGTTAATATAATCACACAGTCTTGTTTTTATTAAAAACATCTCTCCTGGTAATGGGCTTGTAGATTTGCTAACAAGCAACATGCCTGAGCAACAGAGAGCTACAGCTAAATGGGAAGATAGGAGATAACAATAAACATATGATAATATAAAAATTATTAAATGATATAATGGAATATTCACTGACCCAGCTACTGCCACTAAAGGAGTCATATCCTAAAAATCTGGGTCAGAACGACTTTTCTCTGTTCTTTGTTCGCTGAAAAGCCCCCAAATACTGTCAGAATTTGAAATGCAATGCTTCCTTGTCATAACTGGTGAAAAATCACCACCTCAAGACCACTAGAGCTTTAAAAAACGGCTCCATTCATGAGGCGGATTTCGAATTCCATTAGAACAGACCAGTAATCTGTAAGCTGCTATTTACATATGCCCACCTCAAACGGATCCGATTATCTAACATTTCCTCTATGTTCTGCTATTAAGAACAGAACATGAGCAAGAAAGGTCATAATAAATGGCAGGTTGGTAGATGTCTATCAGCCAACAGCAATTATCAAAAGAGGGCGCTTTAAACAAGTGGCATTTCTCCCCCTATGACAATTTTGCAGCCAACATCAACCATTAGCTCAGTGCATTTTCTGCATAACAATATAGAAACACTGAATGCAGTAAGACTGCTTGAGATAAGGAGCAGCCCTAGAAAAAAGTCATATAACATGCAATTAACATCCCTTTTTACAAACCCTGTTACCAGAAACGGTGGTCATTTTGTAAGTTGCAATAAAACAAACATTTGTAAATTCTTTTTAACTGACAAAAGTACAAAAAATGACTTTTAATGACATTTTGCTTGTAAATATTGTTTGCAATAAGAGAACTGTATTTGCAAGGTAGACTTACACATTTAGTTGTGCTTGGGGGGCTGGACTTTCAGTCTCTGCCTCAAGTTTTGTGAGCCGGTCAGAGAGACGGCTAATAAATGTGCAACACCATGTGTAACACTCATTACAACCAGCACTGCAATGCTAAAAAAAAAAGGGCAAAGACAAACTGAAAAGCAGACTAGAAAAATGCACAAAAAGTGAATTTATGTAATAAAAATGTAATGTTTAATATGCCAGAAGGAATTATTTATACTGTATAATACAAAACGTCATATGTTAATAAAATGTTAATGACAATGAGAATTCTACAAGTTGTAGCTCATGAGGCAGTCTGTTATTCCTGCTCTTGTAAAAACCCTGGTCACAATCCACTAAAATGTAATTAGGATGGTTTTATTCACTTAAAGCAAAGCATTGCAGTCTGATGCTCTGATACTCAGCAGGCTGAGAACATATATATTGCTGTTTGCAATGAAATTGGGAAATGGGTCCCACAATAAAAAATGCATTATACCCTATAAATCCTTCATGAGTCGAGAGCACGGAGAACTTGTGCTCCCTTATCGACTTGATTGCCCTTTTATTTGAACAATTATCTACAATGAGGCCTCACCCGGCAGATGTTATGCTCAGAGAAGTCTGTTTACAAGGTGTCAGCTTGCATAATGTGAGATTTAATTATCTTACAACTAATCTGGGCTTGAGTTAACTGATTGGTGGTGTGCAGAAATCCATCAGATCTTGATGTGTTGATGTACTTCACTTGCAATGCTAGGCAAAGTGGCAGTGGAGGAGGGGCACATATTGCTGCCGTTGCTACGTAAAATACTTAGGGTGATTTGGTAATATTAGCAAATAATATCGAATAAGTGGCTCTCAAAATCGAGAGGCTACAATTGTGGCTTCTACAACAACACACAGCGCATGAGAAGCTGACTTATCAAAACAAGGGTCCTCCCCTAATGGACATATTTTGATCTCCAATAGGGAAAATACTTGTAAAATGAAAGTATGGTTGATTATAAAATGTAGACATAATTTTTTAGGGTTTCGGCAATGCACACTTAAACAGTCGCTTGGAACTAAGAGCCCATGTTCAGAGCCTGTACTGAAACTCGTCCATTTAGGTCAGCTGCCTCTTCTGCGAAATGCTGTTAAAATGTGTTTTAACTGCCAGTGTTTGAAGCCATGTGAGATCGAGCCATCCTCAGATTCTGAGAAATTCCATTTTCTAGATTCTGAGAAACTCTTTTTTTCTAATCTTTTCATGTCCTGGCCTCAGAAAGAAGAGTCAGGTTGATAGGTTGTTCAGCTGCCGTTTCAGCTGAAAGACCAACCTTCATTTCATAACATAATTATAGGCCGACTTATTCTGTCGTTGCTTAACTGGGTAGATTCTTACCATTTTATTCTTCCTCACGAATGAAATGCCTTTGTCTATGTTATCTATATTTATACTCCTCAACCAAAAATAATGATGTGAATTAAATCGCAGTAGCATGCATGTACAATATTTAGAATAAAGTTGTCATTAAAAAAAAAGAAAGAAAAAAAACTATAATGATGCTCATGCTGTGCATGATTCTCATACAGGACTATTTGTAGTGAGAACCCTTCCGTAGAGCACCACTGTGAAAGTGGAACACAATTATTATTTATTTTATTCAGATTATGTGGCACTCACACACTGTGAACAGTGAGCAATACAACTGTGCTCTGAACTTAACCCATCGGCATCACCAGACCCATTTCACTGGGGGCACATGCCCAACTATATATCTCGGCATGCCTAGTCTCTACCCTGAACTAAACCATGTGTGTCCAGGACGACTGTGCCTCAGTACCACCTTATCTCCCCTTAACGCCTCTGATTTTACCCATTTGTCATTCCAATATACATACACCAGGCACAGGAGCAGTGGGCTGCACACCTACAGCACCCGGGTGGGACTAGCGGGGGGGCAGCTGGGGGGTTTGGTGCCTTGCCCAAGGACACTTTGGCCGTGAATGCGGGAGGGGTTAGTTGCTGTTTACTCACTCACCCCTTTCCACATTCTCTCCCAGGGATTGAACTGGCAACTCTCCGGTTACAAGCCGTCTTCTCCAACCATTAAGCTTTAGCCCGCTAATGCTAATGGCACATACTACTTTCGTCAATTATACTGTTCTAACAAAAAAAAGAAAAACATAATCTTGCACATTTTCATGGTGGACATCTTGTGTATGTCATTATATAACTTAATATGCTGAAAGTGGATACTTTTACTTTATTAGTAACCTTTGTTTATCCAACAACACCCATAGCGATACTGCTAATTTGTGCTAGCAGGTATATGAGATTTTCCACTATATTGAGCACCAAGCCAATGACCAGTATTTCTTGTTCAAAACTGCACGGTTTCAGTCAACACACAGACGAACAAAGCTTGTTACGGACATCCAGGTTTTTTAATGAATCCGTAAATATATTTAGCAAAAAAATAACTTTGAATGCTACTTGATTAGCCTGTTAGCCCATTAGGAGTTGTACCGAACTGCCTGCAATGCTAGGCATGCCTTTTCCCCTCATGCTCAAATACTTCGTGACTACAAACACACACATGTTCATGAACACAGAGTGTTTTTCCTCCTTCATACTGCATGAGGTGTGAGTTGTCACCTCTTTGAGGGAGTGAAAGTTCTGCCATTGCTGTGGCTGCAAGCGCCATTTACAAATTCGCAGGAGGGGCTATATCATATGATCAGAGAATGACAGCATGGCAGGAGCGTGTGAAAGCAGAGCTGCTCTGTGGTCCTTAAAAATCTAGTGAAACTGCATCTGGTTTGATTAGGCTGAAGTGATAGTATTTCAAAGTGTAAACATACGCTCTGCCCACAAATCACCTTGTGGATTGGATAGTGGTCCTCCAATGTGGTCCGAGTTGGAATAGAGCAAAAATGTGGACCGTCTGGTCATTAAAAACCACTGCTTTAGAGGACCACCAACGCCACTCCTGTTTGATATACTGTCATGCAGAGTTTAGTTGAGTAAATAGTTATTACTTATGTCTATGAAAAGTAACAAAATTGATACTCTTTCTGCATGTAGTACGTTATTTGGTTCAATTGTACTTAAATGATATCGCTATTGCACTTTTTACAACCAACATTGTCACAAAGCAGCTGTAAAAAATACAGGTCCGAGCCCCTAATGAGCAGGGCAATGGCGACAGAGGCAATGAAAAAGCTGTAGGAAGAAACTTTGGGAGGAACCAAGATATAGAATGGGAACCCATCCTCCTATGGTAAAACACCAGTTAGCAGACCAGACTACAAAAAGAAGAAAAGCAGCACAACCACAGCTATCTGCTGTTCTAATGTGGGCCTGGGCCGCTGCACTGAATGTGCTGCATAGCATGATTTGCACTTTCAAGCAGAAACGAGCAGTTCAAAAACAACAGGTGTGCTAATGATAACAGCAGGACTGCAGAGAGAGGGATTTTCACTCTGAGCGATCTAACAAGTATTTTGGTCAGTATAGATGTCTAATTTGTGGAAGCTCCAGATAAAGTTTATAGTATACAAGCTCTATAAGCTAAAGTTATTACGCCACTAGTATGTGCCGCATATACTCACAGTGCTTATTAAATCTTTCAGTCTTGAGTTACATAAATTGAAAAGGGAATGAATTACTTTACTTTTAGATGTATTTTGAAGTATCTTAAAGTATCTGATCCAGGCAATCGAGAACCTCTGAAGAAGATAAATAGACTCCACAGGAGGGATCTTCATCCAGTACAGGAGTTCAAAAAAGCATAAGGAGCCTCGCTCTCTGAGTTGTTAGGATGGCCCTCTAATCTCCTCCATTACTCATTGTAATGTTACTTGCTAGCAGATCAAATTTAGCATGACTGCAACTGTGGAGAAAATTGGGGAATAAAATCCAAAAAAACAAAAAACATAAAGAACTGTAAATCTCAAGAAGCAGGACCGGTGACCACTGTTTAAGAGCATCGTTTGTGCCTCCTTTATTATACAAGAGTGTAAGTAGACGCATTTAAACTTGTAAAATAACATACTAGAAGTTCTAATAAGATATTGGGTATATATGCTTTACTGAAAGGGAGAAACGACGTGATCAGCGACCTTGGCTGCTCATTGGCTGGTTTCTGTTTTAAAAAGTATTCTTCAGGCTGAACTGTGTTGATACACTGAGTTCCTTATTGTCGCTCATGGAAATGCACTAAAGATCATTTCTGAAGAACAATCTTTCATTAAAAATGTAGTAAATCAGGCAGTGCTAGTTTGGCTAAATTGGCTGTCGTGAGTAAAGAAATAAGAATATGTCGATAATGACAATATTAATAAATCTGCACAGTTGGACCACTTGGCTACATTTTGACTGGGATGACGAATTTCCAGAAGCCGCATAATACATCAAAAACGTTTTGATGTAAGTTTGCAAGTCCTCTATCCGGAAGAGGCCATCTGTGCTGGTCCGGAGGCAGATGTTTTGACCCAGCTGTTTTTAGTCCTCAAATCCCACACACACTGACCCTACACACAGTGAAGGCACTTAATGATTTTTGATGGAGTTCTAGCTCTAGCTATATCTCTCTGTTTTACTAAACAGACTTTTAATTTCTTAAAAAAAATCTAATTACTTTATCGGGTTGCAAACTTTTACTCTTTTTTTAATAATATTGTATTTTACATACTTTCTATACATTCTTTCCTATGAAGAAACCCCATTGCTCAGAACATTTTGGTATATGTGAATATATGACGGTATATATACATTTAGTCCATAAATGGATATTTGTCTTTTAGGCTGGATCAGATCCTAGAGGGACACAATGAAATAGCAAGATTTAAAGAATGAATGCAGAGAAGACAAAGACTCTTAACCAAAAACGGTGCCTTAGTATTCATTTGTGCAAGAATATCCTTGTATCGGGCAAACATCTAGATTGCTCCTCCCTAACAAGACACTATTCACCTATTGTGATGGCATCTGAGCAAAGGAAACGGAAGAACTTAGGACCTATCCCTCTGAATGTGCCCTACCCAACAGGACATGGTATATGCATATGGCTGAGTGAAATTGGTATGAACACCTGTGCTCCATTCTGAAGAAAGGCAACCTGTGATCTACTAGAGGCCAGAGTGAAACAGGCACAGGGTACAGCTGTTCACCTGCGTTGCCCTGATAGCAATTACATAGCTCAATGTTATCTGCCAGAAACTGTGGCAGGGGACAGCGCACACAACGAGATGGCAGACAAGAGAGACACAGCGAGAGCAGGACGTGGTTGCTCTGTCCCCACTCTCTGATCTCCTGGCCACCTCAAAAAGAGCTTGTTGCACCCATTCTGCCCTTTAACAACTCCACAGTGGAGCTGTTATTGGCTCTACAAGCGGCGCCATGTTGCCCGCATGCCGCCACTCGAGTGTTTTTACACAAACAGTAGCAGTGTGGTGGTGAAGTGGAGGGAAAACACTGCTCTGCAAATGTGGCTTGGCACAGCAGCAGCAGCAGCCAAACATCAGGGGGCAATGCCATATGTCGGCGCTGTCTAAGCAGACCCAGCTGTGCAAGGGGGCGTGCGGGGAGGGCGACAGTTCGGCAGGTGTGTAATCCTTTCAGCCCTGACGGGGTGCTAATCGATCACTGCCAAGCCTGTCTGACCGGCACCGTGCCCGGCAGCCTGGGCCTCGTGACTTGCCCTGGACCCCGGACCCGCTACTCAAGGACCAGCTCCCGGGAGCTAATGAGAAGAGTCAGGACTTGTCTACTTAAATCAGCATCACATTTGCTGACAGGTTAAGGCTGCCGTTTTAATACACTCTAGAGGCTAGCGCTTCAGCTGGGAAAGGGCTGTTAATTGAGCATTAAAGTAGATGCATGCACAATTTTCATATTAAGACTTCGTTTAGGGATCTCTGACGGATGTTCACAAATCAGCTGGAAAAAATGCACGTTTTCAGACGCGTGGTGGCAAAGTCCTTATTGCGGATTCCTTTACTTAAAAATTGGCCAGTGGCTGATTTTTATTATCTTTACTCTCTTTTTGAAAGCAGGATGCAACAAAGACAATGTGACTGTTTATTTACACTACATTAATACACCAGGTGAGTTCTAATAGATTTTTAGTACTTTTAATGAACCAAAACAGCAACAGGCAACAAAGAAAACATATATAACATTTCTCTTTAGCATTAGATTCTTAAATGAAAGATAGCTACTACTAAGATAGCTCTTATCTTAGCTTAAATAACACAAAATCTAAATACTGTTAAATTGAGGATGCAAATATGTTAACGAGGCGTAGCAACATAATACAAATTTGTAATTTCATTATGTTTACATTTTTAAAACATATATTTATAGTTTTATATTCATTAATTATTTATATTTAAATTTGAAAATATTATTTAATATACTTAGAGCAAAATATATCACTTTAGAATGACACACATGATGGATTTTGAATTTGCACTTCTGAATAAAAAGTGTACATTTCTAAGCATTACAGAGAAGGTATTCAAACAACACAACATGCAGCGGTGGCCTAGTGGTTAGGACACTGACTTTGGGACCCGAAGGTCGCAGGTTCGAGTCCTGGCCCGGGCACTACTGAGGTACCCTTGAGCAAGGTACCGTTCTATTACACTGCTCCCCGGGCGCTGTTGGTAGCTGCCCACTGCTGCACATGTGATGGGTTAAATGCAGAGGTCACATTT
>JBBPDA010000001.1:3296620-3311601 GCA_037974385.1 Arnoldichthys spilopterus
GGGTTAAATGCAGAGGTCACATTTTGTTGTGGTGCTTGAGTGTGTTCACAATGACAAATAGTCACTTTCACTTCACAAATAACATTAGTACTTTGTTGGAAAACCATTGTGTGTCTACAGTAAGAGGTAATTAGTTTCTTGCAGCATTGTATCAATTTTGGCCCACTGGCTCATGGCAAACCATCTTCAGTTTCCCAGTTACCAGGGTCCCTCTGATGCACAATTACAAATTCCTCTAAGACTGGCTAGAACAGGTAAGCACATCCAGCTTTTTTAGTTATTTGCACTCTATGTCTGGTGTAACTGTCTTATCAAAATATCCTCTTTCTTGCCCTATGAATGTAAATTCCTTTTATCATATTTTGATGCTCCCATCTTCATATTTCACTGTGGGTATTGTGTTCTTGGGATTAAACATTATGAGCTAAATTACTGTCACAAAGTTTTTTCTGTTTCTGTTTTGTTTGACCAGACATTTCAAAACAATTGAAATAATAGTGTGTACATTTTAGCTTCTGTGTAACTGCTAATCATCTTTTCAGGTCGTCCTGCGGCTCTCTTTTGAGCTACTTCCAGCTTTTGTCTTATCTTCCTTACCCTAAGTCTGAGAGCACATTGTGAAATCTTGTGTGGTGCACCTACAATATCAGAAGACAAGTCGTTATGGTTACATGAACGTTCCAATTGCGTGTATTCAGACAAATCGTGCCGACACGGTCTCTTCTAAAACTTTTCCCATTACAATCTCTTTTTTTATATTTGTGAAAACTGTCACTATGTCCTGACAGTAGTATGTTAGACAGACGTGAAAGCAAATTTCTAAAGTTTAGCCAGACGAAAGCTACTGTAAAGCATATTACATTTAGCATCCAGCTGTGAGTTTAGTTCACATTTCTTTCATGGATTAATACATAATACATGCATAATCATACATAATCTACATAATTGGGTGCACGGCAGCCTCCACTGCTGGGAGCAGCTTTGGAGGGAGGGCTGGAGCTCAACGGAGAGGGACATGAAAGTTGTATTTATTCAAATTTCCAACCAAGAGTCCAACCTTCAATCTTTGGTAACATTTTAGGAATTTTAGGTAGCTCCTATACCTTCTCTCTGTCTCGTGTTTCCAGTCTAATGTCTGTCCAGTTTGTTTTGTTTACTAGTGCTATGTGTTCAAGTCCACATGTCATGTGTATGTCTTAGCCCCGCCTTTGCCTCGCCCTCTCCTTAACAAGTTCACCTGCACCTTATCTCACCTTCTGGTATCCACTGTCTTGTGTTAGTATTTAAACCCCTGTGTTTGGTCACTTCACTGATGGATCTCTGTTGTATTGTACTGAATCTTCTTCTGTTATAGGCCTGTGAGTTACGCGTAGTCCATGTTGTAATTTATTGTGGTGGGATCTCAGTGTTAGTCAAATGTTGAATAAACCCTGTTTGAACTGTAAGTCCTTGCGCCTGCTTCCAACACCAACACCCATTACACTCCTGTGGTTGCCTGTTGCACTAAATCTTCACAGCATCTTTTATAATGTGCCCCAGGTTCAATTTTTCATGTAAGCATTTTTGCTTTTGCAGCATTAATATGTAAAACATGGTTTATTTTTAACCTTTATTTATGTATGTGTATTTTAAAATAGGTCCTGAATGCTTTTCCCTATGAATTACAGTGTTTAAAAATATATTTGCCTATGCTTATGAATGTATGCATATGTTTTGTTTATAGATAAGTAGAAAGTAAAAAGACGTGTGCTCGTCTGATATGGCTATATATACGCTGGAAGTACTCTGAAATAAGTAAAACTGTGTCTGGAAGTGTCAGAATACTTGCTTCACCTCAACAGAGTTATGAAATGACCGACATTTAGAAGAAAAACCATGACTGAAGCTCTTTCTCCTTCCACTTTAACCTCCTATACACTTCCATCTCTACCTTGCGTTTCCTGTGGTCATGTTTTTGCACCCCATCACCTACTCATCTCTTTCTTGTACCTCATCCCCCTCTCAAATCTTTCACTATGCATTATGAAAAAGGGGGCGTGGCTTTCTAGCTTATGCATAAGGCGTCCAAAAACTCTCAGAACTCCAGTTATTAAATTACAGTGGCACCTGTCAAGAGGGTGGTATATACGAGGCAACAAGTGAACAGTCAGTTCTTAAAGTTGATGTGTTGGAAGCAGGAAAAATGAGCAACTGAGCCACTTTCACAACGGCCTTATTGCGATGACTAAATGAGTCGGAGCATCTCCAAAAACGGCAGGTCTTGTGGAGTGTTCCAGCTATGCAGTAGTAAGTACCTACTAAAAGTGATCCAAAGAAGGTCAACTGGTGAATGGGTCATGGGCACCCGAGTGCAAAAGTGAATGCTGATTCTGATAGAAAGGGGTCAGAACACACAGTGCACCACACTCCGAGCCGTTTTGGCAGCATGATGGGGACACAATATTAGGCAGGTGGTGTCAATGTTATGGTTGACTGGTGTATATGAATCTATTATAAAGAAATGGTTCTTAAACTGTGTGACCAATTCTGATCCAGGGTGATTCCAGTCTTGGAAATGACAAATCCAGCCTTTCGAAATACGAAACCTGTTCCGTCTATCAGGTCCTGTGACATAAAGCCTGCGATAACAAATTGCAGTATTACTTTCTTTGCAGAACAGTGATTCAGCCAACAAAAAGACAGTGGAACCCAGCTGAATGACAAAGTCTTTTCAACCCATCAAATAACACTTCAGTTTAACAGTTTGATATTGTGAGGTGATTCATCCAAGAAGGCCATTGTATAATCTCCTCTCCCCGCCCTCTCGGATGATCTCCCAATGGGTCACGAATGTGTAAGCAAACACTGGCAATACTTATGAGCCGTGCTTTTATGCGCTGTGACAACGACAGCTATGGGCAAAAGCCCACCACGGCCCTCCCGTCGCCTGTGTCCGCACTAATGAATCAATTTGCCGAGACGGCCAGCAGCAGCATATGGGAGAGAGTGCAGAAAAGCGTTGAGAGCGGCCACGGAGACCAATTCTGTTCGCTAGTTATTCTTCCTAATTCAATAGCACAGCACAGGGCCAGCTTTCAAGAATGACTGCCTCCCACTCACACACAGCCAGAGGAACTGTTCTCTGGGCCTGGCTTGCTGCATGAGTAACAGGATGTCGCAGCAGCACAGTGCTGCATGAGGACCGTGCAGTGGATGCGCTGGTGCGTGCACAGTGTGCAGTCAGATGCAGGCCGCTGTCACTGTGCATCAATTAGAGTCAAGCGGAGTGACAGGACAACACCTATGGCACTCTCACCCCCTCTTATGGCATCGACGGGACATGACAGCACAACTGGTGTGTCGGTGGTTCTGATTTTCCTCGCTCGGATTTGAATGCTATACGTTAGCGGTGCCCTTTGTGCAGTTCAGTTCGATGATGTCCAAAGATGTTTAGAAGCCATCCATAACCATCTCTAAATGCAACGAGGTCACCAGCGCTTCCCAACTCTTGTCTGCACATTTTAGTGTTTTACACGTTCCCATCATCTGCTCCAACAAATCAGACATTTAACAGGCCTTTCCGGGTGTAAGGGCAGGGAAAACACTAACATACAGTGAAGCAGGGCCTCCAGGATCAAAGCTGGAAAACACTGTTCTACACCATCTGGAGTTAAGCTTGGAGTTCATATCTTTCTCTCAGCTGAACTTCTCATGTGGTTCCACAGAATTCCTGACCTACAAATGCCATCATCAATAAAAGCACTTCAGATGGGTCAATCCTTCAGTCCCAGCAGCAACAACCTCTGTGCAATACTGCCACATGCAGCCCATGACCAGCACCAAAACAGGCACAGAAAGAACAGCATGGCACACTCTCTACCCCATCACCAAGTTAGGCACCATGCTGACACACACACACAATAAAACAGTGTGTGTGTTTGCCTGCCATGGCTTTCCACTCTCTCTGTCCATCCACAGCAGGCTGTGTTCCAAAAAAATACTAATCAGAAGAATCTCATATAGCTTTTGTCCTCTCAGAGTATATAGCTCATATCAGATCTAGTCAGTTAGCCAATGGTGTCTGATGTTTGCACTAAATCTGTATGGTAAATGTGGCTAAGCATAACTAGTATGATTTAGCATAATTATAAAAATAATTTATGTGCATTCTGACATTTTATGACAAAAGATATATAAATATATATGTAACTATTGACACAATATGCCACATAATATGCTGCATAGTTAAATAGTCATAGCAGCCACCCTAAAGCATGAGATTAGTTAGCATTAGCTACAAACTTCCATACTTGTTAGCTACATTAGCCTTGTAGCTCCAGAACAAAACAATTTTTTTTCTATTTTTTCTTTGTATTTTTACGTAGTATTTTCTCATATTTAGTTGTGGCTTCTTCCCCCTGTTGTATAGGCCTCCCCCTGTTACATCATGTCACCAAGCGGTTACAGTAGGGGCAAACATCCTTGGACGACTCAACAAGTTAGGAGAAGAACATCAAATACCAATTCTGTTATGTCAGCTAACAGACAGCCATGCTGGCTATCATCACGCTAAGTGATGGGGAGAGAGGGAGGACAGTCCCACCCTTTGAAAGAGAGCAAGGCAAGTTATGCTCTTCTGGACTCCCGACCACAGATGGCTGTGGCATCAACGGGGATTGAACTCGCAGCATATGGCGCCACTCGGGAGCCGAACTCCAGTGCAGAAAACTTTCTTGGCTGTTTGGGATAAAGAGAAAATGGTGCAAAATTTATTTTCACCTGAAACAAAACATTTTAAAAAAAAAATCATAAACCATTCTATGAGTTAAATGCAATGGTTCAGCAAGGTTATTAAAGGGTATTTGTTTTCCGTGCAATTCCATTTGGTCTTGAAAAGCTGCAGTGCTTGACAGGAGCTGACGTGGAGGGCTTAAAAAACTAAGGAAACAATCAGTGAAAAACATGCTCTCCTGCAGTCTCTCAGTGCAGGGTAGATAGATGTCATTCACAACAAAAATCTCAGTTAGAATGCTCTCCCTTACACACACACACACACACACACACACACACACACACACACACACACACACACACACAAGGGACAGACTGTCCCCTCTAGGAGATGAGTGGCAACCATGAATATTTCATCATGCCCATCTTTACAGGGGTGACAGTCATTAGCCTGTCATGACTGATTTAAATATATTCAAAGTGTGGCCTTATCTAAAAACGCAGCAAGACGGACACGAGTAGACAGGAAAAGGCCTCTGATTGATGGAACACTCAGCCCTCCCTCTGTCAATAGTTCTTATCTGCGGTACAGGTCATGTAATACTGCCTATCAGTAGCTAGACTGCGAGAGCAGATAGATGCATTTCCCCTCAGAGTTATCTTTAATGTGCATTAAAATTCACATTAGAAACCATTTACACTGCATTAATAAATAACCAGGCCGTTATGTAACAGCGTTGCTTTTTCTTATGGAAAACGCAAGGCAGGGATGAAATGAGCTGGCTATGTTAGCAAAGACTAGAAAACTACAAAAACTAGTAAAATTCAATTTTTGAAAATTCGGTTAAAAAAGATCAAAACACAGAAACACAATATTTAAGGAAAGTCCCTTTACAATATTTGAGGGTATTGTGAATAAAACTTTTAAAAAATTGTATTTGTAAAACCAAAAAATAAAAGGAAATGTTGGCAAGTGCAAATGGAGCTAATTATCATGCTAGCAATACCACATGTCACAACCGTTAGCTTTGGCCCTGTCATCAGGAATTCGTGAGTTTAATGCCTGATGATGCCACAACTGTCTGTGGCTTCTCTGAGTGGATGGCCTTCCCCAACCTACCATCACTCAGAGCGATGCTAGCCAGCTTGGACATGTGTTAGCGGACCTAACAGAATGGACAGTTAGTGCTCTCCTCCAAGTTGAGCTGTCTAGTGAATTTGTGTTAGGGATTCTCTCAAAGAGGCTTTTTTCCCTTCACGTGTCTTGGAAGAAGTGTGTGCTAGCCTTTACTTGCCAAGCTTAATAGCTTCATCTCATGGGGGACCTAGCTAAGCAGGTGGAATTGGCAACGAGAGAAATGCAGGGAAAATACAGCAAAAGATAAATAACAAAACATAAAAATTTCAGGCAGAAGCTAAGTTCTGGTAAATCTAATGTAATTCCATTTATGCTCACTGGGGCTCTCGAGACATGCCTGCATGACTCTGATTAAAATCTTTCATGTTTTTTAAATTATGCACCTTGATTCATCAAAATACCCCCCCGAATCTCATCTGGAACATCTGAAGGTGGTCAGAATGTACCTAATAATTTAAAGAGACCTTATCTGCATGTTGCTGCCCTATGCAAAATTAAGGCCAAAATCACAGAAATATTTGATAACACACTGTGCAGCCCTAAACTACATTATCCATAACTCTATGGGACAGAATGCGGCGAACAAAGTACTACAGTACCTCCTCCTGGTCCAACATGTAGAGCTGATTTCCAGAGATCATGCGCGGGTTCCAACCGGGATGCTCGTAGGACGGAGCAGCGTATGAGGCCTGGGGGCGATAGGAGGGGGGAACAGCATACCTCGCATCTGAGGTGAATGAGAGAGAGAGAGAGAGAGAGAGAGAGAAGAGAGAGAGAGAAAGAGAGAGAGAGAGAGAGAGAGAGAGAGAGAGAGAGAGAGAGAGAGAAAGAAATAAGGAGCAAATGTGTGGTCCTATGTCTCCTGCAGCATTATCAATGGTCATGTTTATAGCTACATTCTGTCTAATAAACCTTATTGTTTAATTGTCATTTTTGGTCACGTTCATGTTTGTGAGCAGCTCATACTTGTCACTTGTGTAAACAAGCCAGGAAAGTGTGATGTCATAAAAGTATATGAATACATGTCTGATAATTCTTTCTATGGTCTAATGTCATTGTGAACACACTTAGGCACCACAACGAAATGTGACCTCTGCATTTAACCCATCACACATGCACACGTTGAGCAGCAGGCAGCCACCAATGGCGCCCGGGGAGCAGTGTAGTGAGACGGTACCTTGTTCAAGGGTACCTTAGTAGTGCCCGGGCTGGGACTCGAACCTGCAACCTTCAGGTCTCAAAGGCAGTGTCCTAACCACTAGGCCACCACTGTATCACATATGCAGGGGGATCAATATCTGTTGTGAACCTTTGGACTTAATATTTAAATGTGTTCTGCATTTACCTGTTGGCACAGACAAAAAAGACAAGCATAACCTGCTTGCCCTGACCCCAAAGTACTCAAGCACTCTGTGTCATCACAGATAATATGATAAACTCCTGTTGTTACTAAGGGTGTCTATACAGCAGAAATGTTAAAATGTTACAATAGCACATATGAGGCTTTGTTGTTTCCACTACAGGATATGAATGTGACATCACAGTAGGTGGAGGTTATTGCGGTTTCACCCACTGAGTGGCAAAAAGACTGACATTTACTCAGTGGCTTTCCTAGCGTTCCACTCCAATGTTGCAAAAATACACAAGCAAAACAGGAAAGAGCTGAGAAAAATCTGAGCTTTTTACACACTGCAGAAAGCTGAAGAAAACAGTTGAGCATCAGATTGATTTCGTATGTGTTGGCATGACATTGAAGTACACAGTGTATCAATGCGCCTCCTCTCGTCAGACATAACTACAAGCACTCAACACTGAGAACATGTCTCTCCAAGTCCTGCCATAGATGTAGAATGGGCTGTAAAACCTGTTCAGTCTTTTGGTAGAGTCATCTGTAAAAGAAAAGCTGTAATTAAATAAAAAGATTGAACAAAACTGTCCAAAATCAAATAAAAACATCCACTGGTGTCTTCATCACTTTAATTTCACTTAAAAATCCCACCTTGAAGTATGACCAAGCATCAAGGCTTTTCTATACATTCAGGTTTTGCTTTCTGCATTTCCCTGGAGTCAAAACCAGGTACACATGGACCACTTGCTCTTTGTTGTCTTATAAGGATCATGGTCAAGTCCAACTGCCTTTAATTTAAACAGATAATCATTTGTTTTGCTCTCAACTTCATATTTTTCATTACTAATGGCAGCCATAAAGCAACATGTTTTGCCACTCAGTGGTGGCCTAGTGATTCTGGCCTGGGCAGTACTGAGGTACCCTTGAGCAAGATATCGTCTCGCTAAACTGTTATCCAGGCACTGTTGATAGCTGCCCGCTGCTCCACGTGTGCACGTGTGATGGGTTAAATGCAAAGGTCACATTTTGTTGTGGTGCTTGATTGTGTTCACAATGACAAATAGTCACTTTCACTTCATACCCTGCATACCCTCTATTTATATCATTGCCCATCCCACCATGCAATAGTTGGGCACAGCTTCTGACACTGGTATCCATTTTGCATGGCCAGTGCACAGCATTTTAAAATGAATACAACAAAACATCTAAAGTCTAGTTGTTACATTGAAAAAGGCAAGTGTGAACAATACGTCTTTATTTAGCAGATCAAATTTGATCAAATTTATCTTTGTACTGTGAATATAAACTACAATGCCTCCAGCCTGGTCTTGTCAGAAAGGCAGTTTCTTTCTCTCCCTCTCTCTCCCTCTCTCTCTCCCTCTCTCTCTCTCTAAGGTTGATGGAGAGTATCTGTTTCCTCTCAGCTCTCAATGAGGCCACTCCAATTCATCAGGCCTCAATTAGCCTGATCTGCGGCGTGGACATGATTCCGTCACACTCGCACTGCTGTTCTTCTCCTCCAGCAGCGTTCCCCCTTAGCAACCGTTTCCATGTGGGACAGTGATACTGATCTACTGCAATTCTGCACCCTGAACTGTACAGTCTGTTTGCTTATTGAATTCACGGTTAACCCCTTAGCTCTTTCACTCCCTCGCCTCCTGCCATCCTTTACGTCTGATCTGCTGCGACGTGCTTGTGTGTGTGATGAGACACTGAGCTGTGTCTGATTAGGCAGTGTTGGTTCAGTAGAATGGCAGGCCGCTGGTAATGAGAGGCTCAAAGACCGGAGCTGAGAGATTCACTCTGTCTTCTGTCTGTCTCTCCACTGGACACGGAAAGACTGTAAAACTGATGGTGCTCATCTCTCTCTCGCAAACTCAGTGTCAGGGAGGACCTGCCTCCCCACTGCTGGAGCCTGGTGCCCTCTGTTGGCAGATATATGCTACTATGCACAGAGTTGCCAGTTTATTAAGTCAGACGTCCATGTAGTTAATTGATAATTTTTTATTAAGGGCCCACTACTTATTAGTACCCATTACTAGTTATGGTCAGCAAAAAATAAATAATATTTACACAATATTCCACTTACCCCAGATGGAGTAGATCAGCCAAGACAGGTTTATAGTCTTGCATCTTGAATTTTTTAATTGGATCTATGAGACTAACGTTGCTAACAAACTGGAAATGGAAATCAATATTCAGCTCAATAGTTGAACCGGTTTTATAAATACATCCCCAACCTTCTCTCAACCAGCTCAAACCTGTGACACAGACTTGTTCATGCAGTTTAAGACACAGTACAATTTACTGTGAACTCTAGTCTTTTTAGACAGCAAAGTGTTTTCACAAACCACCAGGAGTAGAAGTTATCATATAATCAGTGTTTGTTACACAGACAGAAAAAATATGGGGAAATCTGATCCAAGTTCAGTCCTCCCCACCAAAGCTTTGGCGTTGTCTGAAATTGCTGCTTGTAATGATGAGGTTTTGTTTGATTGTATGGCTCACAGCAGGTCATACTGCATCCAAACCATATTGACAAATCTGTGTCACCAAAATAATGGATGCAGTTTGAGCACATTGAGTGATGAGCATTTTTTACAGAAATGATTATGTGAGTATTGACTTTTGATTGTGTTTTTAGCAAAGAAACTAAAGAAGCCAAAATAAGACACCATTGGCTTATCAACTGTCTGCAAAAAGTTTTAAAACGTTTGTAAAAAATAGGTTTTGCTGAAAGTTAGAGTCAGATTGAGTGTTTATGTTTAGGGTAAAAGGTCCAATGAGTTATTATAGAACTAGCTGAATGCCAGGTAAAGTAAGCATCTACAAAGAGTCTACAATGTACCATCAAAATAAAGTGTTGCCACATTTAGAATGTCATCAAATCTCCTATGGATAAATTGCTTGTAGCCATCTATTATTATTATTTATCATTAGGTCAAACCACTATATGGGCAGTGTTTCTCTATCATTTTCAAACCTCTTCGAGTCTTAAGGCTTTAAAATGGCTTGCCTGCTTACATTTAGCAAGTCTTGAAATTATGCACCAGCACCTACGGCTGAGGGCTTTTTTGCGAACAAGCCTCCACAGCCATACACGCATGAGTGACTGCCATAAATGAGAACAAGCTCTTGCCACTTTATATATCATAGAGGCTTTTAGAGGAACAGGTATGTCTAGAGATAATCTTTCAGTTCCATAAATCAATGCGCTATTCCATTAAAGCCAAATGTAATTCTTTAGTGTATTTCTTTTGCCTGCAGTTAGATTTCACTGTTCTTAAAAACTGATAGACCTTGTATACATTGCAAAAATATGTAAAAATGAATGTTGAAAATCTCACTAACCCACACTCCATCATATTAGTGCTAAAGGCTATCGTGATCATCCATTTTAAGACAACCTATTAAAGTTATCAGCTCACTAATCTTGTGCTTGCATTGCTTTTGACCTCAGCAATTACATTACAGCCTTAGCGTTATAACCTGGCTCTCAGCTATTCCAATGCAATTCCACTATTGCACTATTAGCCACAAAAAATGTGGCCAAAATGTCAGTGTTCCTCAAGTGCTTATTGAGTAATCTCAAATATATTTGTGGATTTTGATGCTGAGGCACATGCTGTTATACATAATCATGGACACAATTCAGATATATGTCAGGTAAAAGATGAAGGCTACTACTGTTTTGCAATAGATTATAACTGAATGTCAGAGAAGAGTGTTTTAAAAAGTAATGAAGGCTGAATACAGTGAATACACTGCTCTAAATGTCTTCTGTAAGGCAGTGTTTCCCAATCGTGGTGCGGGCCCTCCAGGCCCACTGCCTTGAAAATTTTAGGGTTTTCCCTGTTCCCAACACTTTTGATCCAACTAATTGCCCCATTAACAACCCTTCACTGAGCTTAAACTGGTGTGTTAAACACTAAAATGTGCAGGGCAGTGGGCCTCCAGCAGCAGAATCGGGAAACGCAGCAGTAATGTATTCCATCACAAGACATTAAAAAGTAATGTATTCAGAATACATTTAGAACACAAGATAAGGCGCAAGAGAATCTTTACTTAGTTAACCATTCCTGTCAGCTACTGGTTTTTACACTTTTATGTTCTTATAATTCTTATTATTATATTTCATTATATATTTTCTTATTGTTTGAATGAAGTTCTGCAATTGTCAACTTTTTTTCTCACCACCTGTCCACTGCTGCTGTTGTAACCCCATAGCAGGCTCCCCACCCATCTCATGAACAAAGCAATAGATGTAGACTTTTGGAACCCTCATAAAAGCTATTAACTCATTTATTTTTATATGACCATTTGCGTGATCTAGTGGGACAGTGCTGTAAGCTTATAGAAAGCACATTTGCAACAGCCTCCAAGCCATGCAGACAAATCCTGTGCAGAGTAGCAAACCGTTCCATCACATTAATTAATTCAGCTTTATTGAGTAACACCCATAAAGTGAGCCTGTTTAACAGGTTAAACAACAAGAGCATTCCCCTTTCTCCCCAAAGAACTAGAGCAGAGGCTTCCTGCCCCACTCGGACTGCTTCTGATCTTTCACTCCATATCATTCTGTCTGCTCTACACTGATTGTGATTTTAAAATAATGCTGTATCTTTGATGTAGGTTTTCTTTATTTAGTGGGAAATGATCCTCAAAAGTATTCTCTTTAAGATGTAGAAGTAGCTGTGTTCTGAATACTGCCTTGTATTCTGCTACATCCCAGTAGTGTCGGGAACCACATAAGCAAGTCTATTTGAAATTACTTAACAACTCTATGTGGTTTGTGGTGAAGTCTGTGATGATTTAGGTATGCAGTTTGTTCAGCACTGATCTAAGGGGTATAAGCTTCAATATTTGTTAGGTATGTTAGCCTCATAGCTTTGGTGGGAAGCTAAAAAAGTAAACTTCAGATCCCAGACATGTCTTTGTTGATCTACTGTAGTTGGGGTAAAGGGAAAATTGTGTTTTTGTTTTTTTTTATTGCTTTAAAACTTTAAACATTTATGTTACAGTCCTCTGATATGAATGATGGTAAACTTATGGGTAGTTCATATAAGGAGAATCATCTAAATCAATCAATCTTGCTATTAGATTAATCGTGGAATAGCTTGAATTTTAATTGAAAATGCAACTTGAATTTTAATTGTTTTGCTTGCAGATTATTGGCTTACATATGTGCCATCACACATTATAGGAGAGACAGTGTGAGAGAGAGAAAGAGAGAGAGAGACAGAGACAGAGAGAGAGAGAGAGAAAGAGAGAGACAGAGAGAGACAGAGAGAGAGACAGAGACACAGAGACAGAGACAGAGAGACAGAGACAGAGAGAGAGAGACAGAGAGACAGAGAGAGAGAGACAGAGAGACAGAGACAGAGAGACAGAGACAGAGAGACAGAGACAGAGAGACAGAGAGACAGAAAGAGTGTGAGAGTAAGAAAGAGAGAGAGAAAGAAAAAAGAGAGATAGACCGAGAAAGACAGAGAGAGACCATGAGAGAGAAATGCAACATAAGATTAATAACGGATCACTGTCGCATACTATATCAGTCATAACATTAAAACCGCATGCCTAGTAGTTCTTCTGTGGGATCGGATCACCTTCATGCCTCACATGCATCAGTGAGCCTTGGGTGCCCATGACCCACCAGTTGAATCACCTTTCGTATGTACGAACTACTGCACAGGTGGAACACTCCACAAGACCTGCCGTTCTGGAGACGCTCTGACTCTAGAACATCACTTGTCAAATTCAGATCCTTAAGCTCCTGCTTCGAGAACTGACTGTTCACCTGCTGCCTAATATATCCCACCCCCCTGACAGGAGCCACCGTAATGAAATAACTAGAGTCAATGCTACTCACTTCACCACGTCAGTGGTGTTAATGTTTTGGCTGATGGATGCAGGGAATGCTGGTGTGGTCAGCTGAGAGAGCAAAACAACAGACCCCAGGCAAAGAGATGAGCTAACGCCACGTTGTTTAAGCTCTGTGGGACAAACCACATCAGAGACTGACCCGCACATGCCCCAAGATTAGTCACAGGACGTACTCTGTATAACGTGTGCCAAAACATACTTTAAGGCAGCGATTCCGGTTCCCTGGGGCTTTAAGGTGCCACTGTTCCAGTGAAAAACTGAGTGGTGTGAGCCTGGTCGTACAAATGTGCATTTTTTGCAAAGGGGTGGGGCATACTGACCGAAATTTGTCTGCAACACACTTACGCACACAAACAGAACGTGCAGGCTTACTCTGGACTGCAGTTGACTTTGCGCAGGTCGCTGCTGAGGTTGGGTTCAGGTGGAGTCGGGGGTTTCGGGGGCAGAACGTTTCTCTCCTGAAGTAGATTCACCGGCCGCAGAGCTTCCACCTCCAGCTCGGGGACCCCGCTCAAGCCCCCCAGCGCCGCAGACAACTGAGACAGATTGGGGAACGGCTACACACACACACACACACACACACACACACACACACACACACACACACACACACACACACAAGGACGTGACACACATCAGCATGAAAACGGGGGCTTAACTACCCTAGGATAAAATGTGCGGATAATAATCAATCAGCCATAACATTAGTACCACCTGCCTAACACTGAGTGTGTCCCTCCTGCAGCTCTGACTGTGCTGCACTGTGTTCTGACCCCTTTCTGTCAGAGTCAGCATCACTTTCTACACCACAGTAGCGCTTCTGTGGGATCGGACCATGACCCTGTGGCCAGTTAACCAGTCGTCCTTCCTTGGATCACTGTTGGTAGGTACTAACAACTGCACACCTGGAACACTCCACAAGACCTGCCGTTCTGGAGATGCTCTGACTCGCCTAGAATATCACTTGTCCTCAGATCCTTACTCTCTGGCTTCCAACACATTAACTTCAAGAACTGACTGTTCACTTGCTGCCTAATATATCCCACCCCCCTGAGAGGTGCCACTGTGATGAAATAACTGGATGGTTACAAGTTATTCTCCCATCAGTGGTGCTAATGTTATGGCTGTTATTCCTAAAGTGTCCTGAAAAAAAAAAACATCTGTGAACATCCGGAGTAACTGACAGACGTCAGTGCTGCAGGTGGAGGCAGTCAGGGTCACGAGTGTGCAGATGCGGCTTATGGAGGACATGCGTAGGCATGGTTGGTGTCAATGAAGTAAACACACTGCATAATTACAGGACGAACGGCTCAGTGGGAAAATGAACGGGTGCTCCAGGTTACCTGAGAATATGGCTCATATCCAGGTGGGTTGTATCCTCCTTGTGATGGAGAGGCGTCTGGCCTGGGGGCGGGGTTTTGTTGATAGGCAGGCTGCATGGTTGGATAGTTGTAGCCAAAGGGCGGTGCTTTCTTAGAGGTGTCACCAGTAGGAGGAAGAGAGGTGGAGCCTGAGGGGGGTGAGGGGTTGGGAAGGAGAGATAAAAAAAGAAAAAAAAAAAGAAAAGAAAAATCATTTGAATGGTGAACACAACTCACCCTGGGAGATTGACGCTGTACTTCGGTTTACATGGGCCTGTGTCCAGTGATGGTGGCAGTCTCCAGTTACAAAAAACTCATTGTCTCAATGAAAAAAGCTCATTTATTGTTTTTTCTTGCATAACACAAACAGTAAGACAAGAGCAGTCCCACGTGTGAACTAACCTGGACCATGTTTTAAAAATACTGATGTGAAAATCCTACTTTACTCTTTTTCCGGCTCAAATCCAAAGCCCAGGTATCGGATCGGTGCTCAGTATCGGCCCATACCCAAAGCCCAGGTATCGGATCGGTGCTCAGTATC
>JBBPDA010000001.1:3335568-3372503 GCA_037974385.1 Arnoldichthys spilopterus
TCATAGAATTTTTATTTATTATTACTTTTGTCAGATTAAAGTTATTTCTGTGACCATTGTGAGTTTTTCTTTCATTGTCTGAAGGGTACCAACAATTTTGTCCATGTGTGTATATAATAAAGGAAAATAAATTAAAACTATGTATTTAAAGTCTATCTGGAAATTGAAAATATGCTTAATTATTAATTTTTGTCTACTAATCTAACTTATCTCTAACAAAGATATTTTTCATTACAGCAACCGGAAGACTGCATTTAGATGGGGAGACAAGGCAGTGATTCAGTTTCGTGGTTAGGGCTACACTATATGGACGAAACCCATATTGCAATTTTCTGACAAGCCCATATCATAGAAAAACAGAGCCATTCACTACTCCATCCTTACAGTTCATATGTGAAAATGAAGCTGCAAGAACAGCCCAGTTTTTAATTCAGTTTTAGTGATGTCATAAAAACTAAAAAACAATTTTTTTTACATATATATCTACTTATTCCTCCCACTGTCCAAAGGCTGCAGTAGGTTGACTGGATACTCTAAAAAAAATGCCTGTAGGTGTGAATGTGTGTATGAATGATTGTCTGTCTATGTGTTGCCCTGTGATGGGTTGGCCTCATGTCCTGGGTGAACCCCGCCTTAGGCCCTCAGTCACCTGGGATTGGCTCCAGCTTCCCCGCAACCCAGAAACGGAAGAAGCGGTTTAGAAAATGGATGGATGGATGGATGGATATATCTGCCTATTCAGCCTACAGCAGTTCAGCCTTGCCCATTCACAAAAAAGTTAGAAGAAGCGATTCAGCCTGAACTGCTTTTTGAAACAGGCAAAATACAGGGCAACTAATCAGAACAGAGGTTATTTACATGCGTCAGTCTTAAAAGCACAGTAACAAAAAGACTTGTTCAAACATAACAGATAAAAAAGATGTTGAAAATGGCACAAATTGAATGGAAAAATGAATGTGGCACATACAACCAAATAAACAACAAAAGAGGACAAGAAAATGTAATACATGGGTCCTTTAATAAGCCGAACTGATTAAATAAACCTAGAATACATCAAATAAATAAACAAACTGTTCAAGACGTCACATTGTTATTCCAGATGAGCGGTGTGGTGGTCTTACCTCAATAATCAGAAAAAAAAACAAAAAAAACACACACACACACACACAATTTATAATATATTATGACTTAATCCATGTGGTGATCACATCACTGAAACGAAACAATCACAAAGAAATCTGCTTCTTTTGAGCCAAAGCCAGGGTCTGATTTTCTTCTTCTCCTTTTCTGTGAACACTCTGCTGTACGCTGTGTGATTCCACTCTCAGGTGCCTAGTGCTTGTGCTATCATTATCTGTGAAGGGTAAGCCTCATCACATTTTGAGCTCTGAATGACCTTTTGGCAGAACGAAACCGCAAACTTAAATCAAACGGTTGAGTCGATTCTTTCTGCCGAGGAGCATTAAGTTATGCTTCGGGTTAAATGCTCTTATGTGCAAATTTGAATTAGGCCCAAAACGTGGTCTACTCCTCGCCATGACACCTCTTCTCTCCACTTGGTGTTAGTGGGCTTCTTATGTCACGCTCCTGCTATCAGCATTTAAGCTCTCTGAAGGGTTATTCTGCTCCTTTGGGGAAGAAAGCTGTGAGCTATTTAGACAGGAGTCCTTACATGCAAAAGTCAGCTGCTCTCATTTCCTTAAATATGAACTATACATGCCATATTTACATTAAAGCTTCGTGAAAGGTAAAAAAAAACCAGCAGAATTTAGGGCTGAATGATGACATTCTGATACACTGATCATCTAGACCAGCGTTGGCTCTAGTTATTTCATTACAATGGCACCTGTCACGGGGGTGGAAATTGTTAGGCAGCAAGTGAACAGTCAGTTCTTAAAAATGATGTGCTGGAGGCAAGAAAAATGGGCGAGTGTGAGGATCCGAGCCACTTTCACAAGGGCCTTATTGTAATGGCTAGACAACTGAGTCAGAGCGTCTCCAAAACGGCAGTGTTCCTGGTATGCAGTAGTCAGTACCTACCAAAAGTGATTCAAAGAAGGACAACTAGTGAATCCCTGACAGGCTCATGGGCCCCCAAGGCTGATGTGTCTGGTCTGATCCCAAAGAAGAGCTACTACGGTATAAAAAGTGAATGCTGACTCTGATACAAAGTCAGCAGTCAGAGCTGTTTCAATATTAGGCAGGTGGTGTTAATGTTTTGGCTGACCAACTCTTCCCTAATGAAGAGAATTATCGTTACAGCAATTGGAAAAGTGTGTGTTTAGATGGGGAAACAAGGCAGTAGTCCAATATTGTGGTTAGGGCTTCACTGTATGGACACAACCCCATATTGCAATCAAACTGATAGAAATTGTGGCATATCGTGATTGTGATCAACCTTCCAGGATTTTGAAAACACATTACTGAAGTCCTGATGTGATGTGGTTAAGCATCGACCTGCACTGACGCATTGTTTGTGCTTGTTAAATCATGTAAGTGCCTTGATTCAAGTTAACGTCGTGATTGGTCAGGACTCACACAACACACGTTAATCAGTCATGGGTTTCCAAACTCTTTGGGTGAACTTAGAACGAAGCATTTTTTTCAGGAACAAAAACGCAACCAAAACTATTACGTATCCTAAACTTGGACCTAATGTCCTTCCAAACCAGCTTACAGAACCTTTCAGTCGGCCCACATTTTTGCTCCATCCTACTGCGTGTTGTGAGATGTTGAAGCAAAACCATGGACTGCCGGGTCTAGGTGTCCTGAAAACCAGAAGACCAAAGATTTGTCTTACTCTGAAAATCCCAAAGTTCCTGGGATTATCTTCACCTCTCACATGATTTTGGATCATTATACCAGATTTATACAGCGTGTATGTTATTTTTGTGCTCAGGACGTACATTCATTCTGTAATTAGCAGCTATAAGTTCAGCTCTGAACGTCCTCTCTTCTTTTCTCTTACATGACATTGTTCGTAGAATGTGTCCAGATCTTCCGTCCAATTTTTTCAGCTCTAATTCCACCCACTAGCTAGTACTGACACTATCACGTTATACCACCGGAGGAGGGTAAAGGCTATCATGTGCTTCCTCCAAGCCGCATGAAGGCTGATGCTAAGGGGACATCGCTGGACAGTTTACCACACTTGTAGAGGAGCAGTAACCACCAATTCTGTTATGTCACCTAACAGACGTCTGAGATGGCGCGACAGGGCGGGCTACCATACCCACCCAGAGAGAACGAGGCCAATTCTGCTCCCGATGATAAGGGCCGGTACTCAGACAACCACTTGGGAACCATGTCTACATAGGGAATGTTTCAGACTTGCTGACTCATAAACAGCAAATATCCTTAATATGCCTAAGCAATGTAGACACCTGCCCACTTTGCATTTCTTCTGAAATGAAGAGTATAAGTTGGGGTTGTGCAATTAATCAGATTTTGATTTCCCAATACAAATTCAGATTCCAACAATTATAAAAACATGATATTCGAGATGAAATGATTATTGTGCTTTATGTGATCGCACAACAACACTCTCACTTTGTCTTGTTACTTATGGTTTTCACTGGTGATTTTTAGATTTCCATTTTTAGATGGAGCTGATCCGGGCCACTCAATTAGACAATGCTAATTACACTGGGACTTTCAGTTGAATTCTATTTTTCTATTTTATTTAAGAACATTTGTGTTAAAAAAAATTTTTTTAGGTTTAATAAATGTGATTTTTCCAAACATCAATTGTCATGGTTTAGGTTGGTTGGAAGCAGGTGCAAGCGTACTGGTTTTTTTAAAAAGATTTATTTAAATAGACAAACTAAACTATGACAAAAAACAAAGACTAAGAAAATAGAACATGGCTATAACTCACAGATACCAACAACAGGAAAATGATCAGGATACAACAGGAGTACGACAGATAGCAGACCAGGGCTCAACAAAACACAAGAGACTATATACTGATACAAACTAGGAACACCTGGACAGGGGGGAGACAGGAAACAAGAAACAGGTGAACAGGGCGGAGACAAGGCGGAGCTAGGACAAAACCAAAAAAAAAACAAAAAACACCAGACATGGAACGTGGCATGACGAGACGAGATGTGATTATGATTATGATTTCTGCAATAATCAAGTTCACCCTCCTTTGCTGCAGTAACAGCCTCTACTCTTCTGGGAAGGCGTAACACTAAATGATGGAACATTGCTGTGAGGATTGGAATGCAATCAGCCACTAGTGCATTGGTGTGGTCGGACGCTGATGTTGCATGATTAGTTCTGGATCACTGCGCCACTCTAACCCATCCCTAAAGTATTGGATGGAGCTTCTAGAGAAAGCAGCTCCACTGCTCCATGGCCTAATGCTGGGAGGCTTTTTTCCCCTCTATCCAGTGCTTGGCATTGGGCATGGTGACCTTAGGCTCATGTGCAGCAGCTCCAGAGCCTCACATTCTACTGGAAATGCTTTTCCATTTGGGTGCTACGTGCTGTGTGTGTGCGACTGAGCACCAGTGTCAGCAAAGTGGGACCTTAAATATAGCTGAATTCACTTGGGGGAGTCCAGATAGTTTTGGACACATAATGCTAGTTTATTAGCTTTCCAGGTCTACTGTTTTATTACATTAGGCCAAAACACAGCCTACGTAAAATTAAGTGTATGGATGTACCTTTTTAAAAAAATTTTTTAACCAACTTCATGATGGGGCTTGAATTCAAGAATTGATCGAATTGAGCTGATTGATTTTTTCGTTCTGTTTCGAGCCCCGGTCAGATGCTCATTTGCATACTGCATACTTCTTTGGCAAAAGCTGATGCAGTGCTAACGATTAAGGGACAGACTGGTGCAGTTGTAGCAGAAATGGCAACGTTACGTGGTGAAAAGACAAGGAGATTCACAAGAAGTGCTTAGGCTGAGAAAATACACCGTTCCACGGTGAGAACGGCAAACACTTCCCATTTCATAACAAGCCACATGGGCGGCCATGGAGGCCTGAAATGCTTACAAGTGAAACATGGACACATTACTTAGTGTACGTTTAAAAGGCTTGGAGCAATTGAATGCTCTACCTTGAGAGACGATTCAGTGTCATTCGAAAAGATGTGTGTAAGTATGCGCAGGTCTTGGGCAGCGTGTCTGGTGAAATCGCCAATTTTTGCAAAGTGTGCATTACTGTCGCCGTCGGCTGACCTGAGGAAGAGATCAAAGGTCTAGAAGCGTCTGCTGGAGAATTCGCATAACAAGCTCTGTACCACAGAGCTTGTGCTTATTCATAAGGCCCTGGTCCTGGCTCATGAATATGCTTATCAGCATGCAAATATGCACAAATAAAGGGCAGCCGAACTTTGAAGGAATTCATTGTGATTTTTGTTTTATCGCCCTGTTTTTTCTGTATTTTAGTTCTAATCCGAATTAAACGCATATGCATCCATATCATCTTTCAATTCCTACTTCTCTGTGTGAGGCATTTTTGAAAAAGTGCTGTATAAACCAACATACTGTGCCTGGTTCTGTTTCTTAGCCAGTCGTGGTGGATCATATACAGCATCTCCAGTTTTGCCTGCCTCTCTTTTAAAGGGGCCATATTTTACTTTTTTGTTATTCAAAGGTCCAATATTTGTGTGGGTTACACTGTTTTGGTTACTGTGCCTTTAAGACTGACACATGTAAATGTATTAGTTTTGATTGGCTGCCCTGTCATGCACCTTATTCAAAAGGAGAAACACCCCTTACAGCCTCACCGTGACCCTCTGCAGGCTGGATACGTGGATACATGCAATTGTTTTGTTTGATTTCAAAGAAATGTATAGGAACTCTATGGAGTGGAGAGTAAGTGGTACACTTTGCAAGAGCAGTGCTTATGTACTACATTTTTAGAAAATGATTGCTAGATTTTTTACTCTGAAAAAAATACTATTGCACCTTCTACACCAAGATGCAAGTGTGGCACCACACAGACTTGGTTTACAACGACTTAATCTGTACCAGTTGCTGATACATGCAGTTGCACATGCACACATGTTGTAATCTCCATAGAAAAGCGCTGCTTAAACAATGGGATGCTCTGGAGCATCTGCACATAAGCCTTAGGTCACCATGCCCAATGCCAAGTGTCAGCAAGAGGGTTTTAAAGCCCCCAGTACTGGACTAGAGCAGATAATAACTCCTACTTGGCAGATTCGTACAGCCCTTCATTGAGAAATGCTTAAGGATTTCTCAGAATTCATCAAGTCAATTCGAGAAGACGTGACTCAAGTGACAGCGCTGCCTGTCGGCCCAGCTATGCGTAGACATTTCAGGACAGTTCCTTGAAGGAAGATTTTCCCTGTTATTGTTCATTTGGCAGGTGCAGTGCTAATAAAATTCATTTTTTCTTCAAAATACCTTGTTCTTAACTACCCTGAGTTACTCTCTGTCACTTTTCTTAGCAATGAACACCAACCGGTATGACATCATTCAGTTATTCAACTTCAAACAGCTTCTCGTTTCCTGCGCTGCATTAAAAATGGAGAAATTTCGCAGATTTTCCAAAAACGTTCTGCATTATTGAGATTAGTCGTTTGGAATGGTTAAATGTGGAAATGGCTCATTCTAGAAAAAAATCACCAACTTGCCAACTTCTTTACAGTGGCGGTGATGGGAACTAGAGGTTCAATGTCTACAATGGAAGCAAATCCATTCTAGTTACTATCCGAACTAAAGTTTTTATAGGTGAATGATTGTGAAATTGGGGCAAATCTGAAAATAATGGTAAATAATAGCCTGCATGTACCTACCATGTGTTTAAAAAAACTGACTTACGTCAAAAAGCTTATCTTGCAAACAAAATGTGACGTCTCAGGCATCAAGGCACCGTAAAAATTCATTAGCATTGCGCGTAATAGCTTTTTGGGTTTTCCAGGACATTTTCGGACATCTGGGTCCTATGACCATCACTGTAGACAATTCTAGGTCGGTAGGTTTTTCTAGAACTGGGAGGGCGTTTCGCACCAAACCAATGATGTCTGCTTTTTAACATCTTTAGCATTTAATTATGCATATATATTGACAGCACATTACATATAATTGCACATAAAAAGCCATAAAAACAGATGTAGGTTCGCTTTTCAGTTCAGTCAGTAAATAGAATGGATTTAACTTGGATTGTAGACGTTGCAACCTCTAGTTCCCATTGCCGCCACTATAAAGAAGCTGGTAAGTTGGGGGTTTTCTCTAGAACAGGGCATGTCACATCAAACCAATGATGTTTTCTTTTTTAAATCTTTACCATTTAATTATGCATAAATATTGCCAGGTCGGTGGAATCCCCCTTTAAGTGTCCAAGCAAAACTTTGGTGGTTCGCCTCTGTCAGACCCGGCTCTGGCTAATGACCAGAAAAACACCTCCAACTCTAATTCGGAGTATCTGACGGCGCAGACGGACAGCCATGAATCATTACGGACTCCTTCAATTAGCATGAAAATCACACTACTACGAGTATCACGATGGAATCGGGGGGCGGCCAATTTGTGGCACGCTCTTTTCTGGTGCCCTGCTGGATGTCAAGTGTTCTCCCTAAGCTCTATTAACAAAGGGAAAGTGTTCACACTAGGTCCCCAAATTGTACACCATGAACGTGAGACCATGATGTAGCAATGGGTCACCGATATCATCATCTTCACACCAAAAAAAAAGTTGATACTCAAGCCCCACCCCCCAACCTCCTACTGCCCTGAAACAACTTTTAACATCTGTTCCACATCTGGAATCAACACTTCACTCATTCGTTGACTGTGTTTCCCAGGGTGCGATATTACGGAGCCGTCGTGCACATTTATACGTCATGTTGCATCGTGTAATTGGGCTCAGAAATATTATGTAACATATCTTCGTTCCAGAAGTGCTCAAATGACCCCGCTGGAGCAAGAACGCGTCCTCTTCTCTCTCTCTCTCTCTCTCTCTAACGTACATACTAGTTCAGCATCCTTTACTAAGGCTGTTAACACTTCTCCAGCATGAATCACCAATTCTGGAATTAGAAGCTGCGTTACACAACTGACTAAAATAGTACAGGGCTGCCATTAAGGCACGGAGAGCCGAAAAGTCAAATCTCCACCAGCTGCCGAGCCCATCCACGGGCGACGGCCCTTACCTTCTGACATTTGGGCTCCTTGGCAGTTCCCGACCCGAGAGCCAGTGGCACCGCTACGTCCAGCTGTGTGCCCCAAAGTGCTGATGCTGCTGTCACGGCTGCACCATCCCAACTGGCCACGAATGAATGTGAGTGTGCTTACACCCACCCTACCACCACCACAACCCCCCCTCTCAATCTCAGTGGACACTTCTTACTTCTGCATGGACTGTAGAACCAAGCATGGCACAAGTGTGTGTGGGGGGGGGTTGAAAGAAAGGGAAGAAAAGGGGGAGGGGGGGCATAAAGCACTGAAGAGTTCCTACTGCAATGGGGTCTGATGTGATGAGCTCCATAGGAGGAGGTGGGAGGGGTGGTGGGGGGGGGGCGAATTAACACGAGTGTTTCAAGCTGATCGGGCTTAAAGCGGCGACTGCAGATCGTCGGCACCAACCCACACGCACTGTGAGAGCAGTGTGTACACGCGGATTCGCATCGCACTGAGTGGCATTCGTGCAATCGGACGTTATCGCGGCCACACGAGGTGACAGCGGTGCTCCGCGGCGGAGAGGAGCGCTGGGTATCATTAGCTATTGGTGGCACTAGCGCAGGGCTGCGAGGCGAGAGGTGGAGGGAGTGAGAGAGAGAGAGAGAGAGAGAGAGAGAGAGAGAGAGAGAGAGAGAGAGAGAGAGGAGAGAAAAAGAGAGAGAGGGAGACAGAGAGAGAGAGAGAGAGAGAGAGAGAGGGAAAGGGGGAGGGAGAGTTGGAGAAAATATATCACTTCTCTTACCTTGAAAGGGAGCATAGGACATGTTCCAACGGCATTGAACGCGCCTCTCCGTGCCTCGTCAGTTTCGCGACATGCTAGCAGAAAATATCTCTCAGCGCCGAAGACGAGGAGGAGGAGGAGGAGGAGGGGAAAAAGGGATAAATAACCTGCTGGTCATGGGCTCCGTCGACGCAGAGGTGTAGAGGCGAAATTAAGGAAGGAACGGGGAGAGGGGAGAGGGAGAACAACGAGAGGAAGAGCTAATTTGAGTAATCCCGTGTCGTCGAGAGAGGCGTCCGTTAGCGTAGAAAAAACACTCAAACAGTGGCACGCGCCGATAGTGGCGGAGAGAGAGAAGGAGAGAGAGAGAGAGTGAGGGAGGGGGGAAGCGGAGGAGGGTGTCCGTTTTTTTCCCACTGTCAGTTTAAAAATCTACACGCGCTCCGCGTCCCTCTCCGCTCCGCTCCTCTGGACGCGTACGCCGTCGGCGCGCTGGGCTCGCGCCGTTCCAGTGTTCGTCACGTGGAGTAACGGCTCCCCCCCACACACACACACGCGCGCGCATACGAACGCTCCAGTATTGCCGCACGCGCGCGCGCGACAGAGAGAGACGCCCCGGATGCGTGAGTGTGGGTCACTGGGCCTCCTCTCACGGAGCGGCGGGGCGTCGGGGAAGTTTGGCCGCCCAGGCCGCTCAACCGGTGGGCGACGGGCTGTGGCGGAGCAAACACGCCTCCTCTGCAGACGCGGGTTCGGCGCGCGGCAAAAACGCGCGTGTTTTTCCTCGTATAGTTGTAGTTAAAGCCACCGTCGCTGTTTCTGTAGTTGCGGTGCAGTGAAGCGGGCGCAAGCCTCGCTACTGTACACAGCAAGCTCGCGGGCAAACGCGCGCCCTGTATTCCCACCGTTGTGGGGACTCGCCGTTACGCGCTGGTCCTAAATTTAAAGGGATGGTTCACCAACTAGTCACATTCACACCGTTTCTTGAATCACCCCAAACATGGTCGATCGGCCGAGACATATTTGGTGTTGTCATGTTTGTGATTTAGTTTCACACCGATTTTGTTTAGAAATATGTCCAGGTCTTTATATATATATATATATACTTATAAATTCATATTTCAAATATTTTTCTTTTAAATATTTTTTTTTTGGAAATAAAACCCTTAAAAAACCGCACATCCCTGCAGTTCCAACCATGTCCTTAATTATAATACACACTGATCAGCCATAACATTAACACCCCCTGACACGTGACGTGAATAAAATTGACTATCCAGTTTTTCATTACAATGACACCTGTCAGCGAGGTGGGATAAATTAGGCAGCTAGTAAACAGTCAGTTCTCGAAGTTGATGTGCTAGAAGCAGAAAAAATGGGCAAGCGTAAGGATCTGTCAGAGTCAGAGCATCTCCAGAACAGCAGGTCTTGTGGAGTGTTCCAGGTGTGCAGTAGTTAGTACCTACCAAAAGTGATTCAACAATCGGCAACACGGTCATGTGCACCCGAGGCTCACTAATGCATATGGGGAGTGAAGGCTAGACCATCTGGCCTGATCCCACAGAAGAGCTACTGTGGTTTAAGAAGTGAAGGCTGACTCTGATAGAAAGGGGTCAGAACACAGTGCACCACAGTCAGAGCTGTTTCAGCAGCATGAGGGACACACGCAGTATTAGGCAGGTGGTGTTAATGTTATGGTTGATCTGTGTAAATTGGGGAGGCACATCCTCTCCCCAGTATTCATATAGGTTCAAATGTGCCTCCCAATATACTGATTGACAGAAATGGTATCTGTGTGCTATGGCAAACAATCATACATTGCTGTCCACACCCCCACACCTTCAGCCACATCTTGCAGTCAACAAAATCTTCAACAAAGTCTTCACACTACCTAATAACACTTTGTCTAACGTTGTCTCCATTGCTGTGGATTGTCAACATTATAACATTCATGTTTACCATCAACCTGTGGCTCTTTGGTCCCCAGAAACAGCTAAATACATGCATACAAACACAGACAAACATATTGGTATTGCTATCTTTGTAAGAACATGACTTCTGTAATACTGTATTTCAGTAACACGACACTGACCCAAAGGCCTAACCCTGACCTTGACCTCAGTAAACAAAAGACACTCTTTCTTCAGTTTTTTCCTAAAAAAAAGTTGAATTTTTGGACAAAAACAGCACTGTTTCTTGTGTGGACCAGGAAAAGGTCCTCACTTCTACAGATGTTTGAGTAATTCTATCATTAAGAGAACATTTGGTCTTCACAAAGGGTGAAATACACACACACACACACACACACACACACACACACACACACACACAAACACACACACAGCCTAAGAAGCTGAGACTCAGTGCTATGGTAACCAGAGCCAAGATGGCGTTCACTGCAGACAGGAGTGTAGTTCTGTAGCAGCATCACCTTCATTTAACGGCAGATGAGCCGCTGCCCTGCTTCCATTTCTTTACACTGGCTTCATGTCCTTTTAAAACACAGGCAAAGTAAGGGCTAACTTTAAAAACAGACATTGCTTTGAGTTTTATTAATACTTTGTATGGAGAGGACCCAGTCCAATACTCATACAGGGCTGCCATCTGGTGGCCTCATACACACCCTACAGTCCAAATACATCACTACTGCTCCTTATTTGACCACTCAAACTGAGTACGACTGTTAAACAACCAAGCAAATTCATATTCGGCACACATTGGTCAGCCATAACATTAACACCATCTCCCTAATATTGTGTAGGTCCTTGTTATGCTGCTGGAACAGCTCTGACTGTTTTTCTGATCCCGTTCTAGTGAGAATCAGCATTCACTTTTCCACCACAGTATCTCTTCTGTTTGCCATTGGGCCATCTAAACTCATTGGCCTTTGGGCCATCCACCCTGTTGGCCATTGGGCTACAAGCACTGTTGGCCATTGGGCCATTCGCCCCAGTGACCATTGGTCAATCTGTTAGCGAAACTAACAAATCGCCCACTGGCAATGAGCTACCATCATTTAGCTACAGTAACTTCAGTGCATGGAAATTTCTACAACCTTACATGTCTTGGTTATTCGACTGCATATGAGTTTAAGGTATTAATCAAGTGTGTTTGATTTTTTTGAGGAACTTGTCCTTACATCTTTTTATTGTTGCCCACAATGAAAGGATCTGAACCTTTAGTCTTGCGGATTCAGTGTGAGGCACGATCACACTGTTTAGACGGCAAATAGGCTTTGCAATATTGATACCAAAGAAGGTGGCAATATGCAAATGAGCCCTCAAACTAATCACACACGTTTATTGCTCCAGATGTTTCAAATGAGTTTCTGTGGGTGTTTGGATGAATCAAGGCATTCGAGTGACCCTGTGATGATAAATCATTTTGGTCGGCGTAATTGCAGGCCAGTCTTTGACCATGTCGTATCAAAGAGTCATTATTCATTCTTTCATTCATTATCCATGCCACTTATCCTAGCAAGGGGTTTGCGGGGGGGCGGTGGAGTGTTGGAGCCTATCCCAGCAGACATAGGGCAAACGGTGGAGTAACACCCAGGTCTCAAGTCCATCGCAGGGCAGAAAAGATCCATCCATCCATCTTCTTCCATTTCGGGTTGTGGGGAAGCTGCAGCCAATCCCAGGCGACCCAAGGCGAGGTTCACCCAGGACAGGAAGCCACCCCATCCCAGGGCAACACAAAGACAACCATTCATGCTCCTCGGCAATTTAGAGAATCCAATCAACCTATTGCAGCCTTTGGACAGTGGGAGGACCCACGCAAACACTGGGAAAGCTTGCAAACACCACACAGAAAGCCCCCCGTGGCCGACCCGGGGATCAAACCCAGGAGCTTCTTGCTGTGAGGGGACAGCGCTAACCACTGTACCACCGTGGCAGAAAAGATCATTAACGTATTTCAAAATATCATAAAGCAGTTGTATAATAGGGCACTTTGTTCATCAGAGTAGGCCTCCAATGTATCCCTAAATTAGCCAGGTTACTGGGATTGCAGAATGTGTGCATGAAGTATGGGCACTAATCTAGATCTAGCAAGTGCTGCGTGGTCCTCAAGTCTTTATTCTGAGCATACACCACAATACTAATTCCTCTAATTTGCTTCCCTTCATTGTTAAGGAGCAGAGCGGTCGCCTCCATCACAGAGGAGGAGAGCTCATTAGTGAAATCGGATGGATGGTGCGCGAGGCTAGAACGAATGTCTGCAGACTCCACAGCCGCCGTTGAGTGACGGACCGGTGGCACGCTCTCGTTTCATGAGAGAAGCTAATGTACATAACGCATTCTCTCAGCAAAACAAGCTGGACCTACTGTCCCGAATGTAGCTGGCAGGGCTGAACTGAGTGATTGTTCCATTACACTGATAAATAAGCAACTAATGAGTCACTTCTTGTAGCCTGCACAGAGAAAAATATCCCTGCAGAGGTATTTTGTGTCTAATAGAGCTGTATTGTATTCGCTGTAAGTTCATTCAGCACAATTTTAATGGGCAACCAGTTCAGATTGATGGGGTGACCACAACGGGCAAAGTATTCTAATGCTGCTCATTAGAAATGCACTTAACACAGAAGTAGATTCATTAGACCCATCATTATTGGGGCAGTGGTGGTGTAACAGTTAGGGAGTTGCCCCTGTGACCTGAAGGTTGCTGGTTCAAATCCCAGAGAAGTACAAGTACCCCTGAGGTACCATGTGAGCAAGGTACCGTCCCCAAACACTGCTCCTCGGGTGCGGCCAACGTCAGCTGCCCACTGTTCTTACACAGATGGGTCAAATGCAGAGGTCACATTTTGTTGTGCTGTGCTGTGTTCACAATGACAAATAATCACTCACTTTATAACAACATCGATATATACCCTGATCAGCCACAACATTAACACTATGTAATATTGAGTAGTTCCCCTCATGATGCTGAAACAGCTCTAACTGTCTTTGTATCAGAGTCAGCATTCATATTTTTTTTAGCTTTTTTGTATGATCAGACCAGATGGGTGAGCCTTCGGTCCCCACATGCATCAGTGAGTCTCATGTGCATATGACCCTGTTGCTGGTTCACCAGTTTTCCATCCTTGGATCACTATTGGTAGGTACTAACTACTGCACACCTGACTGAACTGACTGTTCACTTGCTGCCGTATACATCCCACCCTCCTGACAGGTGACATTGTAATGAAATATCTAGACAGCCAAAGTTATTCACTTTACCTGACGGTAGTGTTAATGTTATGGCTGATTGGTCTGAAAAACGACATTTTCTATAGATCAATATAAGAAAAAACAGGTCTGTAGAGTTGACTTACAACAGCAACAGAGAAATGATTATATTGATTAGATTTTTTTTATCTATTTAGCTTAAAAACTTTGCAAGGAACTGTGGGTTAGCATGTGGACCTGACTTTTTTTATTCGGGTAAAAGCAGAGGGGGGACCTACATAGTTCTGTCTGGGCACCATATTTTTAACGTAAAGTGAAAGCGACTATTTGTCATTGTGAACACACTCAAAGCAGCACAACAAAATGTGACCTCTGCATTTAAGGGTACTTCAGTAGTGCCTAGGCGAGGACTTGTGTCCCAAGGGCAACATCCTAACCACTAGGCCACCACTGCCCACCGTATTAAACTATATAACGTCTTGCAGCTGCCACAAGATTTGTTTGTATGTTGAATGATGTAGCAGATCTACAGACTTTTAGCGCTTATTAACAGTCACGCACATTTTAAAAAACAGCAGAATGGTGTCACTGAATTTCCAGTCCATTGTGCTTCGCAGAAACATTATGCTCAAGATCTGCCAACCAGTCGCACCATTCAACATAGAGAACAGTGATAGACAACTTCATTTGTATCCTGTGTTGTAGACAGATGTGCAGTGGATGCACTGTTAAACTGGCCACCTAACCACCTCTGAAGTTGGCTCGTTTTCTGCTCTCTCTTGTATGTTGTTTTAGCAATGCACGAGTCCAAAACATTGGTAACAGCCTGTATTTTCACACAAAGGTGCCATATTTTTGCTTGACGACTAATATAAGGCTGCAGTATTGAATACGTTCAGCACCTTTCGTCAGGTCGCAAAGTTTATTCACAAGTGGACACTGAGGATGCACTACAGACAGAAAAATGGCAGAGGTAAACCGCTACACCGCTCTCGTTGCATCTGTGATCAGTTCACTCAAGATGGATATTAATACCAAACATAAACAGGGCCTTACTGAGTCCCTGACTGACACCCCTGTCTGCAATTAAGGTCTTTGTCTGAGCTCAGGCTCAGTTGGAAACTCTCAGCCTGCAGTCTAAGCAGTATTATTTAGTTCTTTTCTCTTCCAGGTGAGGACAACGCCATCAAACGCTAGTACACGAGCAAGGTACCAGAAGTGTACCAGAAGTAAATCAATGATTAATCACTTTGTTAAGAGTTTGCCAATGTAAAAGTGGCCTCTATTATAATATATGCTAATTTAGACCAAGCTAAAGAGCTAGCTATATATGTCTTCATGGATCTATTATATCCCACCCCTGACAGATGTGTGTGTAATGAAATAACTAGACAGTTAAAGTTGTTCACGTGACCTGTCGCTGGTGTTAATGTTATGGCTGATCATTGTATATGTGGAAAAACAAGCCATTTCCCATAGACTGTACAAATGGCTTGTCAGTAGCAAGGAAAACAGGAAAATGACTATAATTGATTATACAAATAAGAAGTAAACCTTATTTAGACCAGACTAAGGAGCGAGCTAAATATGTCTTCATGGATTTATTTATGACATAGCAGTAGATACAGCAGAACTGTTCAACAAAATGAATGATCATATAAAGGCAGAGGCTGCCTGTGTACATTCACTGCACGGTGGTGCAGTGGTTAGTGCTGTTGCCTTTCGGTGTGGAGTTTGCAAGCTCTCCCCGTGTTGGCGTGTGTTTCCTCCGGGTTCTCCGGTTTCCTCCCACTGTCCAAAGGCTGCAGTAGGTTGATTGGAGACTCTAAAATTGCCCGTAGGTGTGAATGTGTGTATGAATGGTGGTCTGTCTGTGTGTTGCCCTGCTATGGGTTGGCCTCCTGTCCTGGGTGAACCCTGCCTTAGGCCCATAATCAGCTGGGATTGGCTCCAGCTTCCCCGTAACCCGGAAACGGAAGAAGCGGTTTAGAGGATGGATGGATGGATATAAAGGCAGTTGTAACTGCTCTCATTTGCAGACAGGTGAGTCAGCTTTATAGCGTAGTGGATAACTACAAAAGGGGATTAAACATTAATTTGCGACTCATTTTCATAATGCACAGTACACTCTCTACTGTGTACACTTCCCTTAAAACTGAGTGCAGTCCAACAAAACCAGGCTTGCCTACTCTTACTTCAAGATCACCAGGTTATCAGTAATGTTTATCAATGACAGATTCAATAAATTAGTCCAAAGTTCGTTTTGAAACAACGTGAAAACCATTCTGTTGGAACATGACGTTGAAAAAGTGTCTCTACATTCAGAGGAAGTGCTCTGAAGGCAGAAATAGATCTTTATTTCTTTCTTTCACAGAGATTAAACTCCATTTAAACCCATGAAGAAATGTAAGGGATGTGAGGAGGTGGTCAAAGACAGGCTTACTCATCATATACCTCTTGCTACGATATGATGGGCAATGTTTTTATTAGTCGTTCACATTTTAGGCGTTGACCTACTGTACACACTGTATAAACTTAATTTGACCAAAAGTCATAGATAACATCGAACCAAACCTGAACGTGACAACATTTCAAGAAAAAAAAAAAGGAAAGAAAGAAAAATTACAGTCTGCTAGTGTTTGTCTCTTGACTTTAGAGTTAACCCTGAATTGTTTTTTAAAAATCCATCTATGGTCTAAAAAACACTTCACAGGTGCATTAAAAAAAAAAAAGGACAATACATTCGTTTCATCCACTGATGAAGTTCACCTTTTCACTTGGAGGAATAACTGCTCAGACTGACCAAGGCCTATTCAGAGGAAATAATCTGTCTCTAATCTGTAAAAAGACTGTATTGGTTTCTAAAAGTTCATGCAGAGACATATTGCATCCATGGGAATGTACACAGTTGCATCCAAAGGCCTTTAAGTTCAGAAAATGTCATAACGGGGACCCCATAGCGTATAAAAACGAACAGTAATTTACTTCAAATGATTTCATTACTGTGACACCGCAAAATCCTGTAACACTCCCTTCCTTCCGTGGGCACATATGTATCTGAACATGACGCCATAATGACAAGATCTCACTTAAAGTGCGGTACCTCGAAGTATATCTGCTTTATGAGCATACTCAGAGAAATTAAGGCCATGATTAACGTTTTCCAGTAATTTTGTTACACATTTAATACACATTACACATTAAATATACATTAAAAAAAACATAATTAAGGCTAATAATGATTACCTCAACAATAACCAATGCTTTAATCAACAGCTCAAATAATCTGAACTGTATTATTTAAATCATATAGGTGCTTGGCAACAAAACCAAAACAATATATCAACTGTGGCGTCGGGTGATGTTACTGACTTGCGATTTTTTTAATGTTCTGTCGAACATTCTGCACGAATACTGATTCTCGCTGACTGCCAGGGTAACTCGTGACCTCGTGACAACAGATCAAAACTAGACCGGTGTGCCTCTGGGGAACCCAACATGAATCACTTCTGCTTAACTACTGTATGTGACATGTGAACACAAAACACCATCGTGGTCATTTTTTTAAAATCATAAAATGTACAAAAAGGTCATCACATCTAATTTTTAACATGAGAAAAAAGAAAAAAAAAAACGAGAGGCGACTAACATAAACCTTAACCACAAATAATAAGACGTAGCTTCATTCCCAGTGGTACAATATTTCTTTGTTTAACTCTCAGTGTCTGTAGGAACACTGTTTAGCTAAAATCGGTCAACAGAAATGAACTACAAATGTGGCCGCTCCCTACTTGCCAAGCATGTAAAGTTTTGCTCCGAGATTATACTGACAAATGCAGTGAATGTATATAGTCTTTAAATATTGTCGAGGAAGTTCTTATTCATTTCGATTAAGTCAAATAAAGCTGCATTACCAGACAACATTGACAAATTTGGCAAGAGTGCATGATCTTTTACTGGGTCTTGAATATGGTTCCTGTGGCGAGTTTTGTGGGAGAATGTGGAAAATATCCATCGCTGCACATTTTTCCTCGCATGTGTGCTACAGGATTTACAGTAAATCATTCGAGTCCGCTGTGCAAACACACAACTAACAGTTTTTAAATTAGCTCAGTGTAGCAGAATCCGTAAAAAAAAATTCAACCTTATGTGATTAAACTCACTCATCTTATTCAAAAACCCAAGATAAAATTATAGCTGATCCCTTTAACTGTGTTTTTTCAGTGCACACTCACTGATGGGCCAGACAGCATATTTGAGAACTTGAAGAATTAGTGTTTAAAAATGTTTTATTAGGTACAATATCCACGTTGTTACTCCTATAACACCTGTTCCGTTCAGTTTGTCTTTCACTTCATCCAATTAGCACAATCCGTTCATCTTAATTATGGCTACGTGACAGAGATTATGTCCACGGACGAAAACGTTTGAATGTTTCGTTGTCAATATGAGCTTTTAAAAAGATGTTCTGTCTAAAATGGGAACTTCCTCAATACTGTGATCTACAGCAGTGCTGATGCCTTGAGCACTTGAAGGTGTACTGTAATGAAGTGAATAATGAAGGTGCTATCCAACACCTCCGTATCTGATGATCCTTAGACGTGCAAAATGGACTTTTCTCTATTGCCTAATTACAGTGTTGATCAGACCACCTCTTGTTAGGTCGGGAATCATATAAAGTTTTGCATATTAAGAGGAATATCTAATTACAGCTCAGATTATTTCTCAGGGGCGCCCTTCCTCCCCGCGAAGGTAACGTTACAATTACACGCGTACCTTCTGACCTCCTGATAAAGCTCAGTTGAAAATCGTATCTCTTGGACTGGGATGAGTGCATAAACAACATATAATTACGATGAATAGCTTATATCGTATCATACAAATCGTGATAGTAAAGTTAAAGGCATTCCAAAGGTGTTTTCTAACAGTATTCAAAATATAGGAGAAGCCTGTGGGGGGAAAAGAGATCTTACAGTATAATCCCACAGAGCGAAGTTGCTTTTGAGCTCAACCTGGATTTGTTTTATGTGGTTTCTTTTCTTTTGCTTACCGCGACTCAAGTCCATTGCTCTGTTAGCGTTGCTGAAGCTGCACATATATAGCCCACTCGGAACGCACAGGTCTCTACGGCTTTCCTCGTTGTCCTTGTTTACCTTTGAATGTTGTGTAGCCCCTCCCTCGCTCTTTTTTAAAAAATTTTTTATCTCTAACTCAACTCACCTCTGTCTTTCCATCACATGCATTCCCTCTCTTTTATTCTCTCTCTCTCTCTTTTTCTTTTAGTACACTGTCACGTTTCCCCATTCCACTAGGTACTGGACCTTCCCGTCTGGTGTGACGCGTCTGGCCAGAATTCTGACCGCTTCCCCGCCACCCCAGCCTCTTGCTGCCGGACCGTCCACGCCTGCTCCGTTGGGGTAGGGAGAGACATCGCGCAGAAACAGTGAAGGGCATTGCTCAAACCTGGGGCCTGCTGGGTGAGTGGGCGAGAAGGGTAGGCAGGGCTCTGGATGCCGACAAGGGTCCTCTGCACTATACGAGGTGGGATAATACAAAGCGGAACATAATGTTAAAAAAAAAACACTTTTTTGATGGTCAGTGCTATATGACTGCTCATCTTTAACTGAACCTGAACATTTGCATAAGCACAAACATAATACTCACTCTAACCCCAGGTTTAAAGGGCCCATATGCTACATATGGCATGTTTACCACTGTGTTACATCACCCTTCCTTTTAAAAACACTGCTTAATTGCTGGGAAACTGAGGAGAGTAATTGTTGCCGTTTTGCTTAATAAAAGACTTCAACAGTCAAGGAGGCCATTGTCTGTTTCTCCTCTTCATGTTGGACCATTCCTTTTTTTAAAAGACAGTGACAGATCTGGACTGCAGGCCAGTCAAGCACACATACTCTGTGTCCAGGAAACCACACTGTTTCTCAGAATAAGGCCTGGCACTGTCCTGCTGAAATAACCACGGATATCCTGGAAAAAGACGTCACCTTGATGGCAGCATATGTCTCTCTAAAATCCCTAAAATATCTCTGCTCCAATAGTCACTTTATATATATTTAAGTCACAAATGTGGCTCCCAAAGGAAACACATCAAACATGTTTATCAGCGTCTTCAAGAACACAATCACTCTGTGCAGATCAGAGTTTGTGTCCCGCTTGGAACTTTAAAAAGAAAAAAAAGAAAAAGGAAGTGGTATCTAAAAAAAGACCTTCGATTCTGTGGTCATACATTCACTTAAGAACACTACAGCAAAATCATGATGAACAGGCAAGTAGCTAACTAACAACAGTATGTAAGTCCACTAATACACCGAAAGCATGAACATGAATTATCATCATTAGTCCTAATTAGGGATGCACCAATAATATCTGATGGCAATATCACTTTTTTCCAGCAAATATTTGCTGATACGGATAGGATTCAGATATTATTATGCATCCCTAGTTTTGGCTCCTTGACACTGCAGCTGCAATTGTAATAATAAAGTCATACTAGAAGGAGTTCTAGTGATACTAGAAAAACTAGGGATGCATCGATGTGCAATGTGGATTTTTCATGTACAAATTTGTCAATGCTGATATTATTTTTTCAGCAAATATATGTTGATACTAATGCGATTCTAAAATCATCACACCTCCCTAGTCCTAATATTGCGTCAATAGTATTTAAAGAACAATGTGATAACATACTAGAGTGACAAAGACTTTCCATATACCCTGCTAATTGTAATATGAACACTACAAACAGAAAGTAGTGTAAACACACTCACTGTTTACTAACCTGTAGTGATGCAGAGTTCGCGACAGACCCTGAGATCCATTGTATGACGGGTGATACAGGGCAAACATTCGCTTAGGAGGTGACCTGTTAACAACAAAAACATGTTTCACACTCATACACCCTACACTGAAAAATAATGCTTTGCATTCACTTCTTTCAAATGTGCACATCAGTTGCACAAAAATGACACCAACACTTTATTTTCAAACTCTTAACACATTTTCACTCAGACAGTACTAACCCCAAGCCTAATTCCTCCTCAGATTTTCGGGAGTTGTAAATGTTCGCCCCACCTACATAACCATGGCAACATGGTACCCGATCTATTGGATTGGCAGTAACCCCTTGTGGACAGGGCTGCAGAGGACAAAAAATATACATTACAATTTATACAAATACTTCACCTGAAAACACTGACACTACTGACAATGGCTAAAAGCTTTTGGACCAATGGGCAAAGTTACTCACTGGTAGCCATATCGATATGTTAGCATTGTAGAATTTCTCTGATGGGTTTAGAACAATAGCATTTAAGGACCTTCAGGAGAATTTTAAGTTCAGAAATCCAGTGGTAGAAAGATTTCTTGTTCTGGTAATGTATAGGTACCAAAACCAGTTCATTTTCACATGAACATTTTCAAACCTCTTTTTTATCCCTTAGAATTAAAGAAAAGTTGGGATATTTTTTCAAAATTCAGTAAAAAAAATCTGTGTTTGGATGAAGCTAAAGTAAGATTGAAACGTGCACAGAACATTAAAAATTCAATAGTTTGGAAGATTTCACATTAAGCAGGCTAATCTAATTGGAAGCAGGTAAGGGGTCATGATTGGGTATAAAAGGATACTGGGAAATGATTGGGGATAAAATCTAACAAAGGCTCAGTCTTTGCAAGCAAGGATGGGGTATGACTAAGCACTTTGTGCCAAAATATGTGAAAGAATTGGTAGTCAGTTCAAAAGGATCATTTCTTAATGCAAGATTGCAGAGAAATTAGGTCTTTCAGCATCAACACTACATAATACTGTAAAAGATTCAGAGAATTCAAAGACGTCTCAGTCCGTAAAGGTCTGAAACCACTGCTAAATGTGTGTAATCTTTGAACCCTCAGGTGACGCTGCCTAAAAAAACCATCATGCTACTGTGACAAATATAGCCACCTGGCCTTGGGAGTGCATCAGAAAACCATTGTCACTTAATACAGTCTGTCGCTGCATAAAGAAATGCAACTTGTAATTGTCAGATGAGCCCACATTTCAGTCTGGTGTTGGACAAAACAGGCATCAAGATCCATGTGCCAAAGATGAAAACAGCAATCCAGATTTTTTTCAGCAAAAGGTACAAAAGCCAGCATCTGTGATTGTATGGTTGGGGGGGCAGACATATGTTGCGGTGATGTGTCTTCCCAGGACATCCATTGATTGTTGAGCAGCTGAAGTCTTTCATCAAGACGAAATGGACAACATTTCCAATTGCAAAACTACTACAATTAGTCTCCTCAGTTCCAAAACAATTAATAATTAAAAGAAAAGGTGAAGTAACACAATTGTTGAGTGTGTTGAAGTCATCAAATTCAAATTCAAAAGCTGGCCAATAAAACTATTTGGAAATTTTTTTTTTTGTACTTCTGTACATCAGTTCCACATGAATTAATATACAGACTTTTGTTTAAATTGCTTTTTGGAAAATATCCCAACTTTTCTGGAAATGGGCTTTGTAAATGTGCTTTTGTAACAACACTATGTGTATTTAAATTTACAGTTGTTACAAACAAACGGTATAAATTCAAAAATCTTTAAATTCATAAATAGTCAGAACTCAGTTTTGATATGGGCCCTTTACATTTCTGCTCAAAAGATGTTAAAGCCAAAGACTGGCTAAATGTAGAGCTCAGAAATTCATTTCATCACATTTATGAGTCTGAATTCCATTGGTCGTTTCCATGTTTATCACATAAATGAGCAAGGATATGGATCTGACTGTTATATGCTTATAAATACAAGGACGTCGTCAAACAAGACCCAAACCAAGATCAGTACTGTTAGCTTGAGAGGCATGATAAACAGGGGTGAATGAGAGCACATTGTGGGTGAGTGTATGCTCTGTGCATGGCAGCAGTGTGTTAGCACGGTGTCAGAGTTTCTGCATCAATGCAGAATCTAAATGACGGCATTACTCTGTGGTGCATTTCCCTTCTGCACAAGTCATTTGACAATAGCAGCATGACACAGCATCTCAAAACCACCCGTAATCTCGCTGAAACATGGACAGATAAGAAAGCATCAAAGCTACAGACGTTCCATTATTCCGAAGAAGCGCTCTTGCTCATGTCGCATATCAAATCATGCAATGAAGATTTGTATTTAAGGACAGTTCCCCTTCCTTTCTGTTGTGCAGATCATTCTGCAGTACAGGACCATGAAGAAGAAGGTACAAATATTACGGTACATGTACAAATGATGCGCTGCCACTTTAAATTGGTAAGATCTAGCAATGCTGTACTGTCACTGTGCCAGCACCACCTGGCCAAACTGTAATCGACTGCAAAGTGCATCTGGACATACTCCTGGACCACCTCTAACAAAACCTTCAGTTTCCTCCAGCCATATGACCCTAAAAATGGCTCAAACCATAGATTTTATAAACCATATACTATATATTTTATTTATATATATATATATATATATATATTACTATTTTATACTATTCATAATCATGTTTTCTTATACTATATTTACCTAATTCGTTACATAATCACATAATGAACTACAGTTTGTCTGCAGGTTCAAATTGATGATGGTAAAAACATGGTTAAAATGTCTCGGGTGTCTTTTTTCCCACTGTATCCTCTCATTAGAGGGAAACTCTCATTTTTATGACTAATTCCAATTTTGTTTAGGGTCTATTTGAAGGAGGCCCCATGTTTATTAGCCTTAAATTAGGTTTTTCCTATTATTTCCTTTAATACTAAACTAAACTTACCATGTGGACAAACACATGACAACATTTCAACTTATCATCATAAAAACCATCATTCGGTCTTTAACAGGCTGAACTAACAGCAATAATCAAAACACAGTGCCTGTGCTGTTACCTGACTAACTTTATTCCTAAAATCACAAGACTAATTGAAAAGAAAAGACGAAAACAAATTCCTGTTCCTGTTTAAAGTAAAAACTTTCAAATTTGAATAAATCAAATTTAAATCATAATAAAAACATGAATGAAGAGTGAAACGTTAAAAATTCTATTTTTCTTTTGACAGAATGATTACCTGAGTCAATTTTTAGTGATAAACACTTTGCTTTAGTAAACTAAGCGATAGCTTCAGTTCTAAGGGTCAAACACCAGTAAGGTAAATGGCAGGCCAGCAATATCCTAAGCTGTAAACAAAGACAATTGAAGTCAACAGGTGAGTCCTATCACCTAGCTGGGATTGCCGGGTCACTTTCACTTTTGAGAGGAGCTCATTTTCGATGCAGACGGACATGGCCCTGCCGGTCTTCTTCTCAACCGGCCTACGGTTAAAGACAGAAGCACTGACCTGTGTCTCGACAATGCGCCGCTTTGATTTGCGAGACTCGGGCACCACCGTTCGTCTCTGGCATGGCAGTGACAGGGGGCTGTGGACCAAATGACAGAAGATCATTCAGTAACCTTGATGAGTTTCCTCTGTAGAGCTGGGATGATAGAAAGTCTGTCAATACACACAGGGAGTGCACGAAATAACAGACTGGAGCTGAGAGTTTTTCTTTTCAGAAAACCAAACGAATAAACCATGCCTGCTCCCCAAGTTTTAAATATGGTGGGACTGTCTTTCTAGAACCAATTTGCTGTTAGTAACTGTTCAGAAGAGTTTATACTGTTATTTTACTATGTTATTCTAATATACTATAAAATTACACACTTAACTACATAGCAGCTTTACAGAAATACACAAATTTCTGATGTAAATACATATAAATGTATGCCTGATGAGCAAGCCCGGAGGCCACGGCCACAAGGAAAAACTCCCTTGAGAAACACTGAGAAGAACCTACCCTCATTCAGGCGACATCAGATAATGTTTTTACAAGTAAATCCATTGTTTAACTATGTGATATATGGTCAAAAATTGTGATTGTGTAGCAATGAAATTCATTCACGTTTTGTTGTTTTTAAGTGTTCCCTGATGTAGACTTGGGTGCAAAACTGTGGCAACCTATTAATAAATAATAAATAAACTTTAATAATAATGTACATGCATGTTTGATTTCCTACAACTTTCGCACATTCACACTTTATCTTCCTGCCACCAAAACAAGCAAACTACAACTTGCACAAAACACATTCGCGAGAATATCAACACATACTATAAAACTGAGGTCATACTAGAGCAACTACCAAACTTGTCACCAGACCCCGATTGGAGCATATCAGGACAACCCTGTATAAGACCCATTTTTACCACCATTCTACTGGCTACCGATGTTCTCGTGAAATGACAATAACACATCTCCAAATGCCTGATAAAGTTCCAAATCACCCCAGACGTAGTCAGTCAGTCAAGAAATGCATCTTTGGTTTCAGAACCGTTTTGAAACTTCTGTTAACCTGCTGAAACCACATCCAGCTCTTCGTGAAGGTGGCACTTGTGGCATGGTTAAGGCATATTATGACTTACTGATAACTATACAAAAACAAATAAACTTCACTGTGTAGTGGTCTGTTTTCACAAAACACCCCAGGAGTAGTAGCGCTGGTCTAGGATCAGTTTTTGTAGCAACTACCATCATAGATACAATCCTCTCCGTCCTTTAGAGGTGCTGTTTTGTGGTCCTACACCACAGCAACGAGTCTGCACCACCTTACTGAAGAGCTGGATACTGCTGAGAGAAGTTTTGGAGATGCATGGAAAAGATTCGGGTCACTATTGACTTCCAGTGCTATTGGCCTCACAGCGCAAGTGCTAAAAGATGCTGCAAACATGTCTCAGCTAATCGTTTACATCTGGATTAAGTGGTAAATTGCATAAAATTGTTATTATTATTATTATTAGTCATTATTTTCAAATCTCTGTTGCTGCTTTTATTTGGTGGTTGTTGTTACAGTTTACACTGTGAAGCACTTGTGGTATATATAAGATTACAGACAAAAAATATGGGGTATATAAGTTATTATTTACATCCTTTGGAATGTACAAGTGTAAATGATGACCATCAAATTTAAACCATGAGATAATAATATTTCCTCTTTTGCCGAAAAGGTATCGATTATTTCAATAAACTATGAGCATAGTAAGAAGAATTGCGAGAATAAACTTCATTTATATCATATTTTTCATATATTTAGAATGGCCCAATGTGCCTTACAGTGTGCAAACACAGAGCAAGAAAAAGAAAGAAGTAGTAGTCAGGTTATAACAATAAATAAAAGCAATAAGAAAGAAATAATAAAATTTAAAAATGCTAAAGGAACTGCTCTTGGACACAAAAAGAGCTCAAATCTACAATACATTGTATACAATTGGAAATGTGCTCCAAAGCCAATACAGCAATACACAAATACTGTGACATTGAAGTATAATATAACCACATATTATTTTGTCCTTGCGGCATTAATGTATGAGTGGGTTTGGCTGGTGATCAGGTGTGCGAGAGGGAAGCCTTGCATGTGCTGACCTTCTGCGATGCGTAATGCTGACAGGCTGGTCAGCGATGAGAGGTGATGAGTCAGATGACAGCGGGGGAGGAGCTCGCACTTGAAGGCCAAAAAGACACTTTTTCTTCTTGATTTCCTTGCCCGAGACAAACCTTAGTGGTAAATGAAAGTGCTCGGTCAGAATGTGAGCCGTTACAGTAATAGCACATCACCGGGGACTGTTCTGTGTATTATGCGCATTGTAATAAAATGTCAATGCATTAGCATTGGCTGCTATCACGCAAAGGATACAACCGCATCCACAATGTCTGTAATTGCATAATACAGAGATTCCTCTGGTGTAACTGGCTGAATTAGAGCAGCCTACTCTTGTGGAAAGTTAAAAGTAGATCTGGAAGAATTACTGTAGTGTTTGCTGCTTATATAAGCTTTGCCTCACCTGTCTTTGTGGGAATTTAAAGCGTTGAGCAGATTGTTGCAGCGATCTTGCTTGGGTGTATCTGACAACTGAGGGATGGAAAGAACAAAGAAACCATCACATGCATATAAATAACTGTCAGCCATAAAACGAATGCAGTGGAACATGCATTTCTCTAAAATGTGGTTGTATTTAGTAATACTGCGCAAAAATACAGGAGAGACGATCAAATGATTAAAATCCTAGCCGTTCGACTTCACAGAATGCTGAGTTTGTGCTATATTTAATTGTGTCTTATCCTCAGAGCTGGTTTGATTAGCATATCTGTATAAATAAGATTTTCCTCATACCGTGCCCAACAGCAAAGAATCCCAGTTTTCATTCGTGAAGGACATTATTTCATGATCGAAATCAAAGTATTTCCTCTTGCAGCACAGAGACAGATGATACAGCACCAAATGGGCCAAATCTACCCTGGATGGATAGAACAAAATCGCAAAACAAATGTCACTTTCAGGAGCTTTTAGCGCCCAGATTCTATACTTTCTATAGTTTATTTGCTGATTCATTATGATAAACAGGAAGGGGGTCTTACCAGGTCATAGGCAGTCTCTGAATGGTCTCTGGACCACTCGTACAAACCGAGCACTGGAACTGATAAAACCTTAAAGGGAGTTCGGAAAGAGGCTTGCATGTAAAATCACTAGTTCTGCAAGAGCCTGACTTAATGCCACTGATGTGCTCACCTGTCTCCATAAAGCAAAGGTTTGGTCAGGCACTGGGTGCAAGCTTCATGAAACCACTGGCCACAACTGCCGCACTGCAACATCTTCAAGTTCCACCTAATAAAGATACGATGAAAGTGAAAGTGACTATTTGTCATTGTGAACACACTCAAGCACCACAACGAAATGCCACCTCTGCATTTAACCCATCACACGTGCACACGTGGAGCAGTGGGCAGCTACCAACAGCGCCCGGGGAGCAGTGTAGTGGGACAGTACCTTGCTCAAGGGTACCCCGGCAGTGCCCGGGCCTTCAGGTCTCAAAGGCAGCGTCTTAACCACTAGGCCACCACTGCCCAAATAAGTTTATCACAGGTTTGGGGTAATGAAGTAAGTGTTAAATCGGTCTGGATTGTGGGTGATGATGTCTATAAGCTGTTTCCAAATGTATTTTGCCTTACTCAGCTAAACGCAGCAATGAAACACTGACAGAATTACCTCAATACAACACAGCACTTACAAATGTGTCACTTAAACCGAATTCCCATAACTATGTAGGCAGTTTAGTCCCTGTACACACAGACGTCTTAATCAAGTGTTTTCCTAACGTCTCTGGGGTCTGGTGAGCACGGATCGAACGCTGCTCATTGGAGCGAATCAGAACGTTAATTTAACATTTCAAAGGACCAGATAGGTCTTGTGATTCTGCAGTCAGAGGGTGAACCCAGTAGCTTTTTTTTAACACAAATACGTCAAGGTTCAGGTCTAACAAAGCCAACTGATCCATATTTCATCAACCCCATGAAGGATGAAGCTCAAACCCCACGACACTCTGGACTGTCTGATTACTGCCCCCTACAGGTAAACATAGAGAATTACAGTCCGGGCTGAGGGTTGGCGTACACAAACGTAACGCCATATTGAAGTGAGTCAAGTGACGCTACAAAATGGTCAGGAAAATCGGAGTACAAGATTTAAATGCCCATGTGGACAGGGTCAATACATATGCTTATTCCACAATCCTGCCTGCTTATGGGTGTCGATTGCAGCCTGTAAGCAAACGTCCTGAATAGTCTGCAATCTGTTATATTCACTACATACATACTTTCAGCATTTCCAATTTAAGTCATACCTACTTTCAGTCGTAAAATGTGATATTTTTAATATTTAATGACATCAAGCTCTACTCATAGCTATGGAAATAAATAGTGAATTAGAAAAAGAAATCCGTAGACCTCCAGGTTCTCCTGCAAACAATCACTGCTAAATCAAGTAATACGTTTTACTTTATATGTATTCCATACTCTTAAAGACATTTTCCATCTTAACGTTTATGTTTAAATCCATTTAATTTGTTTCTAAGACAAATATAAAATCCAAATTTGAAGTATGGAATAATTTCCAAAAAACAAGCACAATTAAATACAGTACTTCATATTTAGGCTTGAAAACAATAATGACATTAATGCAATGTGAAATTCTGTCCTTGTTAGTATTTCTGAGTAGATGTATAGGTGAGGCATGACTGGATTTAATTAGCCCTGCTATATATATATATATATACACACACACACACACACACACCAATCAGCCATAACATTAACACCACCTGCCTAATAATGAGTAGGTCCCTCATGCTGTTGAAGCAGCCCTGACTGTGGTGCACTGTGTGTTCTGACCCCTTTCTATCAGAGTCAGCGTCACTTTTTAAACCACAGTAGCTCTGACACAGACTAGCCTTAACTCTCCACATGCATCAGGGAACCTTGGGTGCCCATGACCTTGTCACTGTTTCACCAGTTGTTTTTCCCTGAATCACTTTTAATAGGTACTAACTACTGCACACCTGGACCATTCCAAAAGACCTGCTGTTCTGCAGATGCTCTGACCCTTTTTTTCCTGCTTCCAGTACATCAACTTCAAGATCTGCCTGTTCACCTCCTCCCTAATCCATCCCACCCCCCTGACAGGTCCCACTGTAATGAAATAACAAAACAGTCACTGTTATTCAATTCACCTGTCAGTGGTCATAATGTTATGGCTGATCATTACTGTCGTCACCCCTTCTTATTTTGAGGCTGCAATGAACAGTGCAGTCTGACTCACTCTCCAGGTCCGGCACAGTAGCAATAGCATTGTTGCTGGTTGGTCAGGTGCTGGGGATCCCAGTCTAAAGACGACAGCTGATAGGGCAGCCTCATTTTCATGAACTGCATTAGTCGGGCGAAGCGTCCCCGTTTTAAGGCTCCCCCTCTCTGAAATGGAAACACGGCCTGTCAGTTCAATTGCATTGCATCACGCACTCCCCCGCACCCACCCCAACCCCCACCCGTCATGTAAGCATATTTAATAGAGATCTTTTTTGAAGATTGGTGTTTGGAAGAGAACAGCTGAAAGGGAAAGTCATTATATTTACTGAACTGAGGTCGGACAACTAAGATTTCTATCGTCAGATGGGGTTGTCAGTGGGGGTGTACAACGCGAGCACTGATGGACAGATTAAAGAACAAGTCCATTTAGTGTGGCAGACTCACAGCCATCACCTGCAGAGCGCTGCTACCTAATAAACACAGAGCCCGGCATAAGCAATTTGTGGACATTCGCAATTCGTTCAACTAAAAGTAGAGATCTGCATTTGAGCACATCTACCAGACTATGAGGTTTCTGCATTGTTGCTCCGAGTTCATGTGGTACCAACAAGTTTAAGGTTCTTTCAGTCACGTGAACCCTCTTTGATACAGTGACCGCAACAGAGGGTGATTATACCCCACTAAACGTCATGTACAGCGATGATAAAATGGCTTTAAACGAAAAAAAAAAAAACACTGCAACTCCTCTCAAAGGTTCCAGAATACTTCACAGAAAAGGGTAAAAAGGAAGACCTGCTCCTTACCGTCAGAGTGACCAGGAGGACAATTTAAAATATGCATTAGCAGCGTATCCGCAGGCATCAGCAAGTTCAGTGTAATGCATTTCGTGTCATTTTAAATGGCATTTTGAGAAATCCTTAACACTGCTTTGAGCTATTTCAGTGTCAGTGAGACAAAATAGCAGCCGTGTTCACGTCTAACGTTGCTAAAAAAACATTAGACGTCAATAGTGTTTTCCATAAATACATGGCCAAAACCTCTCTCTAGCTACCGCATCCAGCTCCTCATTAATGCAGCACAAACCTGTCAATGTGGTCTTATGTTTCTTATATATATCTCATAATGTACATTTCATGAACGTTTTGTAAGTGCCAGCCTTGGTGTTGTCTTAAAGACACTTTAATGAACAGCTGGACATACTGTGAAGAGCACAACACAGCTTTCTCTGCACCACTGATATCAAATTGGGATTTTTTCCCCTCAAATTCACAAACTTTCAAGGATTTCAAGGACCAATGGGAACCACGGTGATGAGTATTGATCTCTAGTGTTTATCAATACGAGCCCTGTAGCCCACAATGCTAGGCTGAATAAGCAACATTTGGATTCTATACTGCTTGATTTACTGCATATGGAGTACAAAACCTTTTTAATTCATTTACAATTTCACAAATGTTTCATTTCAATTCATATAGAGGTAAAAACGTTAAGTACGAACATAAACAAGCGTTTTGAGTTCTAATAATGCCCCCTTGTGGAGAGTCTTCTAAACAAGGCCTTACAATGACCTGCAGGTGACCTTTTCCATCATTCACACTGAAAACTCATTACTGAGTCTATTCACTATTTTCATGAGTTGATTTGTCATTTGCGTCATCATCACATTTCAGTTACACTGATTTTAATGTGCTGTGAACAAAGTTGGGATGCACAGACGTGGATTTGCAAGCTGAGGCCAAAATCCGATATACATAACTGCCAGATACTGATGCTCATACAAAAAACATTTTATCGTCTTATATATGTTTAAAATATCTTTGATATGTTTATAAATGAGGTAAAACAAGAGAGAAATGAAAGCATTTTACCACAATGATGTCTCGCATCATCTAAACAGATTCAGAGCGCAATATATGTATATTAAATATCAATTATTAAGCATTAAATACTGGTTTAAAAACATCAATCATATGTGAACATCTGTCCAATGGCAATATTATTATTTTTTTAAATATCTGCTGATACAAATATGATTACAATATTTTCATGCATCTCTAGAGCAAAGACACATTTTGAGTTTTGATTAAACAAATTATTCAAGTATTACTCAATTGTGATATATAGTTGTATTATGGAAATACTAAGATTTTGTCCATATTGTGCAGCCCTAATTAATGTATTGAACACCCAACCTTGGTTGCAACAGCAAAGACACATTGGCGGCAGATCCAGGAGTTGCTGTCAACCTCGGGTTCAATGGTTGGAGTATGGCACTGTGGATGATAACCTGAAATCACACAGAATAACGATGCATAGAAATGTTATTGAATACTGCAGTATACTCGGTATAAGCTGTAAATGTTTTAAAAGGCCTTGAATATTTAAAGGTGTGCTCTGTATGAATAAATACGTAATTGATCTTCTCTCAAGATCTTTCAAGTTGTTGACTACATGCGCCGAAACTTTGCATATAAATGTTTGAACTGGCTCAGCCACATTTCACATCTGATAAATCGCCCCTGTAAAAAAACATACCGGGGTGGGGGACTTTTAAAACACTGTTGTTACAACTGAAAGTGAGACAAAAACACTGTTTGGTGGAAATTTAAATCGTGAAAAAAAAAGTACTTGCATGAGTATTTTAGCTTATGTGAAACAAACATGTGGGCAGTGGTGGCCTAGTGGTTAGGACGCTGCCTTTGAGACCTGAAGGTCGCGGGTTAGTGTCCTGTCCCGGGCACCACTGAGGTTCCCTTGAGCAAGGTATCGTCCCACTACACTGCTCCCCGGGCGCTGCTGCTCCACGTGTGCACGTGTGATGGGTTAAACGCAGAGGTCACATTTCGTTGTGGTGCTTGAGTGTGTTCACAATGACAAATAGTCACTTTCACTTCACTTTCATGTGACTTTGCTTCGTGCACTGACTTAAAGGAAATTTAAGGGGTAATTCCACCAATTTTACAAAATATCTGCATATGTAAATCATTAAAATGTCAAAAGTCACAGTTTACAGCTTAATGTTCATCCTCAGGACTGTTGAAGAGTCAGAACTGTAGCGATAAACCCAAAATATTAGTTTTGAGATAAGCTTTTGTTTTGTTTGCACAGTTGTTAAACAAAATAGCAACAAAAGAAAACTTTTTTATCTAAGTTGCACACCGTCAATAGCAAACAATAGGGCTATATTAGCATTGTAAACATCGCAACCCCTGGTTCCTATCACCAGCATTAAAATCTGACTACATCATTTTTCTATAATGCTGTACTTACATACAAGCCCTCTGAACTGGTTTATCCACCATTCAACCAGTCTATCAGTGACCATGTGACTGATTTTGGGCTACAGATGTGACATCTACTCTTAGTAAAATCAGTGTTGTAGAGCAGCACCAAAGTACCAAAACAACAGTTTAAGAGATTAAAAGAAAACTGACCATGCATTATGACTACTCGTTAAATTCCTTCCTTAAAGTTTTCATGGGCAGAAACTGCATATTAAATCGTAGGTTTCGCGTCGAATGCTCTTTTAATTTAAAAGAAAATGTTGTGCTTACTTACCGTGGCGGCATTTGAGACAATTTATGAGAGGCTCTTTAAGAGGCGGCCCGTCACAGACACAACAAACTTCCTCTCCACTGGCTGAGACTGGAGAGAGAGAAAGAAGTATAAAGAATAAAGAGGGAAAAGTGAGAGAAAAAAGAATCCGTGACAATGTGTGTGTGTGTGTGTGTGTGTGTGTGTAAGAGTGACATGGATAGCTGTAGAAGTTTCCTCTTTAAAGTGTATTTCAGACATGTTAGAAAAAATATAGTGTAAAACCACATTTTCATGACAAATGATCTTGTTAAGAATCTTGCCAGGAATCTTGCTGACAGTGTGAATGTGCACACATTACACTTTAGTGTTAGTGGATGTTGAAAAAGTTGTGATTCCACAATTAAAAAAGCATATAATAAAGCTAGATCACTTACATGAATGAATGTCTTTCCTGAGGACCCAAAACTCAGAATTATCCTCAAATCTGACCAAGCAGCACTGCTTTACAACATCTACCTGAGGAGCAGAAGTTTCATTTGTTGCCAGTGTCTAGTACTTCAGGTAGTAAGAGATGTCCAGGAGATTATACACAAACACACACACAAGGCCACTGGATCATTCATATATGCACATAACTGCTATTATTTGTTTTTTTTTTACTTGATTTTTAAAAGTGCACATACACACAGACACACACACACACTAACGTATCTGTTTTTTAAGTATCTACAGTCATATGCAAAGGTTTTGGGTATACAGACACACCAATCAGCCATAACATTATCACCACCTTCCTTATACTGAGAAGGTCCCTGCTGCTGCTGAAACAGCTCTGACCGTGGTGCACTGTGTGATCTGACCCCTTTCTATCAGAGTCAGCATCACTTTCAAAACCACACTAGCTCTTCTGTGGGACCAGATGGGCGAGCCTTCGCTCCCCTCATGCATCAGTGAGCCTTGGGTTTTCACGACCCTGTAGCCGCCTCATCAGTTGTCCTTGCTCTGTTGCCTTTTGTAGGTACTAACTACTGTACACCAAGAACTCCACAGGACCTGCCATTTTTTGGAGATGCTCTGATTCAGTCATCTAGCCATCACAATAAGTGGCTCAGTTCCATCCATCCATCTGTTTCCAACCGCTTCTTCCGGGTCACGGGGAAGCCGGAGCACCCGGAGGAAATCCACGCAGACACAGGGAGAGCTTGCAAACTTCGCACAGAAAGGCACCTGTGGCCAACCCGGGGATCGAACCCAGGACCTTCTCACTGTGAGGCGACAGTGCTAACCACTGCACCACCGCTGTTCACTGGGGGATGGTCAGGGTATAAGGGAAAACTGACCATACTCAGACTGTTCAGTGCTATTTGGCCTTGCGAGTAAACATGTAGGTGGATCCGCCCAGTTCTCCAAGTTAATACCGTATTTAAGACTGAAAGTTTTAAGAATAGAACCCAACAAACATCAGTTTCTATGCTGATGGCACTAAGAATAGACTTGTAGTGCAGGACTATAAGTTACTTAGTCAGGGGCCAAATTAAAAAACATTTGGCCCTATGACCCCAAGGTTCCCGGTACTATACAGTATTCATTTTGCAACAGTTCTCCGAGGGCCTCCTGTCAGTGTTGGGACCCTGGAATCACCTAACCCCTAACAAAGCATCTCTGAATGGTCTGATAAAAAGTGCTGTTAATGTTATGCTTGATCGGTGTACACACACACACACACACACACACAGATATACACTCATACAAGTCAAAACCAACTGTTTTCAAAGTATCTGCAGTAATATGCAAAAGTTTTGGCACCCCTAGTGTGTGTGTGTGTGTGTGTAGGCTTGTGTGCATGTAATACACATCTTACCCATTATTAGTAATAAGTTGTCTTATGAATATTACACATTAAAGGTGTAAAAACATTTAGTGTGAATTTTCTACTCTATATTCTATTTCTAACCTCTCATCATGTCCCTCATGCTTTAGGGAAACACTTATGCCTTTTAATTCTTAAAAAAAAAATCTGTGGTAAATCAAAAAACCCAACACCACAGACAAAAACAGAAGTGAAAACTCACTCTTTTGACATTGCCCAGGTATAAGAGTCCATCACTCCATCGCGCTAACACGTCTTCTCCCTCACTGACTACCCCCATCCTGAGCATGAAGTGGTGGAGAGAGAGAGAGAGAAAGCGAGAGAGAGAGACTTTCAAGAAAGTGTGGAGAGAAGCGATAAAGGAGCAGTTCAGAGGGGGTGAAGGAGAGGGAGACCCCCTCAGGGCCTCGGGAGCGACCTAAAGGGTTAAATTCACACTCGGTGCATAGCGACAGTGTACAGTAGAGCGCGGTGAGAGATGACAGACTGAGGCATTAGCGCCGAGGCGGTGAGCCACAACAACAGGAGCCATCCTTCCTTATGCAACAGAGCCCGTCGGAAAGAGAGTGCCGTCGGCTCGCAGGCCCCTCCACACGCGCCGTACTGCGCTCGGGGCGGAGATGGACAAGTGGTACTGACGAGAAAAAAACAACAACAACCCAACCAAAAATTACAGGATGGACGCGCTGAGATGTGCTCTCGTCTCTGTGCGTTAACTCTGCCGGCCGAGCTGACGGGAAGCCATGGAACCGTTAAAAAAGACACACACCCCCTCCACTGAGAAAAAAAGAGAGAAAAAGCTCCTCGCGTTACCTGTAAAGTCGGACTCCGCTCGGTCGGGGTCACAGGGGCTGCTGTTCGAGCTTGACATGAAAATGTCCGACCTCCGGTGTTTTTAGCTCTGTTTTTTATATATATATATCTCCTCCTCCTCCTCTTCTTCCTCTTCTTCTTCTTCTTCTTTTCGCGCCTCAGTTACTCTCCGGAATATGGACGCGCGCGAACGTGCGCTCTCGAGAGGGGGAGCGAGCGCGGGCGCGCTTGTTCAAGGCAAAACGGTCAGTCAGTCAGTCAGTCAGTCGGCGGCGTGTCTGTCCGTCTGCCGTGTGCCACGACGTTCCGTCATGTTCTCATCCTTCCCCTCAGGTCTCCCCCCACCTCCTCCGTTCTCCCCTCTTTTCTCTCTCTTCTCTGGTTTAAAACGTGTCCGCCGCGGAGACGTGAGAGAATCGAGACGCCATCATCATCATCAACAACATCATCTCTCTCTCTCTCTCTCTTACTGTGTCTCTGTCTCTCTCTCTCGACTTGTTGTGACGCAGACATAAAACACAGAGCAGTCGAGTGGGAGGGAGAGATAAGGCGGGTTGCTGAGGAGGGGTGTGTGTGTGTGTGTGTTTGTGTGTGTGTGTGTGTAACACCTTCACATCTGTAAGCCCACAAGCACCGACAGGCCGTGTTAATGCACCACTGTGTGTGTGTGTGTGTGTGTGTGTGTCAGCCCGCTAGCCGGCGCTAACTGAAGTTTTTTGCCCGTGGGCTAATCGCTGTGGCCGGCGGGAGGAAAGTTTCAATCCCTCCCCACACACACACATACACACACACACACAGAGAGAAAGATTAAGTGTGACTAAGTGTTCACACGGGTGTTAGACCTCTTGTGGTGGTCAAAGTTTACTTTCCCCCCCATCATAACCAGTTGTTTTTAATGAATCTGCTATTTCAAATGTATGCTAGCCGTAGCAGCTATGCTAATCACATTTTAAATGACAAAAACATTTAATGTCATTATGTGTAGTACTTTTCTT
>JBBPDA010000001.1:3384254-3399527 GCA_037974385.1 Arnoldichthys spilopterus
TATATTGGCCTGATTGTTCATTGCATCCACACAATATCACATGTAGGTATGTCACTACACATTGTATTCATTATTTCATAATCTACTGCTAATTCTTGATGAATTAAGTAATTTTAGACCAATATAAAATTGACTTAACTAAACAATAACAAACCATGCACAGCCATTACAAAGACGAAATAATATAAATTTTATTGTAATAGTACAATAATAATAATATTAATACTACTAATTCTACTAATAATAATAATAATAATACTAATTCATAAAACATGTTAATGGGGGTGGCAGTTTGATTTATTTATATGAATTGGAATTACAACAAATGTGTTTTTTCTTTATTAACACCCCACTGTCAGTTGGGATATGGAACTGTAGGTCCAGAAGTAAAGTTTTCAGACTAATCATTATCAGTGCTTGTGATTTGGTCTGTGTGCTCCGAATGATGTCATGCTTTCTCGTGAATACTTCATGATGGAAACACATGGCCAGTGCCCAGAGCATTAAATAATACATGAGTGTCTTTCTATAGTTCTGCAGTTATACAAAATCGCTTTCTGTGTGCATTGTTCAAAGTTTGAAGTAACATGAATCAGATAAAGCGAAACTCTTGTAGGATGCATTTTTGTTTATCGTGTAAATACAGTGACTTATCAGGGTGTGCTCTGAGGGCCTTAATGTCAAACACTATACAATTTTCATTGTACGTGCTTGCCTCAGTGTGAATAAAGCAGTTGTTGGAATGAAAATGGTGTTTTGTTGCAGTAGGCCCCTAAGCTCGCTGTGACTGTGGTGTGCTGAAGTTAGACGTGTGCTGTGGCTGAAGGTTGGAGATTAACAGGGATTTTTTGAATGCCTATGGCCTATACTAATACACAATCAAACGCAGTCACAGTATGAGGTGCTGAACTGAATACTTAGTCCTCTTATTTTGTTGGAGCGTGTGTTGTAGAGTTTTGTTGCTCATCACACTTCTCATAATCATGGTCTATTTTCTCTGCTGTGTTCTTCAGGTTGAAGCTTCCCCCATGAAAACCACCTGGTACTGTCCACTCAACCTGGTAAGCCCACTGTTCCCTGCTCATTAAAAATCTACCTATTATTTAATTGTTATTATCATTATTACAAATTCCAATTTCTGAAAAGTTAGGACAATTTGTAAAGCCTAATAAAAACAAAAACTTGCAATTTATAAATTATCTTAAACTTTAACTTATAATGTTTTGGCTGACCAAATATTTAAACAAATAGAAATAAATTTTGAATTTGAAGCCTACACACAAAAAAATTGGGACTGTAATGTGTGGGCAGTGCACTGAAAAACTAGATGAGTTAGGAGGCCCTGCAGAGAGGGAAAAACAACACCACTGGAAAGCGGGTGGATCCTCACCAATCTTCACTGACGTAAGAAGTTAACACAGTGCGATATTGGCTAGCATACGCTGCTAGCATAGCTCCCTAGTTCTTAGCAGCGAGCTACTGTGGGCCAGTCCTGGGGGCTGCCGGTAAGGGAAGGCTCCTGGCCTTAAGGGAAAGGGGAATGGATCTCTAGTCGCAGGCGCGGGCCTCACAAGTTAAACCTGGACACATGCGGGAGCTCGCCCGACCCAGATTCAAACCTTCCTAGCCGTGATGGCCTTTTTGGTAGTCCGCCTCCCACTGGCAGTAAGACTCAGCGTGCTTGCTACTAATCTAGAGAACCCTTGAAGAAGCAGCTCTACCAGCCTTGTGGCATGGGTGCACCTGCCAGGGAGCAAGAGGAAGGACCTATTCCAAAACCATGGACCACAGGCAGACTCGAGTTAGGGTAGAGGGAAAAGGGAGAGGGACTCAGGGCAAGGCCAGGAACCTTATACCAATTTTACCGGCAGGGGTCCAGTGTGGCCTAAGCACCAGGGACATGGACTCCTCTTCGCCGGTGGGACAACCATGCTTGTAAGGCCTTCGGCCCAAGTGGCACACATAAAGCATTGATTGCCAACACCCCCGCTGGCCCAATGCTTCCTGGCTGCAAAGGCAGAGATCTCAACCACCCCCTGCCGGCCTGTCCAGGCGCAAACCCTTACAGGAACAGGACAAAATATGAATGAGAAATGTATTAAATATTTAAATAAAACCTTTGAAACATTCCACAATAATCATGTGAGCTGTAACACCTGACGGGGTTATTAGTGAGTATAAAAGGAGCATCCGACAAAGGCTCAAGCAAAGATGGATCATGGATCACAACACACTTAAAATTAAGCATGTTTTAACATGCAGTGTAATTATTATTACTAGTAGTAGTAGCAATGCTGTATTAGATATTAATATGAATATTAATAATGATTAAGAGAACCAAACAGAGACATATTTAGGATGCAATCCACATAGCTGCCAGGAGCCAGAGATGACATGACTGAATTCATTATTAATATGATTACACTTCTTGATAGCTTATTAGAATTATACTCTTATTTGTGCACTTATTATTTTTTATTGTTTTTGCTGTTGCTGTTGTTTCCTAATTGTCCCCTGTCTATGCCTCAGCCTACTGTGTCTGAGACGGAGGAGGATGGCATCATCTACACAGTGATAGTGAAACCACAGCATGGTAGCTCAAATCCACAGGTAAAAACCCACACATTACACCACTGCAATGCAAACCCCACTCACTGCACTTCTGACACCCACCAGTCCACCTCACTGAACTGATAATACAGATACAAGTAATGTCAGTGTACTAAAGCTATTGACACGTTAATCCAGCACTCAATGCATTAATACTGCAATGCTACTGTTAATAATCCATTCACTGTACTGGTACTAACAGAGGTAAACACACACTCTCAAATTAGTACCAATAATAATGTAATGAAAAACTAGGTCTGTCATGATACACTTATATTGTGACCAAAAGAATAACAGTATTATTGCAATATGTATGTATATGTGTACCAATGACCAATTCCCACTGTAACATAGCCCCACCACTGTGTGTGATACACAGTTATCTTTACACTTTCTTTACATCTTTTTTATTTATACTAGTGCTGTCAATTGATTAAAACTTTTAATCGAGTTAATCACTGTGAGTGATCATGATTAATAATGATTAATCACAAGTTTTAAGTAGTGCTATATACTTTGGGGAAATAAAGACAAATACATTTGTGGTGCTGGAAAGAAATGCTTGACAAACTGAACTCGGCATTTACCACAATATTTATTGTGAAATGCAAACAGAATTAGCAAACAACCACATGGAAAACCATCATAAAGTAACATCTGCAATAAAGCTGTTATAGCAATAAGTTGCAATCCATTTAGCGATAGCATTGGTTAGCTTAGCTGTGGTCACTTTGTTGATAGACTTGCCCTGGCTGTGCTCTGCTATTGTAGTTTGACGTACATGGTTTCATTCCATCTTAGTGCTAGCATCAGAAAAGACGTGCTTTGCTCATAGATGGTGCTTAATACTTGTACTTTGGTGGAAAGACAGTTCATCACTGCAATATGTGGACACAACTTTGGATTTTATCAATAGTTCCAGCACACAGGGGGACGTGTCCTCAGCCATCGCGTTATTTACGCCTTTCATTCATTAAGCCACGCTGGAGTTACGGGAAGAAGTTGAAGCCAAACTTTTGCATAAAATTTTCGTCAAAAAAACAATAATGCGTTAACATTTCCAGATTAATCGCGGGAGTTAACGCATTAATGGTGACAGCCATTATTCACAGAAAAACACAGCAGACACAGATACAATCGAGAATGACACACATGCAACAAAAAAAGCAAAAATGCGGTTTCTCTTTTAAGGTTGAAGAAAAATCTGTTCTTCTGTGGAACTGTTGGACGCACATGACACATATGAAAGCAATAACAGCAAACAAGCCAGTGATACGGTTTGATACGATTCGTATCGATGCGATTCGGTTGATACTGATGTCTGCAGTCAGTTTGTAATAATTTCGCACAATAATCTGCTACATTTCCATCAACACACACATGCAAACAAATAATAATGTGAACATTTTATTAAATCAAATCAAATACAGCAGTGTTCTCATAAGCAAAAGCAAACAAAGTTAAATGTTAAATGAAGAATTTCTTACATGTATTTACCATTTCAATGTGAGGAAACTAACTCCAGCTTACTACTCTGTACTGCAGCCAAATCAGAAGAATGATTGAAGTGTCCTGTCTCATTGACTCTAATTCTCTTAGGGATATCAAAATTATCCAGATTGCACATCCCTAATTGAAACCTCTATTTTTGTGAACCATCCCATAGTTTAACATTCTGGAATTTCTGATGATACTGGCGGTGTTCTTAGGATGTCGTATTGTCATGAATTTTTCATTATAGGAATGATATATCATATTGTCCATCCCTACTACTCACAATGCACATGCTCTTGGAGTAACTAGCAGCATTTCATTACCAACTCACCAGTCAAATAATACTAACCCTTGCAGCCCTTCTGGTGCCATCCCTCCCACTAGAAAGCATGTCATACCACTCTGCCTCTTTTTCCTCAAGGCCACAAACCATCGCTCGCAGTGTGTGAAGGCCGGGACAGAGGAGAAGCTGGTCCTTCACCTTCTCCACTCCTTCTCTATGGAGGACTCATCCTTCATCTCTATCTTCCTCTCCACCTACCGTTCCTTTACTTCCACTCAGAGGGTGCTTGATATCCTGACGGACAGGTACTTTTCACAAATATACGGTCCTGATAGTACCTCTACTTTTCTTTTTTCCTTAAAGGTTTATGGGCACGTTGCTAAGGAAATTAAAATTGTTTATTGAAGTTGCCTAATCAAAAATGTATGTATGTATGTATTTATATATATACACCAATTACCAGTCATCAAAACACCAGAGAGGTATAGTGTTAATGATTATCTCATTATAATGGCACCTGTCAATGGGTGGGATAAATTAGTAAACATGTGAACAGTGAGCTCTTGAATTTGATGTGTTAAAAGCTAAAAAAAAAAGATGGGGATCCAAATTTTGATGGTTAGATGACTGGTAAACATGCAGTAGTATCTACCAATAGTGGTTCAACAAAGGACAACCGGTTAACTGGTTCACAGGGTCATGGGGGTCCAAAGGGAAGGCTAGCTCAGCTGGTCCAATTCCACAGAAAAGCTGCTCTAGCACAAATTGATGAAAAAGTTCATGCTTGCTATGATAGAAAGGAGAACATAGCATCACAACTTGTTGCTTAAGTCACGCTTTCTTCCACATCATGTGAACAGCTGGGTGCATGTGTGTCACTTACATGGGGAAGATATAGCACCAGGATCCACTATAGGAAGAAGGCAGCAGAAGCAGTGTTATGTTCTGGGCAATGTTCTCCTGGGAAATGTAGGGTCCTGGCATTTATGCGGATATTACTTTGACATTTACCACCTATCTTAACATTGATGCAGACCAAGTACACCCCTTCATGGAAGTGGTATTGCCTTATAGCAATGGCCTCTTTTCAGCAGGATATTGCCCAAAGCCACACTGCAAATATTGTGCAGGAAAACAACAAAGAGTCAAAGCTTCCAGATTTCCCAGATCTCAGTTCAATAAAGTGTTTGTGCTAAACAAATCCATGGGAGGCCCCACATCACAACTTACAGTCTGGGTGGCAGATACCACAACACACCTTCTGATGTCTTGATGCTTCAAAGTGTCAAATGTTTAATAATGTTAAATGTTAAGCTCAATGTACACAAAATTGTAATAGTTGCTACGTTTCATCACGATTCGATCTGATCCACTTATTTTAGCCAAAGTTCTGATACGTTTTTTTATACATTCAAATTCACAGCGATGTGATACGGTTTCATACGATTGGTATCGATGCGATTCGGTTCATTCGGATTGATACTGATGTCTGCAGTCAGTATGTAATAATTTCGCACAATATTCTGCTACATTTCCATCAACACACACATGCAAACAAATAATAATGTGAACATTTTATTAAATCAAATCAAATACAGCAGTGTCGTCATAAGCAAAAGCAAAAAAAAAAGTTAAATGTTAAATGAAGGATCAGGGGAAAAAAAACACGATACATTGGATCAGGCACTATTTTGGTTGATGCATCGATACAGATCGATTCATTGTTATACCTCTATTTATTTGTTACTTCAGACTGGGACACCCGCCAGGAGAAAGTAACAGTGCCACCCGTCAGGCCTTCAACAAGTAAGTTTATTTGGTTGCATGCTGCATGATTCTAATCTGTACTATGCAAAACTCTTAGGCCTTCTGATTCAACCATGTGTAAAGCTGTTCATCATTATTTGTTCACACTAAGAAAATGTGAGTTTGGAATACATAAAAGCAAGTTACCGTTACCATTCAACACCTGCTTTATCTAATGAACCATTTACATCTCAGGATCTGAATATTAAACCCTAAAGGGAAATTCACGTGTTTTTTTAAATTTCTGCATAATTCAGACTGAACTATTTAAAATGGTTTGACACATGAATGCAGGCTTCTTCATGGTGGTGACGGTAGGAACCAGGGGTCTGGATAACTAATACACAAATATAGTTATGTTGTTTACTAAAATCATGCTTCTGGATTGTTTATATTTAATATTAATTATGTTAAATCTAAAATATTTTTGCATATTTTATATTTTGTTTTGCCTTTCAACACCCTTTCAGCACCACTCCACCAAAAATAGCATAAAAATATAAAATAAAATAAAAATGTGTTAAAATCTTCATAAAATGATTGTAAAACCGAGTCTCAGCATCAGACGGTACATTCATAACCACTTCATGTCACAACTTTCTGTGAGGGGGCTTTTAGAGACCTTAAACGTTTCAGATGTCTGGTTCCTATCGCCACCACTGTGAACAGTTTTGTCTTATGTTTTTTTTAAAGGAGCATTTCACATCCACTTTGAATGATGAGGGAAACTATGTAAATGTATTTTGCCAGACTATAGCTTGGAATTTAAATCACAAGACCCTTCTGCCTAACACATGCTGCTGAGAGCCATCTGTCTGTGTGTGTGTGTAAAAGCTCTGGTGTGTGTGGCAATGAGCCTGCTTCTCTGTGTGTACTGTATCCAGGGCAGTGTGTACCGTGTTCAGCACGTGGTTGAGTGAGTACCCGGAGGATTTTCGCTTCCTGGGGGATCCGTCCCGCCTGCTGCGCCTCGCTCCCTTGCTGCCCTCTGACGCGGCGGGTGCTGACCTTAGAGGCAGGTTGCTCAGGATTGCAGAGGAGCTGAGCGAGAAGGCACTGATTCCTGACCAGCCTCCAGGTCAGACTGCAGCTACTGTGCATGCACAGTTTATGCCGTTGGTCATAATAAGCACGATTCATTTTATCTTTTTAAAGCAGGTTCTCAAACACTGGTGTGTGGACCCGTACTGGACCTTGGTTCACAATAGTATAGTTATATTGGCCTTATTCATCCCATTAATTTTTTTAATATATTTTTTCAGAAAATAACTTTTTGAGCATTAACAATAAAAACAATTCAGTTAAATAATAATAATAAGAATAAGAATAAGAATATTATATTTATATATAATATATATAATATAGAAATATTACAATATGCAGCAAGCATAAGGGTATAAGTATAAGACAGATAGATCTTAAATTTAGATTATTTTTACATTAGGATTAAAAACCTTTTTTCAAACCAGTCAGGATTAATTGGCATATAGTGGCCATATTGTTTATTAATTTGTATTAATATTATATTGAGGCTCCTTGACGGTTACTTTGACTTTCATGCAAAAAAATAAGATCTACTCGGCAAAAGTAGGCTTTGCCTAATAGGAAAACTGAACAAATTTTAGTAGGAGGAGATTAAGGGTTCAAATGGCAGTTTGGCCTCCATAAATGACCAACATGACATAATTTAGTCACTAAGCCTTATAGGTAGGACACAACCTTTATCTACACTGTAGCATCACCATCGGGCCTATGTGGTCCTGAATAGGCCTGCACAATGAATTGTCTGTACCTCGCTATTCGGTATATATAGAAGGCTGCAATATGAAAAAGAGCCATTAAACAATCACTTCCGTGTAAAGGGGCTAGGCTGAACTGTTGTATTCTAAATAAGGAGATACACTGTATGTAAAAGTGTTGGTTTCATGACCTCACAAAAACTACTAATTGAAAATTGCTCTTTTAAAACTTAGTTTCCATATATGGACTGTATGAATGTGGGAGTGAAGGTATACAGTGAAGCTTTATTAATACTTAAAATACGTTCTAAAAGCCCTTTTAGTTAGAGAAATGTGATCTGGACCCTTTATACTTAAAAAACAAACATTTGCAGTATTGCAGCAATTGCAATATGTAGCAGTATAATTGCAAAAAGGATATTTTGTCCATATCATGCAGCCCTAGTCCTGAGTAGCAGTGGGCACCCTGGACCTTTGCTGCAGCTTATGGCCTTCATTCTTCACATCATTTTAGTGAAGAATCAGAAATATTCATATATACATGATGTGGTTTTGCAACAAGTTTATTAAAATGAATGTACAAATAAACAAAAAATGATTGCTATGTCTTGCAGACCCAGCCAGTACTCTCCCCCAAACATCTCCTGACCCTTTGAAGTTTGATGCCACCAGCATCCTGGGCTTTCCTTCCAGTGTGATAGCTGAGCAACTGACTAAAATTGAGACGGTAAGGCTAGCAAGTGTACTGCAAAATACTGTACACCCTGTGACCCCGACACATTAACAAGATCCATTATCTAATGGGGATAGAATATGTTATTTGCATATGTATTACATTCTATGTTGATTTTTCATGTCTGATAGGAGCTGTTTCTGAAGCTAGTGCCCTACCACTGTCTGGGCTCCCTGTGGTCTCAGAGAGATAAGAAAGGAAAAGAAGGAGTGTGCTGGTCGGTCAGAGCTACTGTTCGACAGTTTAACAGGCTGGCCAATGCCGTTACAGCCTCCTGCTTGTGGCAGACAGAGTTGAAGACCCAGCAGAGGTCACGCCTTCTGGAGAAATGGATCAGCGTGGCTGAGGTCAGAGCAGTTTAAGTCTTTCAAATCTTCCATGCCTTGCTGCAGCTGCAGAATATTTTACATCCATTCACAAATGTCTGAGAACTGCCTTTTTCTGGTGGCTCCTGAACAGGCATGTCGAGCTAGGAAGAACTTTTCATCACTGTATGCCATTGTGTCAGCTCTGCAAAGTAATCCCATCCACAGACTGAGGAAGACTTGGCAGGAGACTGACAGGTCAGTGTCTGATCTGCACAGCAGTATTCAAACACGATATAGGAACTGCTGCTGGCCTCAGGCAAGGCAGCTTTCTGAAAAAAAATCTCCATTATATACACCTATCAGCCATAACATTAACACCACTGACAGGTAAAGTGAATAACGTAAACTATTTAGTTGTTTCATTGCAATGGCACCTGTCAGGGGTGGAATATATTAGGCAGAAAGTCAAGATTCAGTTGTTAAAGTTAATGTGCTGGACGCAGGAAAAATGGGCGAGCGTAAGGATCTGAGCCAATGTATGACCAAAAGCTTCCCAACACCCCTTCCAATTAGTGCATTCAGCTGCTTTAAGGTGCACCATTGCTGCTTATAGAACTGAGCAGCCACACATCATGCCAAATGCCAAGTGTCAGCTACAGGGATATAAAACCCCACAGAATTGGATTATGATATAGTGGAACTGTTTTCTCCTGTTTGATGGAGCTTCATCCAATACCCTTGGGATAATTTGAAGTGGTATTTGTAATCCAGAACTAATCATTCAACATCAGGCCCTGACCTTAGTAGTGCTCTTATGTGGCTTGTCACATCAATGTTCCAACATCTAGTGTAAAGCCTTCCTCCTGGCTGTTAATGCTAGAGAGAGTGGTGATGAAATTCTCCTATTAAAACCCTTGGTTTAGGAAGAAATACACTGAAGTAAACAAATGCATGAACATAAAAAGTAACACCTCCTGTAAAATTACGTTTTGTTGATTTTGAAAATCAAAAGTACACATTCAACAAATTTAAATATGACTTTTTTCTGCCTTTTTCCCACATTTTCTGTTAATTTTGTTGAGTTTAACATATTAGAAAAACATAACATCAAAAATGTGCCATCATCTTTGCAAAGGCCATTCTGTTTTATTTTTTTCCAGTTGTGCATGAAGATATGTTATCTGTAGAGGATGTGTTTCCCTTAGAAAATCAACAAATTGTCATTTGTTCAGGGGCTTTTGCATAAGGCTGTATATTGTAGCTGTAGCATGTCAGCACACATTAAATGTCATTTTTTTTATTTTCGAATGGGGGCCCCTTATGTTTTTGCTGTAGTTGTGCCACATAGTTGTACTGTATACATTTCTTTTTTTAAAACTCAGTATTGTGAATGGCTTGTTCTGAACATGGCATTGTTGCGATGTAGCAGTAAGCAAATAAGAGGTCATGCTCTTTATGGCTGTGCTGTGACCCTAACAGGGAGGCGGTGAAACGCTACGAGGAGCTGGCCTACATTTTCTCAGAGAAAGACAACTACTCCCAGAGCCGCGAGCTACTCAAAGAAGTGAGTCACAGCAGTCACAAAGGTTCTTATTCAAAACACCAGCTAGCTCTTCCCATTCGGGTGAAGATGACATAGACGCCTCCATTGTGTGATTTGGTTCCGCGGATTTCAGGCCAAGCAGCATTATTGATGGGGCCTGTGCTTTGTGACTTTGCACCGAAGGGTAATATGGGCTCCTTGAGCACCACAAAGATGGTTCAGAGCGAACTGAACTTTTTTTATAATGAAAGATAATAAGGGAAGGAAAACTGATGACACAATTAGAATTAGCCACTTAATGCCAGTTGCAGCAAAGTTGCAACATGGACTTTATTACCCTTCATAATCAGCAAGTTTAGCTGATGTTAGTTGCACTAATGGCACTTGATTCTTCCTCTTAAAGGCCTAGGTTTTTACTAAGCGTTTACTTAGCAGGTAGGGCTGAACAAATTACTTGTTTTTATATCAAAACACAATTTGAATGAGTGAATCCAACAATACTGACAGGTTTTATTAGAGAGAGTTTAACAATAATGATTAATTACAATATGAAACAGTTCTATTTTATTTTTGTTCCTGGGCATACATTGTGTTTTCCCAATTCCTCATGCCTTAAACGGCTGTTGTTTCACAAAAACTTTGCTTCTGTGCTCAGGACAATGACATTTTGAAATCTACCTGTTTTCAAGAAGATTCTCCATTCACTTTAAATGCTAAGTAGAATTTCCGGAATATTCTGGAACTGAGAAGTGTCCAAAAGTTTCTAGGATTGTCCAGATTTTCTAGAACTTTCTGGAATCTTTTCGAACTATCTAGAACTTTCCGGGACTGTCCAGAAAATATTAAAAATGTGCATGTTTTGCCACTATATATACAAAACTTTTGTTGGCTGTGGTCATAAAAATGTCTAAATTCTATTAAAAAAATAGGATTTAGACAAAAGCAGATGAAATAGAACACTTAGACTGAGCCAAAAACTGTGTAACACTGTGTTATTTTAATCTAATAATGCAGAGCTTGTGACTTGTGTCTGGCATGTTATATTTAGTGCTTAAGCCTCAAGTCCAAAAAACTTTTTTTGGTGAAAAAAGGCCTGGGTGAAAAAAAAATGTTTTGAAGAATCGCATATAAATTAAAACTGAAACAGATTGGTTTCTGATGGTTAATTAAATATTTTCCAAAATGTGTTTTGTCATTTTAGCCAGCTAACACTGAAGCTAGCTCAGATGTGATGTCACACAAAAGTGTTTTTATTCTGCCCTTTAAAAATGAACTCTACCAACTATACCAACTAGCTATTTAAACTGTAGGCCTCCTCTTCTCCTGCCAACGCAACCTAACCAACACATTTGACAAAGCTTGCTTGTTTGCATGGGGTACTTTAGTGAGGTTGCCAGTCTTATGATGTGCATGTAGAAATACTTTCACTATTATTAAACAACCTCACACGTCAGAGGATCCAGTGACATTTGGAGGTAGAGTGTATAAAGAACAAAATGTCCTACCTTTGGAACCTTTTGGATCATATCTAACTACAGAATGATGACAATGATCACTGGAGTGCTTTCATATTTAGGGCAGTGAGTAGAAACAAGTCATGATGGTGATCAGCAGTTATACTCAGTATACTCAGAGTTCAGTTTCCAGCAATGCCACACCCATCCATGGCCTGGAGCCCAAGTAAGCACAGTTTTCATCACTTCCTCAGGGTGGGTAGGACAGTCAATGCCTCCCCCCATCACTCAGCACAACACTAGCTAGCATGGCATCTGTTAGCCAATTGGCTGCATGTTGAACTGTCCAATGATGTTGCTTTGGTAACAATTCAAAAAGATGCATTGGTGCTTCATGGGACTGCAAGCCCTCACTCCCTCAGCATTGGTGGTCCTAGCTCACTGGTAGAATTTGATATGACAAAATTGCATAAAAAAAACCCCATAAAATCTTGGTGGCAAAGTTCTTAAAGCTGCCACCTCATGGCAAGTAGGTCCTGGTTTCAATTCCGAGCAGGAAGGCCAGGGTGAAATTTTTCTGTTCTACCCATAATTGGGTTTTTGCCAGCAGCTGGTTTGTCCTCACAGTCCACAGACTTGTACAGCAGGTGAATGGGAGATACTGACATGTCTGTGGGGGGTGTTTGTCTGTGTGTTTGCCCTGGCAATAGACTGGCGACCCGTCCAGGGTGTTTCCTTGCTTTTTGCTTTATGAGTGCTGAGATAGCCTCCAGTGAATGAAAAAAATGTTGCTTTGTGAATTAATAAGGCACGATACAGTGAAAGACTGGTACTATACTGACACTTGTTGTAGGCTAGAATCCCCCATTTGCATATATAGTTAATAGGACTATTTAAAAAAATATGTACCTCACAAATACACAAATGGCCCTATAGTCTGTAATAACTCACTCTTGTGTTGTACAGGAGGGGACTTCCAAATCTGCTAATGTAGACACTAAAATCAACAACAGAAGACACACAGTAAGTAAGCTTGACTGCAGTAGTAATGTTGTAATATAATGAGGCAACTGTTTCACCCATAAGCATCTATGACCCTTATTACAGTTAAATCAATCAGCCATAACATTAACACCACTGACAGATAAAGTAAATAACATTGTCTATCTGGTTATTTCTTTACAATGGCACCTGTCAGGGGTGGTGATTATATTAGCCAGCAAGTGAACAGTCAGCTCTTGAAGTTGATGTGCTGGAAATAGGAAAAATGGGCGAGCGTAAGTATCTGAGTCACTTTGACAAGGGAATGTTCCAGGTGTGCAGTAGATAGTACCAACCAAGGAAGGACAACTGGTGAATCAGTGATAGGGTCATGGGCACCCATGGCTCACAGATGCAAGCGGGGAGTGAAGGCTACCTGGTCTGGCCTGATCCCACAGAAGAGCTACTGTTGTTTAAGAAGTGAAGCTGACTCTGATAGAAAGGGGTCAGTACACACATGCACCACAGTCAGAGCTGTTTGAGCAGCATGAGGGACCCACTCAGTATTAAGCAGGTGGTGTTAATGTTGTGGCTGATTGGTATATTTATGACTACAGTCAAATTGGTATAAATTAAGGAAATTATTGCAAATGATTGCAAATTAAGCAACTTGTTATTTTTATAGTTTTTCCAGTATAGCATCTGTGCACCAGTGTAGCTTTCACTTTTAGCCCTGCCTTTAAGTGAGCGCCGCTCTCACTTTTCCACTTTACAGTCCAATGCTCAGGGAACCGTACCATACCTGGGCATCTTCCTAACTGATCTCACAATGCTGGACGCCGCAGTCAAAGACAGATTAGAGGTATGCCTCTTTTGCCACTACACATTAAAATCCTGTGATTACGCAGTATACTGGCACATCCAAGTGTGAACAACTGAAAGCAAATGACTGTTCTTTCCTCAGAACGGCTACATCAACTTTGACAAGAGGAGACGAGTAAGTCGCTTCTTCAGCATTTCAGCAATTTTTCTAAATATTGCCATAATTCAGTTGTTGAGCTGTAAACAAAGCCATCAGTGTCACCCAGAGGGGTTTGATGGGAAAATTTCAGTCTCACATTTCTTTAAAAATGCTATTTCTCCCACTGCATGTAGCTTTCCACCTTAAATATTTTAAAGAAAGCATTTTGGACAAGCGTCTCAGGAATCAGGCACCATATTTCCACCTGTTTCCTTAATAACTTTCTGTGAGGCAGCCTTTAGAGACACTTAACACTGTTCACGTCTGGTTCCCATAACTGCATCATGTAGCATTGTCGGTATGCTCTGAATGTAGACCACATCTGGCACATATTTGTGGGCTGTGGCCCATGTGCTGTAACTGGATGTCAGAACTTATATATGTTATTTTTATTCTTTCTGAGTAAAACATCAAATACTGTATATGCCTATACAGTTATAAAAGTAATTGCTGTTATTATTGTAATGGCACTTAATAATACAGAAGGCAACACCTTTAAACCACTAGAACTGACCCACAACTCAACCACTAGTTGAATCAGTCCATCTACTTCAAATTTGCCACAACCACATCTGGCTCATAGATACAGTATACGGGCCACGAGTAAATGCCAGATCTACCTAGTTTGGGCCAAATCTACCTTTTACCTTGCTGTCTTGATAAGTTTCGAACACTCCAAATGATTTTGTTTACGTCTTAACACTGTAATTATACTGAATTTTGATCAGAAGAATTGCTTAAATGAATTAATTGCAGATATAATGTGTTTAAATTCCCCCATGTGCATAGCATTGGTCACTGCAGACCCTTAGGAGACCCATAACTTAAGCGGTCCCTTTCTGCTTCCCCAAAGGAGTTTGAAGTTCTTGCCAAAATCCGGCTCCTTCAGTCGTCCTGCAGAAACAGCACTTTCCGAGCAGACGAGTCGTTTTTGCACTGGTACCACAGTGTGCCTACGCTGAGCGAGGAGGAGAGGTGAGTGCTCCTCTAATGTTGGTTGTTTTCAGAATCTTTCACAATAATTCACATATGGATCTGGTGGGTGACTTAGTGCATGTCGTTCCATGCAGCTATAGGCTGTCCAATCAGATTGAGCCTCATGGTGACCCAAGTCCTGGACGTGCGCTTCATCCTACAGTGGTCATCACAGAATGTCCTGAGTAAGCCCTGCTTCACACTTACCCAACACTCATTCAGTCTTGCACTCACTCAGTCTTTAAGAGTTGGAGGCCTAGTGGTTAGGACACTGCCTTTGGGACCGGAAGGTCGCTGGTTCGAGTCCCAGCCCGGGCACCACTGAG
>JBBPDA010000001.1:3399627-3440333 GCA_037974385.1 Arnoldichthys spilopterus
GTGTGATGGGTTAAATGCAGAGGTCACATTTCGTTGTGGTGCTTGAGTGTGTTCACGATGACAAAGAGTCACTTTCAGTAAGAGTTGTTTGGCCAAAAATTAAGACAGAAATCACACAAAGTGCTAATTATAGTGCTATAAAAGCTTGATAATATTTAAAAGCCCTTTAATATTTCATCCACAAATGCTAAAGCTGCTAACCATAAATTACAGCCAGTGGAGTAAAGTTCGAGAGGAGAGAGGAGATGCCAAATAATCTCTACTAGTTTTTATGCACTGTTACTCACGTGTTCTCCGTTAACACACTATGACTGCTCTTTTGTACCCTATATACAGTGATGACATTTTCTGAGAATGTTGCAAAATGAAGCGATGAATGTATCTGACATCTGTGCTTTCTTAAAATAAACACGCCGACAGGTCACACTATGCACGTCTGCACATGCTCCACAGCTCCTACACAGGTGATAAAAATGCAAGATTATTAGCTAAAATGCCATTTAAAGTTATAAGGACAAATTGTGTAGAGCTATAAAAATGAAAAGGTATATAAATATAAAACACAATAAGCTACCTAATAACAGAAGCGTTAAAAGGGCCCATGTTATGGAAAACCAATTTAAAAAGCTGCAAAACAGCCCATTTTGTATGTGTTGTCTTTATGATGTCATTCAAAGCAAAGCAGTCACATAAATCCAGCAGTTCAGCCTACAACCGTTAGCCACGTCCTTTCACACTGATGTTAATTTTGCAATTTGGACCTTTTTTTCTTTTTTGGAAAGAGGCACAACACATGGCAGCCATTTAGAACGGAGCTCATTTACATACATCTTTCTTAAAGATACAGTCATGCATTCCGAGGGATAAGGAGAGGTAGCACTGGTTATGTAAAAATAAATGGCTGATATATAAACCACAGGAGTGTCATAAGTGCAGCTCAAGGGTAAAAATAACATATGATGTAGGTTCTTTAATAATATCAGTTGCAGTGAAGCAGTCAGTTACTGCCAAAGCTGTAACATACAGCAGCTGAACTTCACTTGCATTCATTCATATGATAAGAATGAATGGTCACACAGAACGAAGGTTTTGCTGAAGGACAGTGGCACATTGTCTGATTCCTAAGACTGGGCATTGTATCCGCAGTTATGTAGAAATCCATGTGTGTGTGGTCTTAAAAGCCTTCCTGCTATTAGCTAGAGCCTTTTGTTTGGAAGCTCTGCTGTTTTCTGTCTGTATAGGATAAATCTTGTAAACAGCACATGCTGACGAGCCACCTTGCTGAGTGCAGTTTGTGACAAATTGGATTGTTCTGTTTTCCATATTCTCCCTCTCTCTCTCTCTTTAAGTGCTCTCTCTGCTGTGACAAGCTCTGGTGTCGATGCAGATGGAATATTTGACTTCCCTTCACCTGTCAATCACTTGCTTTCAAGACTGGCCAAGGTAAAGACAAGAATATGCATCACAGCTGGCTTACGTTTCTCTGGTGGGTTGTTCAAGACTCATCTTTGCTCCACTATCAGCACGTTTACCAGCTTTTGTGTGAAGAGCCTTTCAAAGGCTTAAAGTTTCAATACAGTCGGTCACTTACCTGCCATTTCACACGGATGTCATTAAAAATATACAGAAGAGCAATATTATTTCTTTAACTTTGCTCTTCTGTGTCTTTTTATCTCCTTTTTGCCTCCATGGACCACCTTAAATGCTTGTTTATGATGTCAGTAAGTATCACAGTCATTACCCCATATTGCCACCTCCTGTTATTTCAGCACATGAAATCCCCCTCCGTCTCCTGTCTGGATGTCGATTCGTCCCCACCGCCCAATGACCCCGCCCCCTCTGCACTGACCACACCCACTCTCGTCAAATCACACCGGCGCTCCGTCTCCTGCGGAAACACCCCCTCCAATACCTCCCCAGGAGCAGGGCCAGACATGAGAATCGTCAAGATACGGATGGATTTGCATGACGGGAATTTGTATCGAAGCATTCTGGTATTGTCTCACGAAATCTGTATGGAATTATGCAAGAAACGTTTTTTTTGGCATGTTGAACGGAGATTTAAATCAAACTAAATCTCTGTAAAAAATAAAAAACAGATTTACACCATTTTCCCCTGACACCCTAGACATGTTTGCTGCCAAAAATTTCCTTTCTTTAATTTTTCACCAGAGCAAACATGCCTCGGCTAATGCTGCGTTCAGTGGACATCAAAAGTGGGAAGTCGTAACTTGGAATGAAGTCATTTACGGCCTACGCGCGTTCTAGTACAAAGTGGGGGAGACACCATGGCTGCCTCAAGGGTTTCTGTTGTGCTTTTCTTAGAGAATAAAATATCAGTACAGAATCATCTATGTCCTTTAAACCTAGGTCTATGTGATACACAATCATTCAATAGCAATAGAATTGTTTTTAAGCTGTAACTCCTCTGCAGTGTACACAGTAAGTCTGATGGTCATTGCCTGCTGGAAGGTTCCACATAGCCTCTGACACTAGTTTGCTCATTTTTGATTCCGGGGTCAGATTCATGTTCTTGTCTGTGTAGACTGTAGGATTAGAAGTAACGTAGATCTCTTTTGTCATTTGTAAAGTTTATTCCAAGAAATGACGCCGTTTCAGTCTAAAATAACAATACAATTTGAATATAACACCAACTGATGAACACAGAGTGCTGTGATCTTTAACGACACGCTGATGCATTTTTCTACACAGCCACGTTGGAGATGACTTAAAATGTGGAAGCTGGAGGAAGTTGGCGTTAAGAATTCATTCAATCAAATCTGACTTTGGGGCATGTTTTCTTCAGTTTTTTTGTAGTTGGAGATTGTGAAATCCAAGTTCCCAGTTGCCATCGAACGCAGCATAATTGATGATGTTTAGGAAAAAGGGGACGGAACTATGGAGATCTGATTTTTAGCCAAACAATCGCTTTAGCGTCATGCTATAAAAAAAAATATTTCACTGCATCATCCTAGTTTTAAGGATGCACCGATCCAACATTTTTACTCCCAGTACCAATATTGACACCTGGGCTTTGGGTATGAGCCGATGCTGAGAATCCGATACCAGTATTTAATAAGCTGCATGTCTCACTGTGTGGAAAAGATGTGTATGGCAACATCAGGCTTGGCTTAAACATTGCATTCCTAACTTCCTAAAGAAATGTAGCAAATACACATTTCATGAATTGAATCATTTCTTTTTAAAACAATATTTGTGCACCAGCAACTTGGTAAAAAAATCTTTAAAATGAAGAAGAATTACTCAGTACACGCATGTACACAAAGACAATAGCAAGACTGAATTGAATAGATTAGCCTCATGGTTTGGCCCATTGTTACCGATACCCCATTCAGTTGTTTGAGCCAGTTGAGCCAGACTGATATCTGGTAACAGTATCAGTTTGGTGCATCCCTAATGCTAGTCCTAACTGAGGAGTTCTGAGAGACACTTCTCCTGAATGTAATACGGATTGCTTGTTTTTCTATTAATTTCCTTCTCTTCTGCATTGCCCCAGGTTACTAGTAATGACAAAACTCCCACAGTAATCAGCTCTGCATTAGAGAAGCATAACCAAGACCCACGAGAGGCCTCCAAATACGAGCTCATCCAACTGCTTCCAGACGGAAAAGGTACACTCACACCTTTTCCTCTTCCTCTACATACTTTCCGTTTTCTGTTTAGGATGGGAGGATAGTTAAGTGAAGTAGCGTCCAGTCATTGTTAGCCACCTAACCCATTTCAGCCATCTCTTTAATGACTGCAGTGGAAACTCAGGGAGGCCTTTTATTCCTCTGGCTGTTTTCTCCATGATTGTGTTTCTTGGTATTATGAGTTCTTCCCATTTTTCCCAACGGACAGAGTTGACAATACCCGCCACAGGAAATGTCTTTTACGCCATGACCTCAGCTAGCATGGACTTCCTGCTCAGAAGACGAGGGGGCAGCACACCCGTGGGCTCACCATTGCTCAACGACACCAGCGCAACTTTTCCACGAATCAAGGCCAAGGGCCGGAGACTCGTCCGAACACTCTTTTAACACCAGTCAAAACTGTACCTGTGGGGAAGGCCACATATTGCAGTTGACACAAATGTGAAGGTTAAGGTAATTCTCTGCAAGTTTTAGGTTCTGTTTAACTTTAGGCAAAGGTGAGAGCAATGTTTGCAACCAGCTACAGACTAAAAGAATTGTTTACACAGATATTTTCACAATTTTTGCCTTACTTGAAATGTAATTAATCAGTCAATATGTTTTTGGCATGCAATGTTTGCTTCTTTAGTTTTGCATTGGAGCTATGAGACAAATGTAGCTAACAAGTAACACCAGTCAGCAATAACCTTAACACAAACCTACCTAATATTGTGTAGGTCCCTCATGCTGCAAAAACACCTCTGACTTTGGTGCACTTTGGTGTTCTGACCCCTTTCTGTCAGAGTCAGCATTAACATTTTGTGCAACAGGAGCTCCCCTTTGGGATTGGACCAGACATGCTAGCCTTTACTCCCCACATGCACCAGTCAACCAGTTGTCCTTCCTTGGATCACTTTTGGTAGATACCAACTACTGCATGCCTGGAACACTCCACAACACCAGCAAGTTTGTTGACCCACTTTTCTAGCCATTCGTTTGGTCCTCAGATCCTTATGTTAGCCCATTTTTCCTGCTTCCAAAACATCAGCTTCAGCTGTTCACTTGCTGCCTTATATCCCACCCCGCTGAAAGGTGCCTTTGTAATGAAATATATAGATATTCAATGTTATTAACTTTACCTGTCAGTGGTGTTAATGTTATAGCTGATCGACAACATGACCACACACATGCCTCAACCTGCACTGAGTTGTCAGGTGATCTTAGATAGACCTACTGATGTGGATTCTGACACTGTAAGACACACTGTTTCTTGTTTGTTTGGATGACAGCAGAAATGGTCATGAGTCAATTTACATAAGTAATTGAATCTTGTGTCTGGATAATTTTAGCATCGCCATAGCAAAACAGACTGGAATATCTAAGATGGTTTATTGGTAGTTCTAAAGCTGTGTTCAATATAGTGGTAAACTGGAAAACCCAACTTCTGAAAAGTTGTGCATTTACATCAACTTAGAAAACAACATAGATGGCCAGAATAGCATATTCACACTTTGTTGTTGTTTTCACAAGGAATCCGCAAACAAGTGATTGCAGTTGCTTTAAAGTATTTTTGTTGGTTTGAATCACATCAGTAGTCAATCGTTTACAATTACATTTATTCATTTGTCTGACGCTTTTATCCAAAGCGACTTCCAGGACAGAGGAAACAATCAAGCGTTCGCATTGCATAGTGTAACACTGAAGGTGGTGCTACAAGGAAGACCAATGCATTGCTCGTAGTTGTAAAGTAAATAACAGAAAATTCCCTCTTACCTTGTCTTTTAACTACAGCAAAATGCGACGGTTCCTCCTAAGCAGCAACACAGCACACAGTGTTGATCGAGCAGAGCGAAATGCTTGCATCATGTTCATATCAGTAAAGCTTGAGTAGACTAGTGGGCTAACATTGATTATTACAAACACCTATGTAAAGATAGGGAATTACTAGTAATGTCTTATTACAGATGATGCTATGATTGTAATTGTATATGTGAAGTCAGGTAAATAGGGGCACCCCGTCTCTGGCTAATAGTAAAAAGCAGCTGTCTTAAAACCGGAATGCTCCGGTGCAAAACTGTGTACACCAAACACGCTGTGGCTAGACTTAATTAATAACTGTAATTTGATTTTCACTGAGCTGTTTCTTTAGTGGTTTGAAGTGTAGGTTGAAATCACTCTTGGATGTTGGCTACACTAAATACTGCACTAATTTGCAGCTCATTCAGCGATAAAAACTGTGACATTGCTGATGTCATTGCATTTTTCAAGTCCCCCAGTCAGCCTCTGAAAAGTAATACATTTACCATCAGTTTCAGCTTGTTCATAAAAAGGCTGTCATGAGTGACCTGTGGATTAATGGCGTATAGCACCTGAAGGTACTTATTGTACAAATTAAAACTTGTTTTACAGTGAACTGTTAAGGTTAGGAATCTTTACAAACTGAATCAATATAAAACCATCTTAGTTTCAAAGCAGTCCTGTCAAAAAGCTAGTGTTGCTAAGAACAAATGAAAACGTACAGCCACCTGTTTGCATTAGCATTATGGAAAAGACACGCTAATTCATGGCTAGTAGTTTGTATAATACAAAAAAAAACATGTGAACACTGCCAGTCTTGTACGTTACCATCAAGTATGAAGCAGCTTATGCTGTGTGGTTATGACTAACATTTGACAGACCTGTGAATCCATTTATTTGCCATTTTTATTACTTGGAAAGCATTTCACATGTAATAACCGACCAATGCTGTCAATCCCAAATTCTCTGATAAAATCTTGTGTGATTAAAGGGACAGTTCAGAAAAAATTCAGGTTAGCACAGTTTACCTCCAAATGTAATTGCATCTGCTGTTTTGCACATGAGCAATGAGGCTAATGTAGCTAACAAGTACTAGAAGGTTATACATCACCAGATAACACTGAGCAAATTGTGCATCATCATCTAAAACTCATTTTAAACAGATTCTCTTAGAACTGAGACCTGTTTAAAGGGAACATACCTGTGTCCATTTTTCTAATTAACAGTATAGGCAACACAGTGTTCAACAGTATGATATATATAGATCAGCCATAATATTAACACCACCTGCGTAATATTGAGTAGGTCCTTCATGCTGCTGAAACAGCTCTGACTGTTCTGACCCCTTTCTGTCAGAATCAGCATTTATTTTTTAAACCACAGTAGTTCTTTTGTGGGACAAGACAGGCTAGCCTTCACTTCCCACATGCATGAGTGATCACTTTTGGTAAGTACTAACTAATGCATACCTGGACCAGTCCACAAGAGTTTTGAAGATGCTCTCTATCGTCGTCTATCCATCACAATAAGGTCACTGTCAAAGTGGCTCAGATACTTACACTCACCCATTTTTTTTGCTTCAAGAACTGACTGTTCACGTGTTGCCTAATATTCCACTGCCCTGACAGGTGCCATTGCAATGAAATAACTAAACAGTAAATTTTATGAAATTTTTATACCTTTCAGCATTATCAGTGTTTGATTTATGGCTATTTGAGTTCTATTCTAGAAAATGTGTCATGTTGTTACATTAGCCTCATAGCTAGGGCAGCCAACGTAATGGAAATAAGTAATGAGGGAGGTTGCGATTTCACAATTGCATGTTATTCCACATGCAAAAATTCCATATGTTTCATCAAAACTATTTTGGTCCAGGTGGGGTTGGAGTGGGGATGATTGAAAGCAATGACTTTGCCATCACATCTATGATTGTTTGTTCCGTGCACTGGTGTTCCTTCCCTTAATCATGTTTCTTTTTTTTCTTTGCTAGCGGACTGTGCTCAGAAGTGCATTCTCTGTTGGGTAATGGAACATACCATGGTTGAGGGGGAGCAGCCAGGTTTCCTTCTATCTCATACAAATCGCCTTTTCTTAAGTCTAGTCTAACCTGTAATTTTCCTCTGCCATAGATTTGCCCTGCACTTATTCTAAAAAAAATGTGGAACAAAGTGCATCAAAACACGTCTTTTAGTTTCCAATAACAGGATGGTTGGCAACTTTACTAGTAGCTCCAGTGCAGAACTAGAAGACTGACTGACTACATTTGAGCACGGGGAAAAATTGTGTAAATTATATTTTTTCACAAACTATCACTTTAAGACAAGTCCTGTGTAGAATAGTTGAAACAGATGTGAGGCTGCATGGCTGTTAGACATGGCACACTGCACAAATGAGAGGTTTTACTCAGAAATGCAACACGTAAGTGCTCTGCATTTAAAATTCATAAAAGTCATACCACTAACTTCATAGCAACAATACAAGTATGTGTACAGTAATGAAGCTGTTGGTTATAGCTTTAAAAAAGCAGATCTTATGAACCCTGTGCTGGCATCGCAGTATCTCTTGTTGCTGTTGAAGTCTCCTAAAGACTGAAGCACTGGAGGTTTGGGTGCTGGGGAGAGGAGCTGCTTCTCTTTCATTTGGATGTTTCCAGCATTCGTGGTGAAGTGCCTTGTTATCGGGTGCTCTTGCTTTTCTGCAAATATAATGAAAGTGTGTTCTGCCGTGTTGCTCAGGATAAGCTAATGTTGTACATTCAGTCTTGTATAGTCAAAGCTGGATTCTGACATATTTATGCACTATATATTCCACCTATTCTTGTATGCAATAAATTTTCATTTTGATATATACTGGCTTTGGGGCTGCTTATTGCATTCATATGTCTCATGTAGTTTAAACTTCCGGCCTCACAGTGATCTGTGTTTTTGTTTATTTCTTACTTTCATTTCTCAGTGATCTCCACAATGTAGTTCTCTCCAATTCCACCAGCAATCTAGGTCTCCCCCAAACACACAATGCTCCCAAGATGGGAGAGTGAAGGTTTGCATGTGCATCATCCAAGTCATTTTTTCAAACTGCTGCTAATGCAACGTCATTGGAGAGCTCAGCATGTTTGGAGTAGATCACCAACTGATCATTCTGTCATTAATGTTGCACCATTTAAGAGGCCCTACTTACAGATTTGCTCCTGGAGTGATGTCTAGCACAGTTTCGTTGTTTCCCTCCTTCAAACACACTCACTAAACCTGGCAATGAACAGGTGAGTTGCATCAGGTGTGTTTGAGTAGAGGAACCACCGTATGATGTTCACTAGTCCTCCAGGACTGGATTTGGGCACCCCTGCCTTACTTATTCATTTAAAATTTTGAAGAAGGTCTTGGGCTAGAATGTGTGAAAACTGGCAATTAATGTAACACCGAAAGGAAACCACAATCATAAAACCTTGAAAAAATGCACTTTATAATGTACAGTTTAGTCCACGAGTAACTGGAAAGTGACAATCTTTGGCTCAGTGCTCCAGCACACTAAAACATGGACTGTCTGGTTTTGAGAAATGATTTGGGGAACAAAGATATATATAAGTTTAGTATAAAAATAATTGTTAATTCCCCCTTACCATAAATGTGATAAAACAGCCATGGTGTATTGTCTAAATTTTCCCCTTAAATTTTGTATTTTACCTGAATTTTGTATTGGAGCTACAAGGCTAAAGAATTTAACAAGGAATGTAAGCGCATACCTAAATCATCCCACACTTGGCATTTCCTAAAACTGATATTGCAATATTTTTTCTATGTAACATACTTTTGTCCATTTTAAGCCAAATTAGCCTTAAAGCTCCTTTCAAAAACATGGGGTGAGGGGGAGTCTAAATTTCTAATTTGCTAATATTTTACAGTGATATTACAGTGAACCATATGGGAGCACCAGGTCTTTCCACATTTCAGTACACATCAAATGTGCTGGTGTGCAAAAAATTTAAATGAAATAAAATTCAAACAGTCACTGTTCTGTGCTTCTGACTTCATCATATATGAATGTACACATTTGCATTTCTCAAAACGTTTATTGTTAAACAGTTAAAAGAGCAATGTTAGGGTACAATTAATGCTTGATCATAAAAATATGCCTCTGTATATTGAACCTAACTGTGAAATGTTTAGTTTTATTAGTAAGGTGTGCAGTAACAAAAAATCTCATGCTCACAAAGATACTGCAAGTGTAAGGCAAATAGCTTTCATTTTCTCATAAACATGCAACTCACAGAGCCCAGGGGAAGCTCTGTGACAGTCTCTTCATTCATCTGACATGAGTTTAATGAAGAAAGTCAAGCATCTCCAGTCCACAAACAGCCACAATTCCCAAAATTACAAAAATTCAGGGACTCAAGCTGCATTTGATATGTTTACGCTATTTCAAGTGCAAAAAAGGCTATAAAGACAAAAATAATACAGAATCATACAGCCTTGACAAGCATAACACATATGTACAGTAACATAAAAAAATCAATGTAAAGTACCAGTGTTTGTATTAATATGCATGTGCATATATTATAATACTATTTCCAGAGACACTATAGGAATAAATCTTTGACCTTAAATTCGCAATAAAAACTAATGAATCATTTTAACTACTTCTTTTAAAGTCATGATCCAAAAAGCAATAATTTTTGATATATTAAAACACGTAATCCATACAAGCTTTTCTATTCTTTACAGTATCATTCCTGAGCTTTCATTAGGTAGGCAGACCTAAGGCATGACCTTACGGTTCTGACCTATGCCATGGATATACAGAGATTCACTTGGTCTCTCATTATGGCCAGAAACGCACCTAGCCAAACGCACTGTAAACACCTGGACCTGTTGTACACACTCAACATGTGATCTCACATTACAGTGCAGGTTGTACAGTAGGGCTGCACAATATTAAATGTATCCTGGTATCTTTAATTGCTTAAAAGCAATGATTGGCATCAGACTGATATTTCAAACTGATATGTGAATATGTATTTCTTTTACTCCGGGAGGGTAAAATATTTAGGTGATGATGGGCAAAATGTTGCTCTATACTAATGCAGATGTATCAGCATATACGTATAAAAAATACTGGATATCAGCATTGGCCAACCATTTCCAGATCGATGCAAGCTTATTATAAAAGCTGAATAATCAATTATTGCAGCGTCCCAGTTGTACAAACTGCTGTTGTTCATTAGTGAACCTCCCGAAAATGCCATTACATTAGATCTCTGCGGAGTTGTGTGTATTTTTGAATGGAAAAACACACAGTAACACTTAGTAAACACTAAGAAGTGTAGAGATTTTTTAAATATTATAAGTGAAATAACAATTATAAATTACAATGTATGATTCAGAAATATTATAGTTGGTTGTACATGTAATAAACTCCATTTGTCTACTGTAGCTACAGCTACAGCCCTTCTGAATTGTGTACAACTGGTCAGCATTGTGTACCGCTTTATTTGTTGAACAGGTAAAAAAGACTAAACAGGTGGTTTTGAAGGAGGAAGGAGATTGTGACTATGTCTGAAACTATACCTTATTAATTATGTGGTACGTTATTTTGAGTCTAACACTGTTTGGTTTCCTAAATCGTTCGCTATGTCCAAAACTATGCCCTATTCACTCTTACAATGTACTATAATAGGCGTCTGAATTCTCTACTGAATTCCCTTGCCCTATTCACTGTACAAGGCACCAAAAAAGAGAACTTCACAGATATAGCTCAAAACAATATACAGTATATAAGTAATGGGACATAGTTGTGGGCACATCCTATGTCTCTCTTCTCTAACCTATGTGTGGGTTAAGCCTGCTAGTAGCGCCCCCTAGCTGCAATGCTCAGAATGCAGCTCTGTGCCTTGTGAAGTTTTATATGATGATCTTGCATACCGATTGCATTTGTGTATTTGCATAGGACATATTTCAAGACTTATTTCAGCAGAGCTGTCTCACACTCGTCCACGGTCCCACTACATGAATCACACTGTAGCGCAGTCATCCGATACGCCTTCCACACTACACTGTTCTGCTGACATACCGTACCCCCACCCCTCTTTTCTTCCGCCTCATTACGGTTAATGTCCCCCACACACACCCAGTTACCGGACACGCTTACCGCCCACTTCGAGTGGTCCTCAGTTGCCTTGAAGGTCACCTGCTCGGCAGGTGAGAGCATATAAATGTTCAGGACTTTATAGTTGGGGGAGCAGTCGGACTCCAGGACACCGGTGGAGCGACGCCAGAACTGCACCAGCAGGTCCGTCTGCAGCGTTGGAGCCACCCACGAGTGATACAGGTCTGAACAAGATCAGACAACAGTTCAACATCAGGCAAAAGTTACATGAGCATACGGTTCTGTGCAAAAGTCTGAGAAAAGTATAGCTGCATAAGTAAGTAGTTAAGGTTTATTTGTTCAAAACCAAAAAAATTCACAATACGCAAGAGCGTTACCATTACACACTATGCACATGAAGTTTAATGGCTGATTTTTTTAATAACAATTTTCCATAGCCCTTTTTCAGCCCAGTGTTTACACTGGGGGTGGGGGGTAAAACTTAAGAATGTTGTGGCCCGATTTAAAATCTAAAAGTCTTTTATGGCCCATCTAGCGCGGTCACGACTTTGATGAATACATGATCATTCCGTCAATTAAGATGCCTGACAAAAAAAGAGATAAGATACGATAAGAGATAAGATAGTAAATTTCCCCAATAAGGAATCAATTAAGTTCTATTCTACTAGTTTATTCTGTTCTATTCTATTCATTCTAGATCAATACATAAATGATCCCACTGATTTGTTTTTAAGTTCTGAATATTTTTGAATATTTAATGGTATTTCAAACTTAATTACAAAATTGAAAATTAAAAACATTTTTATTAATTTATTTTAAGTTACCTCTTATGGCCTATCTGCAATACTTCCATGGCCCACATTGCAACACATTTTAAGCAGATACTTTTAGTCACAACATAAATAACATTTTTGCTCCTTAATGAGCCAAGCTGCAATTAATAACTAAATAAATAAATGTAAAGCTAAAGTAGGAGATAATTGGCTTTTTATCACAATGATATTACAGGTACATATATAGTACAGGTGTAGCAGGGGCACATTATTACCTACATAAAGCCACAAAAGATAAATCAGACTAAATCAGGCTAAAAATAATGTGGTTGACGGCCTATCATGCATTTGGAGAAAAACTCTGCCCATTAAGACTTTGGTCAATTAAGATTGTGCACCCCTATATGAAATAGTGTTTACTTGAAAAATAATTTTATACAGTTATGTTCAGCAATCTGAACATTCTCCTCAAGGGCACCCAAATAGGTTAGTGAGCAACGCTGAGAGAGAGAAAACTGGATGAAATGAAATGTGTACTGTTTATAATTGGATGCATGTGGTTACAATGAACCATATTTTATTTCAAATGCTTGTTTAAAAAAAAGTATATATAAGCATCATTGTGGAGGTAAACACTGAAAATTAGATCAAAATGTTTAGATTATAAAAAGTACATTGAATCCTTTGTGTCCACACGTTCAACTGGTGTAGTATTCATGAGATCAACTAGCAATGGTTTTCTAACCAATTTTAGGAATTTTTAATGGGATTTAAACTGCTGCAACAGCAGACCTAACCCTAAAATCAATGTGCTCAGATGCTTTTGCAGTCCTCTGAATTGCATAAAACTCTTCAGTAATACTCTAAAATCCAGGTTTATGACTGATTCATTATTATTATTATTGATTCATTATGCGTTATTCATTCATTAATGCATAATTCTGAAACTACTATAAAAGTACTATGTAGGTTATGTCATTCTGTCATTCGGAATGAAGTGGACCCACATTGGCTTTAAAACGTTTTAGAGATTATTCTAAGAGTATGGCACTGACCCCTGCTGAAAACTCTATTACTAAGCTTTCTCACAATCCTTTTCCTGCCAGTGAACCTTGCCAGAGAGATGATTTTACCAACTCACAGCAACATCTTACCATTTTCAAAAGCAGCTCCTTTAGCAAAGCTAATGAACTCCTTTCCGGCCAGTGAGAGGAGGGAAGTGCTCCGATTGGCTGGTGAGGCGGACTCATGTGGGGTGCTCTGTTCCCCGAGGCTTTGTTTACACAGTTTGGCCATGGTGGGCACGGAGGAGGCCAAAGACTCTGGGATGTCACAGTCATAGATGTGTGGCTGGTTGATTTTCAGCTGCTCACCTATGAAACACATTAGGCCTTTTACAAAAAGCTTATGGTGTTTGAAGCCAGCGGGAACTGAAGAGTTTATGTAATAAGTAAATGGCTCTTTACAAAGAAGCTGCAGCTGGGCAAATGATCACAGCTATATTTGCATATTCAAAGCAGAGGGCAGCATTTGTTTGTGGTCTTACATATTTCAGTTCATCTTAAAGCTGGGTTTGTACTGGGGCTGTTATACACTTTTCTTGTATTTGTTTACCCCTATAGTCTATAGGCCACTTTGCCTTTAAAAGGTTCTATACCTGGGGGCCTAAATCCAGTCCTGCAGAGTTTGGTGGTTTCCCAACTCAACACACTTGAAAGAAATCTTACAATTAGAGCATGAAAATCACTAAACTATGCTGGACACAGGCCCTGCAGAACCAGATAACGGATCCCTGTTTAACACCATGCATTTGTATTTTTTGTCACCCAAGTCCATTTAAGACATCTGTGTGGTTTTAAGTACCTAAAACAGTCACTCTGGTCATTTTCATGACCAATTTCCACCCTCTCTTAATCAGATTTAACAGGTATCTACAGGTAACAGGTCAATAAGCTGTGTTCTGATTGGTTGTCTTGTATTATGCTTTTTTCAGTATACACTCTGGGCTCAAACATTCCTCATTACTTCAAGGCAGGTGGACATGGTGGACATAAATGAGTTACTATACCAAATACAAATTTGGCTGTTTTTGCACCTTTGTTTTGATTTATGAACTATATTGTCATTTTCCCACTTCGAAACTTGCAATGTTTGTACACTACCTCCAATTCTTTATTTTATAGAGTAAGGAAAATGACAAATTCCAGAATATGGGCCCTCAATATGTAAATTTCCATATTGTGTGTATTGTGTCCTCTGTATATCATATATTGTGCAGATTAAAAGCAATCTGGACTGTAGGCTAAAGCTAATTACTTCAGACTGAAAATATCAAGGACCTTGGCAAAAAATGATCTGTGGCCACTACTTTCAGATATGTGGACCTCATAACCATGATGAATTTCAAACTGTTTTTGTAGCCCTCCCCCAATATATTTATTATAAACAGCTGGAAAGGACCAGTAAATATGGCTGGAAAATGCAGCACAGGTATATACAGTTTTGAACAGCTGAGATCTTCCATATTCGCTGCCACAGCCAGAAAGCTGTGCGGATTTGTCAGTCCCCATTTTGAATTGCGGGTTCTTGCTGAAATCAACAAATGACTGTCACAGCAACAAAAGGATGTGCAGTTGTGAAGTGTCATCGGCATAATGACTCTCACCTGATGAGAAAGCCATAACCTACGGCTCGGTGAGAACGGCACTGTCACTATGGTTACAGTGCCAGATAGATGGATTACTCTCAGTGTATCTATGGCAACAGCACCCTATGCATGATTTGCTCTTAAAGCATAAGTGATCAATGCGGAGGTTTCCGTAGTGCATTGTCTCATGCTTCTCTAGTCACAAAAAGACAAAGCAAATATAAAAAATGGCATGAATTTTAAGCAGCATCTCCAATTTCATACTCAACCAATCTAATCGCCTGCACTACACAGAATCGCAGTCTAATGTTAAGGACATATTTGACAGGTTTAAGTTTGTTAAGAGTGTACAAGCAAAATAAAAATTATCATATTTATTATGATTTAAAAAAAAATATATATATATATATATATATATATATTAATATAAAGTGTAATTTAATCATAAATCTAATATAATTATGCAAATACATTTTTATTCAATAAAAAAGGTAATACAATTTTTACAACTTTACAAATTCATACCTACCTATTAAAATAGTGCAAACTGCCTAAATCATCACAAATTGTGTCGAGTTATTAATTAGTATAAAAGAGACTTCCATGTGTGGTTTCTGATGTACTGTAATCCATGCTAATGGCCATGCTGCATAAGGAAAAGCAGCAAAAGTGATCTTGACATTTTTGTGCCACTTGCACACTGTAAAAAGTGAATTGGTCTTCAGCATGTAACCCATCCCTGACACCTATGAACATACAGCAGGAGCAGGAGCAGTGGGCTGCACACCTGCACCCAGGGGTGAGCTGAGGGTTAAGTGTCTACAGCTGTGGATGTAGAAGGGGGAAAGCACTGTTTACTTACTCACCCATCCCACATTATCCCTACCGGTCCCAGGGACTGAGCTGGTGACTCCCCGCTCACGAGTCCTTTTCTCCAATCACTGGGCCACAGCTGCCCCCTTTAACTCTGTCCTTCCATCCATTTTTATGACAGATTTGATTATGTGGATTCTATCTGGAGTCACCTTAACTGTGTTCTGGAGCATGTGTATGACGTTTTAGGCACACTACTAATCACTGGCCATTAGTTTCCATTACTTGTTAGCCACATTAGCCTTGTAGCTCCAGTGCACATCTAAAGGAGCAAACTGGCTGATTAACTACATTAGGGAGAAGGGAAATCATGCACATTCGATTTTCTAAGCCCCAAAGCTCTTACCTATTGTGTCAAAGCGCTCCAGAGGGTATGTAACGCAAATGAAGTTTTGCCCATTATTGATTCCAGAGCTAGGGTAAGAGAAATTGCCCTGTGCCTTGGGAGGTGGGAAGTGAGGAGTGCTGTGGACCAACCAGAAGCCTTGCTTGCTGTCAAAAAGGACAACACCTGGACAGAGAATAATGGACAAATGATCAAATGGTGAAGTGAATATCAGTACCAGTCAGTTTCTGAAACTGCCACAGTAATAAAAAAAAGTGCAAACATGTGCTTTTAAATGCAAAATGTTTTTAAATGTTATTTAGTATTTAAGAAGAAACGTTAATATTGAAAAATGCCATATTCCAAATTTTTGCTTTCTTATATTTTTTCCTGACATCTGCTTATAAAATGTGCATGGAATTAAGTACCAGAATTGTTGTATTTCACATTTACGTGACCATTTTTGACCTCTTCTCGTCCTCCCTGTTTTTGTAACTGAACCTTTAGTAACATGTGTAAATGAAATTTCTTCTGATTTTTCGCTCTATATTGAGCCTCATTCAAACACCCTGGGTTAATACACTATGAAAAATCATGTGTCATGTGTAAATGGTTGTGACATCGCAACCATGAACTTAAAACAAATTATTTGAGCAGCTTCGTATTTGTAGATGAAATGCAACGACTGAGGAGTGAACAAAACCACACAGGATTCTTTAAAAAAAAAATTGTCTAGTTTCTCAAGATACCACCCCTTTAATAAATATACTTTCATATTTTATAATAAAGTCTAGAAATGGTGGACAGGCTAAATAATCCTACACGAAAATGTTGCAGTTTTATGAAAAATGTTGTTTGTCAGATCTCAATATTAACCCTTACCTTTGGTGTGTCCTCCACTCCTGCGGGCATTTCCCACATGGTGTTCTTCTGGGGGCTGATCATTGTATAGGATGTACCCAAGTTCAGCTTCCTGCAACACAGAACACTTCTGCTCAACCAACACACATCTGGCCTTATCCCTTACACCTAGCAAGCATCTTTCTAAACCACTTGTGATGAGAAAATGCTTTACTCGTGCATTCTGAAATGGGATCTGCTGGAGTTTAAGAACAAACAGACTTTTTTTGAGCAGCTGAAGTTGTCAAACAACCTTCACTGGTTTCTGTAGCTGCAAAAAAAAAGAGATTGATTTGTCTCTCATTCCTGCAGCTGCAACACAAAAAGGCAAAAGAACACAGAGAGCCGAATAAGCAAAAGTGCTCTTAAATAACGGCTTAACCAATGCCTTCAATCAAAATTTCAGTTCTGCAAAGAGGGGGGAAAAAGACATTTGCACGTCAGCATATTTAGAATAGGGGAATAAAGACAAAACTGAAACCAATTACTGACTGCTGAATTGTCACTCTTAATGCTGCAGTAGGAACTCTTACTGCAAACTGTGCATTAACAGAGTACCTCATAGAGGGGCCCAACAGTCCGTCCCAAAGCCCCTGTGCTCTCTCCCACCAACACACTGCCGTCCACCCATCCTGCACTCTTCTCTTCCAGCAGGAGGTATTTCAGGCCCTGCTCTGGGGGCTCTTCATGCGGGTGGGGGAGTTTGTAAAGGTAGAACCTATAGAGAGTAAGTATTTCACATTCAGTATTGAACCACTGCTTTGACAATGACTGAAATGGAAAATAGGATAAAATTTAAAGCAGGACTGCGGAAGGGAAAAAAATGTTAAGCATCAATCTTCTTTCACAACGCCGATGTGTGGATTTGTGTTCAGGGCACTTAATTATGACTCAAGACCCTGCATTGTGGATTACTGTCAACTATAATCTGGTATGCTTTTTGAGGGATGAACGTTTATCCCCTACTCCCTACATAGTGCACAGGGCAAGTTACAAAATTAGGCTTTTTCACCCAAGCAGTGACAAGTAGGACATCATCCACATTTGGCTAAGCTCTTTGCTAGGGATAGTATGCACTGTTTGGGTGCGGGAACCTCTCATTTTAGAGCCATTTGGTATACTACGTAGGGAGCAGGGAACCACTTGAGATACAGCCTCTGACAACTAACCAGTCAACAGCGTTTCCTTGGTCGTCATAGCAAGATAGTGTGGAGTTGGCGCCCTCTGCAGGCCGAAGCAGGAATAGCAGGATAGACAGGAACATGCTGAGAGAAAATTGAATGAAAATATTATATTTAAATATAGTATTTAAAAGCAGTAAAAAAAGCGAATATGCACATCAGAAAAAAATAATCAGCTGTGTGCCATTAATTAATTTAATTTGCACCATTTCAACATGCTTTCGAATATATTTTCTGTCCTTTTAACATTAATAACTCGACAAAAAGTACATTTAACGTTCATACGAACGACCTTTTCTCCAGGAAGTTGAGTTTAACCCAAGTTTATGCACGAGTTGCAGCCAAAACTACTTTAGCGCCCTTAGCACGCCCTCCTGTTGATCCTACCTTGACGAGTTGAAGCGACAGCAGCTTTCGACTGAAATTCACACTGAAGGCGTTCAGCAGACACCTGCACACTCAGCTGCCCAGTTGGGACACTTCCCTCGAAACTCGGCTCTCTCACGCCCTCGTGTTGTTTCATATCCAAAAAGGAGTTCCCTTCTACACCAGGAAGGCGTAGTTCCCTCCTCCCTCTTTCTACGCTGTAGGCCTTAAAGGGCCATGCGCTTAATCTGCTCTTGTATTTTCTTACCGTTTCCGTAATTTTCTGGAACAAAAGTGCTATAATTCATTAGTTCTTGACCATTACCCAACCACCTGTGTCCCTTATAACTAAAAAGGTCTTTTAAAACCCCTTTTTTTAAGGATTTACACTCTGATCTGCCATAACATTAACGCCACAATATTGAGTAGGACCACCTTGAGGTGCTTAGACTGTGGTGCACTGTGTGACCCCAAATGGACTAGTCTTTAGTACCCACATGCATCAGTGAGCCTTGGGTCACTTTTACTTAATGATCTCATTATTATACATAAGTTAGATTGTTTGTTTTTATCTGCAACATGGACAGATAGCCGCTCCAGTGCAACAGTTCTTCTTGAAACAGCCCCCTCAAACTTTTTCAGTGCTTCTCGTGTTGGCAGGAAGGGTGGAGGCATAGCTGCCTTATTTAAAAACACGGTGTAGCAGGTCTCACTTGTTGAGTTCAGTTCATTTGAATATCTCTGTTATGTGATGAAAGGCTTATTTATAGGCCCCCCAAATACAGCCCAAACTTTATGGATGAATTCTCTGAAATGCTGTCAATCATTTCTACTGATTGTAACTCTTATTTTAACTTTCATATTTTATAATTAAAGTCTAAAAATGGTGAACAGGCTAAATAGTCCTATATGAAAATGTAGCAGTTTTATAAAAAAAAATGATGCTGTTGGTAAGGTGTAGTATCAGTACTGAGATGTGGGTCAGATCTCGATATTACCCTTTACCTTTGGTATGGTATGTGATTTTAATGTTCAAATTGACAACACTAATGACAGCGTTTCTAAAGAACTCACAGCTCTGTTTGACACATTTGGTCTGGTTTTGCTCTGACACATTTGCTCTGGATTTGGTTATCAGTAAGGAAGTCAGTGTTCCTACTGTGAATGTTCCGAATTTAGCTCTGTCTGATCATTACTGTGTTTTCTCTGATGTGCTCATATGATTCAATCACTCAAACTACATCTATAACTGTCAAAAAAACATACATTAACGACAACACTAGCACTTTATTTATGGAAACCATGTCAATGCTGCCTAATATAATGGCAGACTCTGTTGATGAGCTCACTCTGGTTGATTCTAAAGTTCTTAAAATCTTTGATGCTATTGCACCTGTGAAGGAAAAAAACAATCTCTGGTAAACAGAAAGCACCATGACACAGTGGTTGCAAACCAGACGAGAGAATGCAGAAAGGCAGAACGTAAATGGAGAACAGTGTAGTGACATTAAAATATCTATCAACAAGCATAAAAATGCTGAAATCAATGTTTGAAGTTAGTGCAATCAGGCCTTTGTTGATTTTGGTCAGTGTAGATTCAGGGGGACTTGCTCTGAGCCCCTGAGACTGCTGTCTGCTTCCTCTGTCTGCTTTGCCTGTCTCTGCTTGGGATCTCAAATCTTTTGGGGGACCCTATCTTCTACTTTACGGTGTAATTCTGACCTCTCCTTGAAGACACGTCGACACTCACCAACATCAATAGCTATGCAGATGATTCTCAGATCTATCGTCACTCTTTCACCAAATGACTTCAGTCCTGCAGGCTAACTGTGCTTATGCTTGGAGATTTTGTGTCAAAGCAGGATCTGGAGAAACTTATTCATGCCTTTATATCCTTCAAGGTCAATTATTGCAATGCCCTTCTTATTGGCCTTCCTAAAAAAAACCCATCAAAAAGCTTCAGCTTATCCAAAATGCCGCTGCAAGAATTCTTACAAAGACCAATAAAAGAGAACACATTACACCAGTCCTCTGGTCCTTACACTGGCTTCCAGTTAGTTCCAGAATTGAGTTCAAAAATTTTACTCATTGTCTATAAGTCACTCAATGGTTTGGGCCCCAAATATTCATTGACAATGTTTGATAAATACCAGCCTGGAAGAGCCCTTAGATCATCAGGAGACGGTCAGCTAGTGGTGCAGAGGTTTGTAAGCAAACAGGGTGAAATGGCTTTTAGTCATTAAGCTGCCCACTGCTGGAACCAGCTCTTCATGGAGAACACTCCGCAAAGCCTGTCGTTTTGTCAACCCAGTCATCTACCTGTCAGAGTGTCAGATTTTCGCCGATTTTTCCTGCTTCCAGCACATTCAAGAACTGAGTGTTCACTTGCTGCCTAATATATCCCACCCCCGACAGGAGCCAATGTAGTGAAATCACCTTAACTGCATACTTATCTTCTCCCAAAGTAGTGTTAAACTTTCACACACCCCTTAATTCACCTTACAGTATGTTAGTCACACTAATTAGGGCCCAAAAGTATGATTTCTACTTTTTCAGCATTACATTATAGAATGATGTTGACCTAGTGGCTGAAACTCTAATGGCTCTAAATAAATTTAAAATAAATCACGCATCGTACACAAACAGAGGGACTTAAAAGCCCTGTTTGAAAAGGCCAAGAAATGTATAAATAATAGCTGTGAGGTCTAGACACTCTAGTAGTGAGATTCCTGTAAAACTTCAGTGGAACTTCTTAGTACATCATCTGTCATCACAGAAACTGACGCCATTCTTCTCGTTTTGGCTTTTGTTTGCTCTTTGTCACTGTAGCTTTCTATAAAAATGCATCATGCAGACAAATTACCTGTCATCTAGAAATGATGCCTTCTACACAGCACATGGAAATGGCCAAATCATTTTTGGCTATGTTGTGTGTGATTCTTGGTATCATCTTGGTTTCATCTTATTTAGGAACACAATCAGAATAATCTACAGCCTGTGGACCACACAGCTAGCCACAACAGGTTCTATTGTCTACAAGAAGATGTAACAGATATCATTCAAAATGATAATAAATATAACAACACTTATACTCTGTATAAGGCATCTACAGACTGTGAGCCCTCATCAGTCTCATGAGTTTATTATACACTGATCAGCCATAACATTAACACCTTCATTACAGTGGCACTTCTAAAGGGGGTGGGATATATTAGGCAGCAAGTGAACAGTCAGTTCCTGTAGTGGCTGTGTTGAAGGCAGCACAACATTGCTGAGCATAAAGATCTGAGCCACTTTGACAAGGGTCTTATTGTGATGGCTAGGTGACTGAGTCAGAACATCTTCAAAATGACAGGTCCCGTGGAGTGTTCCAGGTGTGCAGTAGTTAGTACCTACCAAACGTGATGCAAGGAAGGACAGCGGGTAAATCAACAACAGGGTCATGGGAACCCAAGGCTCACTGATGCATGTGGAGAGTGTTGGCTGCACTGTTTGGCCTGATCCCATAGAAGAGCTACTGTGGTTTAAAAAGTGAATGCTGATTCTGATAGAAAGGGGTCAGAACACACAGTGCACCACAGTCAGAGCTGTTTCAGCAGCATGAAGGACCTACTCAGTATTAGGCAGGTGGTGTTAATGTTATAGCTGAATGGTATAGTTGCCAAACACTTTTGTTTTATGTTAATAAACATATGGCTATTTGTTATCTCTTAAAAATGAAATGAATTCTGTGGTTAATTGCTTCTTCTGCTGTAACACCTTTCTTTATAACCATGATGTATTGCTATTGCATTTGATGTTGCTAACTGTAGCGTTTGCTCACTAATTACCAAACAAAGTTGTGTCAGTGGTCAAAAATGAAAAAAATGCTCTCTTGGACATAACTGGGACCTAACCAGGGACATAAAACAAACATATCTTAAATTAGTATTGGAATATTCTAAGTAACTGTTTGAATTAACCACACGCTAAAAGGCTAATCAACACTAATATCACAATAAAAAACAACAATCTAGAAATTATTTAACATTTAAAAGTTTATGCCGTATAAGATTTTTTTAAAACAACTTTATTATTTATACTAATAGAAAGCAGAAAACATATTTACAGAAAACAAAATTGTTAAACTATTAGAGGGCAGCAGTGAGTAATGTTAGTTTACTTGATGTTTTTAATATCAACTTTAGAGGGCAGTGTTGAGTAAGGGTTGTTTATTTGAGCTTGAGCTGGGTCTGTCATTAGTTGGGCACTATTAGGTTATCCAAACCTATGAACAGGATAGCTATTCAGCCAGTTTGGCTGCTTTAGGCTTACACCTTAATAGCTACATCAATAACCAAAAAAGATTAATTAAATCATTACTGCATTTATTTATATTGCAATTAACATCCAGCTTAAAATTCATGATTGTGACAGGGCTGCTAAATATTCTGAATGACAGAGTTTTCCAGAGTTCCTGAAACATCTAGTATCCCATCCCCACTGGTCTGAGTATGCCTGATCAGTTGTAATGGTGGTTGTAAACAGAGTGGCTGTAGGTGTCAGTGGCTTGGCACTGCTGCCCTAGGCACACTAGGGATGTGAGATAGGGTTTCACTGAAGGCAGAGCAGGGTCTGGAGCACATTCACAATGTGAAGGGACAGAGCGACAGAGGTGGAGGGATGGCCGGCCTTTCGCCTGTCCCTTACTTACACTTCCTCTTTCCTTTAATCCTCCTGGCTCACCAGCATCCAGCACGTCTAGTCATCACTGCCTGATGGCTTTAGATTCATCTACCAAAAGGGTCCCATCTAGTGTGGATTACCGCGGATAGATCCAGGTATCGCTCATGGCACATCTGGTCTTAACAAATGAATTCAAATTCCTCAATCAGCATTTCGACCTTCCAGTAGCTTCTGGTTAATTCATTTTCTCTTTCTTGTGCTTGACAGAGGTGAAGCTTGAAGATGTGGACACATGTGCTGGCTGTAATCTATATGGTTCTACCAGGTAGGTCAAAATTTCATATTAATGTTTATGACTTTACATGATGTGAGTGGCATACACAGAGCCGGTTACCTTGCCCTGCTCTTAAGCGTACAGTTACCTGCGTGCCCTTGCAATTGTGTGGCAGGTTATTTATGTAGCATTGATCTGTACTGCTTTTTTGCTTTAGCCTCTGGCTGCAAAAACACAGTAAAATTGTGTTGTGTCGACATGTAGGTAGCAATTCAAAAACATAGATTTTTTTATGTAATTGATTTTGAAAAATTACAATAATATTTAAGTGCCCATATAAAACAAAATATAATTTTTGATGTAGCATTAGCACATAGGCAAAATACAAGGTGGCCAATAAAAACTGAGATACATATATAACATCATGTCATTCTTAAACTCAACCTGTGTAATGTTATGAGATGACATACAAACGTTTTTGTTCAGAATTTTGTAAAATGCAATAAAACTTAAATCTGCAATTTGTAAATTCTCTTTTATTTAACCAATAAAAAATTTTTTTTTATTGCTGACCAACTTGTTTGTATTTTTTTTAATGTAATCAATTTAAAATGTAATAATTGTGACACACTCAAAAAAAATTTATAGAATATTCAAATTGTGTCATTTTGAAACATTCCACAATAGGCAGATGAACTGCTAACAGGTGAAGGGATCATGATTGGGTATAAAAGGAGCATCCATCAAAGGCTCAGTCTCTTCAGGCAATGATGGGTCATGGCTCAGATTTTGTGAGAGGCTTGTCAAGCAGTTCAAAAAGCATATTTCTCAATACAAGTTTAGAAAGCTTGTAGGTATTTCAGCGTCTACAGTACATAATATTGTGAAAGGATTCAGGGAATCCAGAGAAATCTCTGACAGTGGAAATTTATGAGTTCATGTTTCAACTTGTTTTCAGGAAAAATAAACACTGAATGTTTTGTGCCAAAGATAAAATGGACTGTCCAGCCTGTTATCAGCAAAAGATGAAAATATTTTTTTTATTGCATTTTACAAAATCTCAACTTTTCCAAAAATTGGGTTGGTAGACAGAAAAGGCAAAATTAACACCTGTAAATTGAATCACGACAGTTTTGGGGTATGTAAAGCCACACGATGTTTATAGGGAGGCTACAGGGGGGAAATAAAATATACAAAAAATACAGAATATGGTCCCTTTAAAGTATGTGTACATGTTTTTTTTTTTCAAAAACAGATTTTAGGCTTTTTTCAAATGAAAAGCCAGCTAACAAGTGCCAATGCTAGCGAACATCACATTATGTGATGAGGGAGGGAGAGGGCCATCCTGCCCACCCAAAATCAGCAAGTCCAATCATGATCTAATGGACCCTTGATCACAGGGGAACTGTTTGGGTTTTCCCTTCTCTTACACAGTGCACGAGGAGCGGTTTCAAATAACTCTGAATCAGATTTCATCATGCATTTCCTAAAAAATCAATCATTGTGAAGTTAGAAATGTAGCCTCCTAAAGAGTTGACAAACTAGCCACTTGCCTTGTATGTTTTCAGGGTTGTGGTGTAGCAAGTGGGTGGTCAGTTTCTCCAGGAAAGACATATGCGTCTGGGCCGGAACCACGGTAACACTGCCCTGTCGTTATGACTACCCATCACCCTACAACGCCAGGCAGGTGATGTGGTTCCACCTCACAGCAGACGGTAGACGGGACTTGGCCTACCACACAGATGTGGACCTGGTGAGCCCCTCCTACCGAGACCGGATAAGATACATGGGGGGCCACAAGAGATGTAGTCTACAGATCACCAACGTTAAGTTGAGCGATGATGGCCAGTACCACTTCAGATTCGAGACTGACCACCAGCAAGGCAGGTGGACCTCACCAGACTCCATTACCCTTTCAGTAACAGGTACAGTAGACACTGCAGTTTGCAAGGCTCTTGTCATAATTGGTGTGGTAAAATACACAATAGAGTCAGAGTCCAACCTGTCTTTTCATTCCCAGGCAAAATGGGCATTATGTACAATGGTTTTTTAGCATTGGGAAAAAAATGAAAATGTGTAATTGTATGCAAACATTTGGGCGTCACAATGGTTTATTTTCCATGTTCATTTTAAAGTGAAATAGGTGCACATCCTCTATGTACAACTGCACTTCTGCACATTTTAATGCAAAGATAAAACATAAAATGAGTTTTGTGTAATAGCAAATTTTATAATTTTATAATTTCTGTTTATTTTGGATGTGGTGCTCAAACTTTTGCATATGACTTTCTTTCACAGAAAATCAGATCAATGATCTAGTTCCTTTTCACTGTAACTGCTTCTTAATGTAGTAGACAGAAACACTTGTAGAGTTCAGATATGTTAACTAGAGGTTTAAAGATGAAATGAGACTTATCTAATGTGAATGTTTGTTCGGTCTAATAGGTTCTCACTTTTCCTAAAACTTTTAATCATTTTTTGAACTTCACTTCTGGAATCCTGTAATTTTTCCTCTTTACAATTCCTCTTCCTTATGCACATGGATCTAAACTGTGAAATATCTTCTGTCATCATCTCAGATGCACATGAGAAAGAATTGTTCAAGGCAGGAGGGATGTGTGTGGGTAGCTGCGTGTATGAATTTGTCACTTTGAGGGGGAAAGTAATGTCAGTCGGTTTAGGAGCAGTTTCTGTAGGAAGAGCACAGTTGTAATTGGTTGTGCTTGAGGTTGGGAGAGTTAAAGTGGCAGATGGGTGCACCATGTAAAGAGTGGACAAATTAAATACTGAATGATCTGATATCAAACTCAGCTTTTTGGTCTTTTTTTGTGTTTATGTAATATAATATTTGTTTTTTGGCTTCTGGTTTTTGATAGAACTGAAAATGTATCATTTGTACTTAATGGTCTGACTTTCATTCTTTTTGGAGATATAACTGCCAGTTGCGATTCTGCTGTTTTTGTGGTTGCAGAGCTTCAAGTACAAGTGCGTCCAGCACGAATTGGCAATATGTTTGCGTCAGGGGAGACAGTGTTTCTTAGTTGTGTAGCTCGAGGCTGTGCAGCTGCCGGCAAATACTTTGCAATCTATCGGAATGGGCTCAACTTGGGATATGCAGACAAGGTATCAGCCATCTACAACTTTAACAGCCACCATGCGGGGACCTACTACTGCAGACCAATACCACCGCAGAATGTCCAGTCCCCCAGCATTACCCTGGCTGTGGGATGTGAGTAAGAAAATCACCATACATGGAGTAGTATTTTGCCATAAATGTTATGTTTGTGTTTGAATTGCAACTGGCTCATATTTTTTCATAAATTATTAGTAAGATTAACATTCTAGACTCAAGAATACCTTTAAAACAATAAGTATACTTTCAGATGTATACTATTTTCTCCTTACCCCAAATGTAGTCAGTCAGCCAAAACACATTTGCTGCCCAAAGTTTACTTCTTTAGGTTTGCGCAGCAGCTACAAGGCTAATGTAGCTAACTCAGTATTATCAACTCATGCATTGAGCATGAAACTTGCACAATCGGTATACAATTTTCCACAATAATATTTTGTCATAACTTCCCCCAATGTAAAATTTGAGGTTTTTAAGTGAAGTTACAGCAGTTCATGATGCATCAAGTTGAGATGCGAGGTCCTGTCGAGCAGTAACTTGAAAAAAAAGTAGATAAAAAGAACTATGCTAAAAATAATGAGAAATTTTTAAATTTGGACATTTATTAATTGTAAAAACTGATCCAATATTGCACATCAGTTAGTTGCAAAAATATGTGAACCTTTGCTTTCAGTTTCTAGTGTGACACATTTGTGCAGCAATAACTGCACCTTAATGCTTCTGTTAACTGTTGAGCAGTCCTGCATACTGGCCTGGAGGAATTTTAGCCCATTCCTCTTTTCTGAACAGCTTCAATTTTGCGGTATATATGGGTTCTCACATGAAGTGCTCACTTCAGGTCCTTTCACAATAATTCTTTTGGATAAGGTCAGGATTTTGACTTGGCCATTGTAGAATTAACTTTATTCTTCTTTAACCATTGATGAACATGTGAACATTAAAACTACAATTGACATTAAATATTTCTAGCTGAAGGCCTAACCAATAGAGAGATTGCATTTTTAATTTTCCAGAAATCATTAAGCTACCTTTGGAGGCCCCTGAGGGGCCCCACAATGTCAGACTACCTAGGGTAAAGGGGACGTTGTGTGCATTTATATATGTTTTTTATATATACACTTCAGGTCAGAAACTCACTCCCTACCCTTTTCTTTCAGATACTCCTCGTCACACCACAGTACAGGTCAGTCCACAGGGAGCAATAGCGGAAGGTGGCTCAGCGACTCTAACGTGCAGTAGTGAGGGAGCCCCAGCGGTGGAGAGCTTTGCCTGGTTTATGGAGGGTGAGAGTGGTAGTGTGCCCGACAGCTTCAAACCAGAGCTCAATCTCTGGAGTCTGGACTACAGAGATTATGGAGAGTACTTCTGTGTAGCCCGCAACTCCCTCGGCACTGACCGCTCCCGACCAGTCCTGGTCAACGTTACCTGTAAGCATATTTCTGCTACATTAATTTCTCATTTCTACATTAAATTTCAGAGACTTCAAGACATAGTTCATTGACTTGTCATTATAGCATATAAGCATTGCTATAAGCTTTAAAGATATTTGAATCAAAAATGGCAGAGATGCTAATAATGGAAATTAGGAGTTTGCATTATGTTGTTAGACATGTTAGTGGAGAACATCAGTAATGATGAATAGCGCCTGGTGATAAAACTGAAAGTAATGTCTTTCTAAAGTATTTTTGGCTAACACATTTGACCTTTTCACACCCAGATGAATGTTATTTTTCCATCTCGCTAGTTTGAGCTTGCTGAGTTGGTGTCTGACATGACGGTCTGCTCTTTGTTTCTTGTGTAATGTCTTTATTTTTGGCAGGACATCATGCCACACTGCCACAGATCTATACTGACGTCACAAGGCTAAAGTTCAAAAGTAGAAATCTAGAACACTTTGGAGAAGCTTGCATCGAGTAACATGCATTGTAAACACTGTGTCTGCCATTTCCAACTTTGACAGTGTCTTTGTGGCATTTTTACTACTTAGTAGTGCAATTTTAATCTTGTTTTCTAGCCTTTACATAAGGCTTATTGACCTCATAGCTGATTTTTAGGAAGTCTGGATTTTTGGCCTGACATTATGTCAAGAAGTCTCATTCCAGATTTGAAGAATTAGGAGTTAATTTGATGTAGCCATGGCAGTGTCTTGACAATTCATAAATAAGGCTCCAATGCTATGTAGTAACATGTGGACTCACATTAAAAAGTACAACCAAAAAAAATGTTTATTTAGTATTACATGTTCCATAATATGTCTGGTAAGAGACACAATAAAAAAAAACAAAAAAACTTGCAACCTAAAAAATGAAAAGGATAAAAATGTTATATTTTCTTTTTACATAAAACCCTAGTGTCTGGTTGAATAATCAGAAGTTTACCTCAATTATTTCACTCATCTTAAATATATTTGTAATATTTCCACCACAAATGGCCAAATATTTACCATTATGAAAAAAAATATAGATTTAACATTTTATTACCAAGCTTTTCTTAAAATGAGGTTATTCTGCATAACATGTAATTTAATACACACACACACACACACACACACACGACAAGGTTTTTATCTTTTTATCAAGTTAAATGTGTTGGTTAGAAAATATATTATAAAAGAAATATATATAAAGAAACTATTCAGGTTAAGTGATTCTTAAAAATATATTATTTATAAAGAAAAAGCAGGTAATTAAAAATTGGGCAAAAAAGCTGCCAAAAAGCTTATATGGCCCATATCAATAAACAAAAACCAAAATGGAAAAAAGGTTTTAAGGAAAAATGTTTATTGTAGCATATATCAGTTTTAAAACATTCCAATCAGCCCATATGGTCCCTAAATTCACATACTTTGAAATGAATTTGTGGCATAATGAAAATAAAAATATTTACATATATTCACTTATTCGGCCTATAGCAGTTTAACCCTGTCCATTTACTTTTATGTCATAAGGAATGTTTTAGTCTGGAATGCATTTTGAATGAGACATCATAGGACAGCTCATTAAAACAGAGGTCATGTACATCTATCAGTCTAAAGGCACAATAACAAAAACTGCCTGCTTAAGGAATCAGGATTTGGAAAATTGTCATGAATTGTTTTTCCCCCCATACATAAATAGTTTAATTACAAAAAAAGTAGGATATGGGCTCTTTAAAATAAATAATTAACCTTTTGCTGTCTCATATACACTGATCTGCCACAACATTAAAACCACCCACAGGTGAAAGAAAATAACACTGACTAGCTAGTTGTCTCATTACAGTTGCACCTGTCAGGGGGTGGGATTTATTAGTCAGTACGTGAACAATCAGTTCTTGAAGTTGAGGTGTTCAAAGCAGGAAAAATGACTAAATGTAAGGATCTGAGCCACTTTGACAAGGTTCATATTGTGACAGCTTGACAACAAGGTCATTTGAGACATCTCCAAAATGACAGGTCTTGTGGGACATCCTCAGTATATAGGTTCTTGAGTGCACTGATGCAGGTGGGAAGCAAATTCTAGCCCATCTGGTCTGATACCACTAAAGAGCTACTGTGGTTTAAAAAGTTAAGCTGACTGATAGAAAGATGTCAGATGACAGTGCACCACAGTCAGAGTTGTTTCAACAGCATGAGGGGCACTTTTTAAGCTGGAGGCTTTATCGTTATGGCTGATCAGCGTAGAGCTCCTATTGATCCAAAAGTATGTGCATATTGTGCATGATTATGATGCTCAGATATTTCTGGTAATATGTTTGTGGCAGTGTCTTGAGACTGACCTGCGTGTGTTGCAAAGGGGAACCAACAACGTATGTATGTGTAATACTCTGATGTCTCCATGTCCTTACCAAGACCCTCCTAAGAACACAAAGGTCCTGATCAGCCCCAAGGGTGACATCATGGAAGGATACTCCATCAACCTTACATGCATCAGCAATGCCAATCCCCCAGTGGAGAGATATGTCTGGTACAAGGTTGGTGGGGGTCAGCCCTGGACCAGAGGCTCGTCTCAGAACCTAACCTTCTCCGCTGTGCGCTCACACCATGGTGGAAATTATTACTGTACAGCATGGAATGTGTTTGGCATTGGGACATCCCCCCCGGTCACTCTGTCTGTGCTGTGTAAGTATTTGATGTATCCAGAGCTGGAACTCTTACATTTCATACATGCTTAAGCTTCACTGTAGCTGTTTGGGACTTCAGTATCAGGTGCTTCTTTAGTTTTGGAGCTACACGGCTAGTATAGCCAGCTTGCACTGGTAGATGCTAACCTGACCTTAAACACTGCGGTTCTGGTGGAGCCATGTGCATGGGGAGAAGGCCCCGCCTCTCCGCTTGTGGGAGGGGTGTGTCAGACTGGAGGAGTTTTTTTTTTTTACCGTACACCGAAAACGGGTGGAAATATACGTCGCCGGAAAGCGGGTGGGCAAACCGGTTCCCGCGTACGTAAACACGGCGTTGTGTTTGCGAACTGCGCACATGCGAAGCACTGAAGATGGAAGCATGAGCAACGGGCCTGCACTGGTAAACGCCGGCAATGAGACTCTTGGGTGGGCAAAAAAACCTAAGAACCCAAGCGCCGCTCGAGGCCAGTCTGCTGGGACACAGGAAGGGAGAGCTAGGGAGACCCACGGGACAAACACCCAAGAGCCTTTACCAAATTACCGGCGAGTCCAGTGTGGCCACCGCAAACACGCTGCCCACACCTGTCTACCAGAGACAAGGACTCCGCACCGGCCACTTAGACAACCATGCTAATAAGAGCTCTGGCCCAGGTGAAACACATGAGCATAATTGACGTAAACATGGCGACACGTCGCCAAACGCCCCCAGCCAGTCACAGCACGGTCCCGAAGACAAAGCTCTCAACCGCCCCCTCCCCTTACATACTGGTAAACTACATTAGCGTTGTAGCTCCAGGATAGATGGGATCTTTAACAACCCCATATATGTTGATACTGACCATGAAACTGGCCTTAAAATCATTAAGTAGGAAATTCCTTTTGTAACCACACCTATCAGCTATAACATTGACAATTAAATAACACTGGTGACCTCTTTACACTGGCACCTGTCAGTGAGTGATATGTTAGTCAGAGCATCTCCAAAACTACAGGTCTTATGGAGTGTTCCAGGTATGCATTAGTACCTACCAAAAGTGATTTAACGTAGGACAATCCGTGAACCAGTGACAGGGTCATGGCTGCCCAAAGCTCACTGATGCATGAGGAAAGAGAAGGCTAGCCTGTCTGGTCTGATCCCACAGAAGAGCCACTGTGGGGTATAAGAAGTGAATGGCTCTGATAGAGAGGGGTCAGAATAAACGCAGTGCACCACAGTCAGAGCTGTTTCTGCAGTGTGTGTGTGTGTGTGTGTGTGTGTGTGGGGGGGGGGGGGTACGTAATACTAGGCAGGTAGTTTTAATATTATGGCTGATGAGTGTATAGCGTACAGTGCAGCATTGAGCTGAAGCAGGAATGTCATGCTCAGGTTTCTCACTGTGAAATGAAGCTTCACCTCCTGTCTTCCTTTGATAGCCCTTGAAAAGCTAATCAATCAATCTCTCATTCCCACTCACTCTCACCGCTCTCTCTCTCTTTCTCTCTCTCTCTCCCTCTCTCTCTCACTACCTCTCTCTGTCTCTCTCTGCCATCCATGTCTTTGCCTGCCTTCCAGACGCCCCAAAGAACACCTCAGTTTTGGCTCGACCCTCCAGTGTGATTGAGACAGGCGCTTCGCTGACCCTGACCTGCAGCAGCCAGGCTAATCCGGCTGTGGAGAACTACACCTGGCACCGGATCAATGCGGCTGACGCCTGGGTAACGCGATCGGGCCCCAGCTACACCATTGCTGAGGTCAGCTCTGGGGCCAGCGGCCAGTACTACTGCCAGGCCCGCAACCGCATTGGCGTCCACAGCTCTCCTGTCCTCACAGTCCGGGTTAGAGGTCAGTGGGCTCCACAGTGGGAGTTATTGACTAAGCCATGCTTTCTCAAAGGTCTGAAAAAATGAATTTACCCCTTGATTTGGTAATAAGGAGAAGAAACACAGATAAGCACAGATAAAGTAGAAGCAAACACAGATTTATGAACACAGATAAGAAACATAAGGAACTGTTTATGGAGCAGTGGAATATAGACCAAAAAATGTAAAACTGAAAGCTCAAATTTTTACATTTGAAAATGGATTTTGCAACAGATGTACATTGTATGTATATTTGCAAATAGCTTCATAAATCATGTAAACCCATATTTAAGTGAAAACAGAACAGACAAATCAGATGTTGAAACATTGGCTTTTTATAAAAAAAAACAAACATATGCTCATTGGGACTTTGGTGCCAGCAACACATTTCAAAAAAAGTTGGAACAGGGACAACAAAAGACTGGAAAAGTGGTGTAATATATTGGAACATTTCACAAGTAATTAGGTTAACAGGTCAGTAACATGACTGGGTAGAAAAGAGCATCCCAGAAAAGCACAGTCTCTCAGAAATAAAGATTCAGATACAGAACAAAGGTTCTGTAATGACTGAGGAAGTATGCGCGAGTTTAGACGATAAAATGACGATTTATTTTAAAGACTACAAACAAACACAAAAGCAAGAAAATAAACAGGACTTGAACACGGAACACGAAACACAACACGGCATGGACAGGGGGAAAACAGTAGACCGACACCGACAGAACCAAACAAGGGGTTTAAATAAGGAACATAAATTACTACCACCTGGGACTACAAACATGAAACAGCTGACAGGGCGTGGCTAGACGAACATGAGGACAATCAAAACACAACCACATGGAAAACACGGGAGCGTGTACGTCACATAGCCCTCCCGTTATGCGCAACGACCCGGTGCGCTAAACCACACCCACAACCGGGCGTTAACTCAGGGGGACGACAACACTGAAAGCTAGGACAAGACTACAAGACATGAGGCAGGGACAAGAAACCAGACACAAAATTCAGCAAAGGCACAAGCACAGGCAACAACAATGGTAACACAGACATGGACTAAGGGTACACAGGTCCAGGCTGAGGAAACACAGACATGGGCTGAGGGTACACAGGTCCTGGGCTGGGGAAACACAGGTCCTGGACCCATGTGACGCGGAGGTGGAGCCTGACAACGTCATCGACATCCAAGTGGAGCCAGGAAGCGTCCGCAACGTCTGGGCGTAGCCAGGAAGCATCAGCGACTTCTGGGAGTAGCCAGAAAGCGTCTGCGACTTCTGGGTATAGTCAGGAAGCATCTGCGAAGTCCAGGGGGAACAGGGCGGAGCCGGCGACACCCGGGGGGAGCAAGCCGGAGATAGTGGTGTGCCCACGACACGTGGCGTAGGAGGTGATGTCAGGGTGGAGCTAGGTGCAGCCGGTGACATCCGGGCAGAGCTGGGTGGTGACTGTGAAGCCAGGGCGGAGCTAGGCGGTGTATTAATAATAATAATAATAATAATAATAATAATAATAATAATAAAAACAATAATAGTAATAATAATAATAATAATAATGAACCAATGCACTTGTAGACTCTCATATACTCACTGAGGTAAGAAAGTTGCACTGAGCTTTAAAGCTAGCAGACAATGAAGAGCCCTCTACAGAATTTCATGCTGTAAGAAAATGATTTCATGGTTGCTGCTGTATTCTGGTATCACTACTAAAACAGTGTGTTAAATGATTGTTGGTGTGCAGAAGATGTTCCGCTTTCATTAGAAAGTCTCAAACTCTGACTTTGCATGTTTTAAGACATTCCATGTGATTGCATTTCCCTGTTGACAGTCAGCTGTTTACACTGTGTAATTTTGCATTTCTGCTTCTCTTTGCTCTGAACTGTCACAAGCTTTTACAGCCACATCATATGATTCACACACACACACACACTTCCTTGGTCAGAACCATCATTCTGCTTTCTCTTGAATCCTCTTCTGATATTTTTGCACTTCCTTCCTTCTATTAAACTTTTTTTGAATGTCTGAGAATTACTGCACATTTGCCTGTATTTTTATGGTGCGGCACATACACATAGTAAATTGGCAAAAACATTTTATAAAAATTAGAGACTTTGAAAATTTCTCTTATTCGACTTTTCTGTTTTGATTGTAATGTGCTTTGGAAGACATACTACTGAATTTTAAAGTATAGTATCTCTATACGGCAACAATTACTTTCTATTTTTGGATAACTGAAGATTTACATGAATCATGAAATAATTTGTGCTCAGATTCCTTTTGCAGTCTGTAAATAGTTTTTACATGGACATGGAGGCCCAGTGTTTGGCTCTAAATATTTGTCTGTGGTTTAAAATGTGTATACATGCCAAACAGACACTGAAAGGCAATTTTTATGATTTTTAAATGTATTTTTTATAATAATGTAAAATTTTTTTCATAAAAATATATAATATTATGCTTCATATATAAAATGATCAGAAGATTTGCTTTCATATGGAAACAATGACACTGTATTCTGCAGTACATTTCTGGTAGGGCTGTTAAATGTACACATTAAGTTGTGGTTGCATTTTCTTGGTTTTAACCTTTGAACTGAATCTGTTCAGGATTAATGAAGCTGATTGTTTTCTGATTAACCTTATTTTTTTCTGTAATGACATTTACTACACAAAATAACACAATTAATTGCAATTTAATATTTAGAAGGTTTTATATATATATATATATATTGTTATGCACATTGTTTTTTCTCCTTTGCCGGAATAAGGAATGTAGCTATACACTACTACTGTATCTCAGTTGATATGGTACTGCAAAGCCCAAAACTGTGATCAATGATGGAATGCAGCCCTACTAGTTTCTAGTAAGTTTCTTTCTGGATATAGAAATGAAATACAGAGATGATCTGTGTTTGACAGGTCGGCTGAAGGTGATAGCACTGGCGTCTGCGGTGGGCGTGTCCGTAGGACTCATCACACTGACTGTGGCCATCATGATCAGGTGACCATCAGCTGTATTCTGTCCTATGTATGATAACCATGTCCAGACTAGAGCTGAAGACTAACTTGCTGTGTTTTCCCTGCAGTAAGAATATGCACAGAGTGGACACTGATGCACTAGAAGAAGACAAGGTATTCCCAAATCATATTTATATTATCTGATGTTAAAGTGGCCATATTATTCAAAAACAATCCTGCTTTTTTGAATGATAAGAGTTCGATGTAGTAGATAAATATTGATAGCATTTAAAACATACCTTCCTACCTGTCTGTTTTAAATTCTCTACGTTGTGATATCACAACCGGCTCCAGCTTCCCCGCGACCGGGAAGCGGATGAAGGTGATATCACAACCATGATTACAATTGCATATGACATCTTTTCAGTAGTTTAGCTCTCATGTTTAAATTATAAGAAATATAGTGTGCCAGACCTCAAACATATGATATCTGCACACTCAATGAGCAATTCTTCAAATATGACTCCAATATGTAGTCACTGGTAATTGTACTTACTAGCTGTCTACCCCATCACATGATGCTACAAAGCTGGAAGATAGAAGGTGAACATCAGCCATGTCGAATAAAAAAAAAACAACAAAACTTTTCAACCTCTGCGAGCGCAACGTTATTAGACATGAACACTAACTGCTACCTCTGCCTCTTAGTATGAAATACTCAAATTTAAGTATTGTATTCAAGTTTTAATGCAACCATTCTGTTGTTTTTAACATTACCACAGCTGGGTTCCCCTATAGAAGTGGACACAATGTTTTATGAATCTCCTCAACAAACATTTCAGCCTGCGAAGACAAAGATGGCAGATATTCCAGTGCGTAATAATAAACCTTTGCATATATACATCATAGGTTTAACTACAACATCTAAACTTCAATTAAAAATGTATTTCACAGCATTAATTTACTCACACTAGACTATCTGTACTGTGACTGAGCATGTTTGGCACCCAAGGCCCAGTTCTTTTGACTACTGTGATCATTCTATATGCCAGACGAGCCTGCCTAAAGAGATGGGCTAGAGCATGGTTCAGCTGGACCTGGGGACACAATACATATCTGAGTCTGGTTCTCGTTATATTGATGATTGTGATTTGTTGTTGGCAAGTTAAGATGCAAATTCCCTTATCAGCTGACTCTATAAGAATCTTATTAACCCAAAATTATGTAATATAATAAATCTACACCAAATAAGCCATAACATTAACACCACTAACAAATAAAGTGAATAAAACTGACCATCTAGTGATATCTGTTGGGGGTTGGGATAATAAAAAGATCTGAGTAACTTTGACAAGAGGCTTAGTGTGAAAGCTAGACAACTACAGCTACTATGGTTGAAAAAGTGAATGCTGTCTCTGATAGAAAGGGGTCAAAACAAGATGCACCACAGTCAGAGTTGTTTCAGCAGCATGAGGGACCTACTCAGTATTAGGCAGGTGGTGTTAATGTTATGGCTGACTGGTGTATAAAGCATATCTATTAAGCCTAATGTAAATACAGAGCAGTATGGAAGTAGAGTGGGGGGACAATCCTGCTCAGGCACAGTGCAAGGCAACCGGGCCTCATGTGAGTACATCCTAGCAAGGCATCACCAAAGAAAAGCTAATTAGCTAAACAGCTAGCATGCTAACTGGCCTCCCATAAGACTTGATATTAAAAACATGGCCTTTCTGTGGAAATTATATTTATTTTAAAGTAAAAGTTTTGTTCAGACCACTGATGAAGGGCTTTTGTTTGTGGTAGGAGGAACCAGAAGATGTGTATGAGAACACTCACCCTGCCATTGTGCCTCTTAAGGAGGCTGCTGAAATTGCTGTGGGAGATGAGAAGGATGGGAAAGTCAAGTATGTCACTGTGCATTACTCTCGAATGCCAAGGTTAGTCCGTACTGATGTGCAACACTGCAACGAAAGTAGCTGTTCATATCATATGTTGGTATGAACTGAAAGTGTAAAAGTGAGAATTTGTCATTTGTCACACAAACTGCACCATAACAAAATGTGACCTCTGCATTTAACCCATCCACATGTGGTGCAGTGGGCAGAGAGCAGTGTAGAGGCATGGTAGCTTGCTCAATGACACCTCAGTGGTACCTGGGCTGGGACTTGAACCTGCAAACCTCCAATCACAAGGGCAAGCCCGTAACCACTAGGTACCACTGCCCAAAAAGGAATTCAAAAACTTTGAAGCTCAGTATCTCAAAACTGCCCAAATTCCAGATAGAACCTTATGACTCCAAGGGAATGCATAGCTGCTGTTTTGAATGAAGCATTCCTTTGAGTTGAAAGTAACATTTATGTGTGATTTGTTCTCCCACAGTCTGGACCAAGCGCAAATCACAAAGGTACCACTGGATGGCACAAAAGATCCTAAAGAGGGGCCCAGTGTCATTTACACTGTATTGTCCAAGCAGCCATAACAGTGGCTTGAGATTTCATTTTTAAGGTTCTTAATATGCCAGATGTCACTGTCCTTCACCCTCTTTCCTTCACTTTGTCATGCTAATCATCAAAGCCTATTAAATCATACCTCCATGCAAAACTATGCTAATGTGGCTAGCAAGGAATGTTGTGCCCAATTAGCATGTAAAATAAGCCATGCCAGCACTGTTTAATTCAACTAGGCCTTTGAGCCACATGAATACTGTGGTGAGGTAGTGCTGCTGGTTAGCGTGGTGTCATGCAAAATTAACCATGCTAACACTAGTTGAATTAGCCCCTTGGGCATTATCAGAGGGCGGGACGCAATAAAGGAAGTGAATGGCACAATTTTTTTTAGCTTTATCCAAATCACCTGTGATGCTTAGAATGATCACACTTATTGGATATTTCACAAAGTATTTAATCCCAAAATAAAGTAATTTAATATTTCATACTATTCCAAAAGCAGAGATATTTGAACTTGAAGAAGAGTTTGGGTTCAGTCACCAGTGCAGTATAAAACACTGTGGAATGCCTAATAACTTACAAACTGTAAATGGTGTTAATCATTTATGACTATTTGAATAATTTGTTTAACCTTCTTTCAATAAAACCATCTAAAGCAGTCTTCAGTCTATTCTTTTGGTGGAGTATGGTTTAGTTGTTTTGCTTTGTACAATGTGATGCTCGATTCTTCTTCCAGTCTGGTTTGTCAGGTAAACACAGAATAGGAAAAATGTATTTGGACATGTCTATAAATGTTAGTTGCACTGCATTTTCCACTTTGCGTTAGATTAATAAAATAGAACCCAATATGTCCAAAAATATCCACTTGATCTTACTACTGAGTTCAGCTACTCTAAGGTGCACCTATTGATCACACAGACATTCAGTTGCACACAAACAGCTTGTATAGCCTCCACAGAAAAGCATCGTCACTAGAACATAATTAGATGCCAACAAAATAAACCTTAGGTCACACCCAATGTTAGGTGTCCAGAGGGGTATGATGCCCTCCAGCAGTGGGCTGTGGAGCAATGGAACGTCCTCAGGAGTGATTAAGTGATCCATTCAGTTCCTTTAAGATGAATCACCATTACTCATTTGAAGTGAGAAGTTAAAGTGACTATTTGTCATTGTGAACACACTCAAGCACCACAACGAAATGGGACCTCTACATTTAACCCATCACACATGCACATGTGGAGCAGCGAGCAGCAAGCAGCCATCAACAGCACCCGGGGAGCAGTGTAGTGGGATGGTACTTTGCTCAAGGAAACCTCAGTGGTGCCTGGACCGGGACTCGAACCTGTGACCTTCAGTTCACAAGAACAATGTCCTAACCACTAGGCCTCCACTGCCCATTTGCTGTCTGGGATATATGTAGTATAAAATATGTTTGTGGGATTACTATCATATAGTGGGCATTTTTGGCTCGTGAGCCACACTTTGGATAGCTAGGCTTCATAACAAAGTGTCACAGAAACCACTTTTTAAATATAAACAAGATACCAAAGTTTACATCTTTAATACAAGAAATAAACTCTCATGTTAGCCCAGCAGGTCAAAAATGAGTGTAATGCATATGTTTTCAGTAATACTTGGTAACAGAACATTTTAGCCCATTAACTTTGTGGATCATGTTCTAGCATAACAACATTGATTCTGCCATATTCCAGGAAAACAGGTAGGATGTTTTTGTGTGACTGGTTCATCAGACATGATGGATTACTGTGACACTTGGACAGACCAGCAAATTCACCAGTCCACATGCTAAAGTAGCACATACATAGACTCTTGACTGAAATGTGCACCCAGTTCATGTAAATGGACAGGAACCCTCTCCAGAGCCTTGTGTAACCCTTACCTGGCTGGGTTGATGTTGTTATTAGGGAAGAGGAGACATAATCAGGTGTTAGAAAAGAAAGATTGCATGCAACTGATTTTTGGTTTGGTGAGCTTATTCGTTTATTTACGGTGCATTGTAGGAATATGTAATGTATGTATTTACAGATTTCACCATATAGAGTTGTATTAGGGCTGGGCGATAAGGCCTATAAACAGTATTACAGAATGTACTGCATATATTGCAAAACACAATAAATATCTATATATTTTAAACTATCCTCTTAATCACATAAATGCCTAATTTAGCAAGTGGTGCACACAATCACAGCAGTATGAAGGTTCTTGTAGTCCCTGCAATACATCTGTTATGCAAAAAGAAGGAAATCACTCTGCTCCCTCCAGATACAAACACACTTCTCACCTATATACATCTGATGTTGGCGAGTGTCGCCGTGTCTTCAAGGAGAGGTCAGAATTACACCGTAAAGTAATTTTAAAAGTTTAATTTAACAGAGAGAGAGAGGTGTCTATCTAGAAACAAAGTGTTCCCCAAAGATTTGGGATCCCAAAGACTCAGAGAAAAGCAAAGTAAGACAAAGTGAGCGAGGGAGTGAAAGCGAGAGCAAGTGAGTGAGAGAGAGAGCTAGTGAGCAAGGGAGAGAGAGAGAGAGCTAGTGAGCGAGAGAGAGAGAGCGAGAGAAAAAAAAAGGGAAGGGAAGCAGGCAGATTCACAGGCCTCAGAGCAAGTTTGAACCTCTGAATGAATGAATCTCTTGCTCAAAAATCAAGCACATCTTATAGCAGATTTAGGTGGAACCAGTTTCAA
>JBBPDA010000001.1:3440433-3455192 GCA_037974385.1 Arnoldichthys spilopterus
TTGATGATCAGAAACATTTTGTGTGACAAACATGCAAAAGAATAAGAAATCAGGAAGGGGCACATAGTTTTTCACACACCTGTATGTATATCACAGGGTTCTAATGGTATCTCTGGAGGTGGTTGCTGTTGAGTTATAAGTGGTTGCTTGGGCGTTCCTAGGTGAATACTATGAAATCTCCTGTCTTAGGGATTTGGTAGTGGGAGATGCTTGCTCACCATTTGTTATTATGGGAAAAAAGTGCCAGAATATTTTTTATGTTTGATCAAAAAGCTGTATATGAGCATTAGACAGCACATTTAGAAGTTGGAACAGTGTCAATATCTACAAGAAGAAGAAGAAGAAGAAGAAGAAGAAGAAGAAAAAGAAGAAAATAAAAGAAGAAGAACAAGAAGATGATAAGAGTGAAAGTGACTATTTGTCTTTATAAACACATTCAATCACACAAAGTGCACCGGGACAAAATGTGACCTCTCCATTTAACCACACATGCATACATGGAGCAGCTGGCAGCTATTAGAAGCACCCTGAGAGCAGTGTAGCGGGCCAATACCTTGCTCAAGGGTACTTCAGTGGGACTTGAAGATAATGATGATCATACCGCCACATAATGACATGCATAACAACTGATTACACTGTGTTTTCATATGGCTTAGAGGTTAAATCTCTGACACAGTTACTGTTAGCACAATGCACAGATGATCTAAACTCAAAAGATCACCTCAGACACCCAAAAAGGGAAGAACGTATCAGGTATTGTTTTGATGTTCTTGTACCACTACTTGCTCACAATTGTTTCCTCACTCTGACACACACTCATAGCCAGGGCAAACAGACGCAAACAGAAGGTTATAAGGCGTCACTACCATGTGTTTAAAGGAAAACCCCACTCATTTGCTCTAATTATAGCTGAGACACTGCCTAATACAGGACAGTTCATTTGGCAGTATAGTTCCAGGATGCCAGACGAAATCACATGACTTCCTCAAAAGCTTTGCATTTTTAGTGGTAATGTTAAACTCTCTACGGTACAGTGTTGCTTCTAGGTAACATAGTCCTTCTTGGCCTTTTACATGCACACAATACATCTTCAATCATGATGTAAAAACAGTCAGGGTCCTAAAGAAACCCTGTACCATCTGGCAAAATGTACCATAGTAAATGGGCCTTCACTGCCATGATGGGGAACAGTTTCTTCCCTCGGGCCATCAGTCTCCTAAATCAGAAGTGAATCAAAGACTGAGATTCACACATGAACTCACTCCTGAAGTGAACTGCCACATTGTCCTTGACAAATACAAATACACACATGCTGCCACTGTAAAACAATTACACACCCAAACTTTCACTCACCTACAAAGAATGTACTCTACGTTTCTTATCCTGTTGCTGCTATTGTTTACATATTTCATGATTAATGATAACTTTCTCCAACCTCACAAATCTTTGCATTTTTGCATATTTAATAAGTCTGCTCCTAGAATAAGCTATGCACTATCTAGGGTTGTTTTTGTTTTGATCTTTGTGCTGCACCATGGTCCTAGAGGAACGTTGTTTCTTTTCACTTGGTACTGATTATACACCAATCAGCCATAACATTAACACCACGTGCCTAATATTGAACAGCTCTGACTGTGGTGTACTGCGTGTTCTGACCCCTTTCTATCAGAGTCAGCGTTCACTTCCTAAACCACAGTAGCTCTTCTGTGGGATCTGATCAGATGGCTTAGTCTTCACTCCCCACATGCATCAGTGAGGCTTGGGTGCCCATGACACCAGATAAACTTTTGGTAGGTACTTACTACTGCACACCTGGAACACTCCACGAGGCCTGTCGTTTTTAAGATGCTCACCCATGTTTACTGCTTCCAGCACATCAACTTTAAGAACTGTCTGTTCACTTGCTGCCTAATATATCCCACTCCCCCAGACAGGTGCCAATGTACTGAATCAACAGTCAATGTTATTCACATGGCTGACTGGTTTGTAGTTGAAATGAAAGTGAAGACCTACTTGACTTCAGGCCTGCAACATAATGAACAAGCATGATGATTAAATCATAAATCATAATTATGTATATGGTAAATAGCCATCAAGTATCAGGCCATCAAAAAAAGGTTGTTTGCAGTTTCCAGACTTCACAGAACCCATTTCCTCAGGAGTAAATAAACAATATCCTCTTTTACAAAAGAATCTTACATGGCCATTACAACAGAAAGGGAGTTTTTGGTCTAGAATGCTTAAGGAACTGTCTGACCTTTAGGTTCTTTTCTATGTATGCTATTAGTGCAAAATAAGGAAGAAGTATGGTCTGAAAGAAACAATGTACCAGCAAAGATAAAAGCAAACCCAACATGCGATAGTGTTTGTTCCATTCCATTAGTTGTTATGTGCTTTTACTAAATCACATTTCCTGCTACTCCTGTTTGTTTGCACAGTGCAGACCCTGCCACTAAATCAGCATTTTTCAAATGCCTTTAAAAATCATGTTTTTCCTTAATGGTACAGATAAAAATTAAATGAGCCCTTTTCACTTTACTCCCAGATGTATAAATGTTGAAGTGCATTGCATAGCTACATACAGTTGTAGTAGTTTATACATAGATAACAGTATGGCATGCTGTGTCAGAAACCGAATAAGCATGTCTGTTTGAGATTGAGAACTTCTGGGAATTATTAGGTAAAATCCACCTTGGACTTTGGATAAACTTATGACCAAATTATGAACTTTATGAATTATGAAAATTATGACTACTTCACCGCATCATGCCCTGCCTTCTTTATTCCCTACCCAGGTGCCCCCCCACCCCATCCCACTCCCCCATAGAGTCACCACTGACGGACCCTTGAGCAAAGTACCGTCCCACTACACTGCTCCCCAGGCGCTGTTGATAGCTGCCCGCTGCTCCATTTGTGCACGTGTGATGGGTTAAATGCAGAGGTCACATTTGATTATGGTGCTTGAGTGTGTTCACAATGACAAAGTGTCACTTTCATTTCACTTAACGGGAGAAATGAAGGTTTCATACAGTGTAAAGGCCAGCTGCTGTGTTGATGAAGAAAAACAAAAATAAAAAAAAACAAAAATGGAGAACCGTGGTTTTCTCTGGACAGTGATGACAAATGTAACTTGACCATGTGCTTCCTTTCTTCACTGACACTGACAAAGATGAAAAGACTGCATCAATCAAAGCTCAGCTTTGGAAAGGGAAGATGTATGGGACCAAGATGAGGAGAGTCAGAGAAACAAAAAGCAAGAAGGTGATGGAGATGAGAGTGGAAGCAAGACAAGTGAGTGGTCACTGAAAAGGGGACAGGGAGTGAATACAGAGGGTGGGAGAGAATGAAGAGAAGAGGATGGAGACAGAAATGAAAAGAATGAATGTAATGTTGAACACAGAGAGAGGGAAAGCAGGTTACTGAATGCAGCGAGACACAGAAAAGCAGGCTGAGCGAAAGAGCACAGGAGACACAAAGGGAAAAGCAGAGCAGTATTGGAGGAGACGAGGCCGGGAGAGAGGAAGATGACAGATGAGAGAGCTGATGCCAGTCAAAGAGATGCATTTCTTCTGACATGCTTTTAAAGCCAATTTTTACCAAGTTGTTTCAGCCGAGTTTAAAAAACCTCTAACATGCAGTACTGCTTGACAGATCATTAAACGCTACTGCTTAATGACATGCTTTTAAAGCCAAATTTTGCCTTTCAGACGTCTCAAAAAGCATGTACACTGATTAGCCACAACATATATTAGGCAGCAAGTGAACATTCAGTTTTTGAAGTTGATGTGCTGGAAGCAGGAAAAATGGGCGGGCGTAAGAATCAGACTGTTATGGAATATTACAGGTTTTGTGGAGTGTTCCAGTTCGTACCTATGAAAAGTGATCCAAGGAAAGATATCCACTAAATTGTTGACAGGATCATGGGGGCCCAAGGCTCAATGATGCATGTGGGGAGCAAAAGGTTAGTGAAAGTGACTGTTTGTCATTGTGAACACACTCAAGCACCACAACCAAATGTGACCTCTGCATTTAACCCATCACACGTGCACATGTGGAGCAGCAGGCAGCTATCAACAGCGCTTGGGGAGCAGTGTAGTGGGATGCAAGCTCAGCTTTGGGCAGCCATGTTGGGGGAGTATTTACAGACAAGATTAGGGTGACTACTGACTTCTGAGGTGGCCACATAGCTCTAGTACATTTACATTTACAGCATTTAGCAGACGCTCTTATCCAGAGCGACAAACAACAAACAACAGTACTAACAGTAACCTACAGCAGTACTAACAACAGTACTAAACTAAAGAAGAATTCTGAACATGTCTTAACTTTCTGACCGTATATGGGGTATATAGAAAACAACTATTTGAGGCAGGTGTGCAATAAATTAGACATGCGGTTTGCACAATACCAGTAGGTGGCTATAAACTGCCATTGCTGATTAGCAACAATAGCCTCATAGCTCCTGTCCAAAACCACTGAAGCGGTTTTCAGGCACCAAACATGTCTTGGCTGATCATCGACATTTGGGGTAAGGTAAAATCTGTTGGATTTGTGGTTGAACCTTTGCTTTTATCATACCTGTCACTTGTAGGGTGAGTCCCGTCTGGCCCGGCAGTTTTTTCACAGGGTGGTCCGTGATGAAGCGGAATACATAAAGACCACTGTCGGTGGTCCTCAGGTCAGTTAACCTAAAAGAGCAGTTTTTGGACCCAGTTGTGCCCAGGTACTGCACCCTGCCCTGGTATGCAGGGTCTGGGAAGATTCTGTCGCTGTGGTAGACATATGTGGGTGTGATGCAGAAGCTCTGGTTCCGACACCACATCTCAGAAAGCACTTTGTAAGGCATCCCCTGTGTTGACTCCTCAGGGAAGTCATAAGTGCAGGTTACAGTCACAGAAGAACCACGAGGAGCTTGGATTGGGCTCTTTGGAACATGCACTATCCAATCACCGGCCAGAACCCCTACAAACCAGAAATGATATATTAACTTGTTGGATTGTTATGAAAAGCTTTCCCCGTGTTCGAGTGGGTTTCCTCCGGGTACTACGGTGTCCTCCCACTGTCCAAAGGTTGCAGTAGGTTAATTGGATACACTAAAATTGCCCATAGGTGTGAATGTGTGTGTGAATGGTTGCTTGTCTATGTGTTTGCAAAGGTAAAACAGACCATCCAGACTGTTTTCAGCAATAGGCACAAAAAACAACATCTGTCATGGTGTAGGGGTAGATCACTGCCCACATCATGGGTAACTTGTATGTGTGAAGACATACTGAGCAGCTAAAGTCTTGTATAAAGCAAGATTTGGCAAATAAAAAACACTTGCAAAACTTCAACAGTTAGTATCTTCAGTTCCCAAACGATTCAAACATGTGATTAAAAGTAAGGGTGATGTAACACAGTGGTGAGCATGCCTCTGTCCCAACTTTTTTGAATTTTTATATTTACAAAATACTAATTTTTTCATTGTACTTTTTTGTACATGGAATTTGTAATAACAATAATTACATTGCTTTGTATCTCTTTATTTCAATATTAAAGATAGCAGAACTGACACTTTAAAGGATCAGTGGCTCTCAAAAACAAACGTGCCAAAGATGGTTCTTTGGAGCAATGTCATAAAAACAAAAAACATTTTGGTCTGTTAAAGAAGCATTGAAAGAACTCTTTTAGGTTCTTCTGTGGCCCCACTCAAAAGAACCCTTTTGGAGGTCTTAATATCTAAAGAAATAGGGACTGCTAAAGCTTTCTCAGTACTATTTTCAATTTAGGTTGTTTAGGTTTCCTATTTTGCACCTAGATGATGTACAAATCTACTGAGAAGGCTCTTGTTGAAGAAGTTGGTAGAAAATGTGAAATTATAGATTTAATCTTACCTGAAATGACTATAGAGGTCCAGAGCCATCTGATCAAAAGGTGACACACACCCATCTCAGCTGCCTTGAAATGACTTCTTCCTCAAATCTACACAAAGGAAAAGGTTTTAGTAACCAGGGCTGTGAAATTTCACTTCTCATTTTGGGGGTTGCCATGTGTTAGATGTGAGACATGTTAGAGTTGTTTGTGTCTCTTTTCTGGAAGGTTTTTTATGAAGCATTGATCTGTTGTGTCTAAGTCTTAACACCTTGAGGAAAACAGCAGCTCATTTGCATAGAATGCATGTTATTAGCAGTGTTGGGAATATCACTTTGAACGCACAGCTTAGCAAGTTACCAACTACGTCAAAGTGGAGAATGTTGAAGTACAGCAAAGGAACCTTGGAACGTAATGTAGTCTGTCATACTATACATACTTTAGATTAGTAGTTTAAGCTACTTTGTAAAAAAAAATGCAGGTGATTTAAAGATATAACAAAATACTACATACAAAAAGTGAGTAATGTGTAAAATGCCACTCTAATCTAATTTATTTCATAAAAAAGTCACCTTTAAACATGATCAGTGATTTTATGATGATTTCTTTCTGCTGTAGCTCAGATTTCAACATATCAACATATTTATTGAGCACAGTTTTAAAAGAATGAGATGTATCTGCATGTGAATCTGCAACAATGTGAGTAAGCATGATTTGGAACAGATCTAGACGTTATGCTATTAACTGAAAAACCCATTGTTTACTGGTCAGTGACAAACTGGGCATGTTTACAGCAGTCAGGTTGAGAATGAAAGAAAATGGGCAGCGCAATAACTGTAAAAAAAAAAATCAATATTAAAAAAAACATGAAAGATGATTCCTTTCCTTTCATGTTTGTAGTTTCAGCACTGCATCACTTTTTTCAAATGTACCTTTATTTCACTATTATTAACATGCAAAAACTTTAAAGATTTTTTGGATAGTGATACAACGCTATATTTTCAACTTCTGATTCCTTTGACCACTATAAATGTGCTGTTACTTTCTGACATCAAACCTTTGTTTATATCTCAAAATAAACTAAAATTTACTAAATGATTACCTTAAAAACAGTGTTGAACCACCGGTAAACTACTGCAAAATGTTATTTAACTACTAGTTTAGTTACATGTAGTTCACTACTCCCCAACATTGGTTATGTGGAGTCCTAAAGTGGTGCTGGAATTAGTAAATAAATACTCCATTAATAAAAAATAAACTACATACCAAAGAATTCCCATTTCAAGATATTTTACTCCATTCGGCCCCATCACCTGTCGCCTCCTCTTTTTTTAATCCACCCGTTTCCGATAAGGCCACGCTCCCTCCGCGTTGATTCGCATGTAGTTTATTCTCACAAACAGTCAGCCAAACAACTTACTAGCCCTAGCGCAGGAGGAGGGACAGGACTAGCCAATCACAACGCGGGAAGGCGGGACCTGGCGGAATACGAGTGGGGGAAAAATAACAGGAGCAGCGTATCCTTTTTAATTTACTGACCGGAAGGAGCAGGTTTCAGCTTTTCGAAACAGAAAAAAACGGAGTGCGAAGGGCCGAACTTCGTGAGAAAAAGCTCATTGTGAAGGAAAATAAAAGATTCAAGGCTCGGGGGAGAAAGCTAAAATGTCAGCGTGGATGTTCTGAGAAAAAAAGCTCGGTGTCCAACTTCATGTCTTTGTTGGTCGTGTTGAGGACTTTACCTGTGGCAAGTGAACAAGGTGAGTGATTTCTGCTGGAACCGAGGAAATGGGAATGTAAGGAGGAAACGTGGAGGAACTTTCTGTAAGGCTGCAGGCATAATTTAAAAAATAATAAGCATGATAGTCATATTAATAACCATAACTCCCAAAAGCGTCTAAGTGGGAATATTTCTGTTTAAGTCAGTGTGAGTAACTATGACAGTCTATATTAGCTCTGTTTCATGTACTGATTTGTTATTTTTGAGGGAACTGTATTTTTCTGGGTGATTTTAGAAGATAATATTTTTGCTTATTTTTGTGATGAAAATGGTTCAGATTTATCATTTATGTGTAGTTTCTAATTGCTTTTTGGACTTAATTTCATTCTGTTTTTATTGGTCCTGAACTGCTCTGGTTGTTGCTCACATTTCTCAGTTTAGCATTTTTTCAGACCAAAATAATGCCCAAAAGAGAAGAACAGAGCCTAACAAACCTCACTTTCCATGTTGACCAATGCTGAACGTGCCCAGAAACTGTGCATGGTGCTCATTACCTCTGTTTCTTATATTACTGCACTTTTTCTTAAGCTACTCTATCCATCTTGTCGTAGAGATTTTGATAGAGGCATTTGGTCTCATGGGCCTCTGGTATTTTCCCCCATCCAAGTCTGCTGCGCTGATAAAGCTAATAAAAGTCCTCATGTGAAAATAAATTTGATGTATTATTAACTTTCCCAGTGTTTCTAAATGGCCACAGCATTGAAAACATTTATCCTGTTGACCGTACACTCCAGAATTCGTAACTCACTGTGCCCTTTGGTTTATTTAACTTGCTTAACCCGTTTTTGTCCATCACTGCAGTTAGATTTATGCGATTCTTTTCTTTTTCCATCGTTTACAGGTTCAAGGAGAAAAAGGGGCACTGGTTGTGGTGAGGAGGATTTCTTTTGGGAGCATTCCATCCTCTTGTTTCGTTCCAGTTTTCTCTGTGTTTCATTTTAAGGAGATGACAGAGAAAAAGATAGGTGAGTTCTGAACGCACAAAAGACAAATTGTGCTTTTTTTTGACAGCAGACATCGGACGAGTGAGCTGTTAAACATTAATGGAGCAGCTACTGCAGACATTTGTGGATAGGACCTGTTTTGTTCAGACCCGGTGTTATAGTTATTAGTACTGTAACAAGTCAAAGGGTGTTTAACTGCAGTTATGTCACCAAGCCTATTTGTCAACAAGATGTGATGAAAAGAAATAAGTGGAGAAAATCAAGAGGAATGGGAGGTTTTCAGAGACGCAGCTCTGACACTTTTAGGGTGATTCCTCTTTTAAAATCATCGTGTTTGTTTTAAGATGAACTCTATTACCTGATTGTGTTGCTGGTGATACATTCAGAGACTTTGTCCCCTTTTGTCCCCTAAAATGTACCCTTAGAGCAGTTGGTGTATGTGCATGTCCACATTGGTCATAGTAAAATGGATCAGTTTGTGGAACTGGAGCTTTTTGTGAGAAATTCCTTGCTGCCCTTATTGTTGGATGCACGGTGACGGCTTTTGAGTGAGTGTGTGCACATTCAGAATGTAATACACATCACTATGGAAATGTTTATATAAATGTTTTTTTTTTATCACAATAAGGCACAATAAAAGGTGACTTGAAGCATATTCCTGTTAATGCATTGTTAAAGTCATTCAGTGAGGTTTAATATAAAATGCTCCATTCCAGAAAAACGTAGTGTCTAAATTATGCATTGGTGATAGGAACCAAGTGTAGTGCGTAATACCTCTAATGATACAGAAGTCTTTGAAATAAAATTATGATTATGAATTATGATTACGCTGCACAATAAGATATTGTGTTATGATAGATTTAACATGTTAAAATCCATTCATGGTTTAGCTTAGTTAGGCCAAAACAATTGTCCCTAAAGACATTTTTTTCAGGCTTACCACTATTTTACTATTATCAATATACAAAAACTTAGAACACACATTTAGGTTTTCTAACCATTTTGGATGGTGAACATAATGCTATAGTTGCTACTTCAGATTCCTATGACCACTGTAAATGTGCAGTTACTCTACCGTGCACTTCTCTGACATCAAACCACACTGAATGACTTTGTATAAATCTCAACAGCCTAATTATGCAGTAATGTTGGTGGAATTTCCTTTAAAGTAAGATTATCTTCAAGACAGTATTAGTCAGAATACTTGTGCAGAGCTACACTTTTAGCAAAAGGGTTCTAAATAGTACTAAAACGAATGACTTAACAATAGTGAAACACTTTGTGTTGCTCAAGTGTTTTTTAAAGTGCCGTACACAGTGAGTTCATCATAGTGAAGAATGGTTTAGCCAGGCAAAAAGAGCCACTTCTTTCTCATTTAGAGGATTCTTTGAGTTGTCATAACCCTTTTCTTAAGCATTTACTAATAATCCCATAAGGAAACCCTTGTTTAAGGGTGTGCTTAGACTGTGTTCTGACTACTTATTCTGAATAAACCATGATGCAGCTAATTTATGGAGAGTCGCTCTGTAGCATTTAAGCCTCGAAGATTCTTATAGATAGGTGATAAAATATATGCATTAATGATAAAATACATTCAGCATATAATAATGGAATCATACTCAGTTGACTCACCTCAGGGAATGCTCTAATCTATGAAAAAATGTGGTTGTCCTCAGTGGAGATTTTTAGCTCCTTCTCAACCAAGACTTTGCTAAAAGGTGTGTCTGTACTGTCTGGTGAGCGCACATTAGCAACGCCTATGGTAGGACGGTGATTCACACACACGTTGTTTTCTGCCCAGTCATTTGTTAAATTGGCCTCACGTAGTTGTGTATGATGATTGAGGGTCATGGGATAATTGAGCTAGCATGGAGGGATCTGCTACTTAGTGTTAGATTTTTGTGTCTTATTCCTAAAAAGGGGAAATGTGAATCATCATCTGGGCAGTAACATTAATCAGAATGTAACTTCAACAACGGATACGCACTTTTTTTTTGATTATGTACAGGAAAATGCCATTTGTCAGTAATGGGTGACCATGTAAGATACATTTAGTGTCCCACTGTGAGCACAAAATACAGTAATGTCCTGTAAGACAAAGTTGTAAGTTCAGCTGCATGTATTTTTCTTGTCTGTGCCTCTCCAACCAGCCTGAAAAGAGCACTCAAAAGCAACAGAGCACTCAGAAGCACTCACGTGTGCTCTGGACTTACTCACATCATAACACAGTATTATGTGGTTTTACTGGAACTGGAGATCAAGCAGTTTTTTTGACTCAGACATACATGACTCACTCAGGACGTCCTCCCCCACAGTTATCACACATAGTAACCTTGTAATAAATAGTGAAACAAATAACTAGGAATGTTAATGTAATATCATTTGTATGACGTGCATTTTATATCATTGCATGTTGATAAAGTTTGTGAGTTTGACCGTAAAGGGCCCATTTTCTACATTTTACTTGTATTTTTTTCTGCATTATGCTTTTGTTACAAAAACAGCCAAAATTTATGTGATAATTGTAAAATCATCAAAAAGTTTAGGTGCCTCTCCATTATAAAAGTATTACATCCATCAAAATGTATTTTAAGATCGGACTTAAAATATAAAATCCTTAAACTGAACAAATCTTACTCACTTTCACATCAAACCACCCTGAATGACTTATACTTTTGAATGACTTGTACATATGACTTTTAATTGTATCTTAACAATTTAAGATTTAAGCAGAAATTCTGAAATATCACCTTTCAGACTGATATGTAAATTAGTTCTTTTCTGATTGACTGACTCCTTCCCAAACCAAATGATATATTTGAATATGAATTGTGAAAGTTATGATACCTGCAGTACATCAAAATCCTTTTGTTACAAAAAACCAAGGAGGGTTTGGATTTTCATGACATGGCCCCTTCAATTATTTTCAGCCGTCTTAAGCAGGGAAAGAATCATCAGTGCACTCTGCCAGAACATGGCTTCAGTAGTTTCAGTCAACTGTACACTCCTTCTCCTACACAAAAGTGTTACTTGTTCTCAGGTCAAATGGGTCAAACTGGGTGCTGCCTAGTCACCGGCTCAGGCGGAGGGGATAACCCATGAGATGAAACAGAAACTGGAAGTTAGAGTGAAAAGTTGAACCTGGGCAGTGCTGATTCATGTGGTGCCACCTGTAGGCTAACACTGTTGTAAGGGTGTGTAGGTGTTGGAAGCAATTGCAAGGGGTTGCAGTTTTAAACACAGTATATTAAGTTTAAACTAAACAAAGACTAGGGTTATTCAGCATGAACAAACGGGGATCTAGGGAACATAATCAAGAGTACAGACTAAGGAAACCAACAGAAAATGCAACACCAGATCAGACACCAGACAACTAAACACAAGGGCTTTTAAAGGAAGGCAAGACAAGGAACACCTGGGCAGGGAAGGAGACAAGAGACAAGGACCAGGTGAACAAGGTGGAGCAAAGGTGGGGCAAAGGCGGGGTTTCGAGAAAAAACAAACAGAACAAGGCATGAAGGATCGTGACAACTGTAAAGAAAAAAGCAAACATAGCAAGTGACAATGTCATAAAAGTAGGCGATAAGTCCAAATGTTTACAAGTACTGCCCATGAAAATGTCAATAGATTTATTTACTGAACTCTAGTCAAGTCAAGGACATTACATGTTCACTTAAGTCTGTAGCATTCTTACTACAGCTTGGTAACCAGCGGGCAATTTGAGTGGAGATGAAAGGGGTTGCTATCCCTCTTGTTAGCAAAATGACTAAGATGCATTCACCTTGTTAACCTGCCATCACATAGTGTGTGTGTTTGTTGGTGGTATGTGAGCAGGGGGGTGCTCCCATTAGGCAACCCCCCAATAAAAAATAGCAAATAACCTACTGTTTGTAACTAAACCCACCTAGAGGCCTATAAGGACATAACCTCAATGGATAATAAATGGCACAAAAACAGGTGTTATTTGTATAGTTTGATACTGATGAAGGGGAGAAGTGTGAGCATCAGTTTTATCAGACATCCTTTACTATTACTTGTTTGAAATGAGGTTTAAACTTTTTTGCAGAGGGAAAACTAAACCTATAGAGTGTTTCTGAGTTGGGCAAAAGCTGGCATTGAATGTGAATGGTCATCTGAAGTTGGCTGCATTTTCTACACGCAGCTTTTACTGTTTGCAGATAGCACAAAAACTCCTCCTCGTATAGCAGGGCACACACAACTGACCACAACGACTTCCTCAGGCCACAAGAAGATTTCCTAGACTCAATCAATGTAGCAGGATTTCCCTCAAATGTAAAATCATGTAACAAAATAGAAAAGCAGCAAAAAAAGACATTTGTATTTTTATCCATTCATATTTCATGAACTCCATTCAATGGAAAAGAGAAACATTTTATACTGACTTGCTATGAATATTTTATTAGCTAGGTAGTTAGTGGTGGTTTTACCTGACCATTCAACAAGCACAACGTAAATGTCAAATTCTTGTAAATTCTTCCCCACAATTTTAATATCTGTCATATTAAAACTTTCATTTGCTTTCATTTCTATGTTTTAGAACAAAGTTTTGTGTTAACAAAGACAGCCAACAGCCCCGTAGCACCACTCCCATGGTCCATTGGGGGGGCCATGGCCCACAGGGGTTAAAATGTACTTTATTACAGACTGTCCTGTTTTCATAACATTTTTATGAATCTGATATTACTTAATTTTATAAACAACATCTTTCTTTTTATAGCGTAGTATGTAATTCAGTGAACATTAACACTTTTCTAACTGGGATGTGCACAAGTCACATCCTTTGAAATTCTAAAACATTTGTCTACAATGTGCCACTATATCACAGTTGAGCAGAATCATTTTCCCCCTTTTTGTACATATACATGCCTTTATGCTGAATGAATACTGACAAGTTCTGCTACTAGCCTATTTGACAAAAAGAAGACAATGAGTGCAAGGTATTATGACTGTCAGGATTGTGATAGATTAAGTAATTAAGTAATAGTCAGTTAAATTGTTTGTTCTCATTGAATCGGTTTAGGGATTATTTGCAATTTGAATGATAAACATGGTCTCTGTTTACAAAGGGGAGCTATAAGAACTCAGTTTGCTTTTCAGGGTATCACTGAAACAGAGGAAACCCACACCAACAGGATCTTAATGAATGAACTCAGTGCTTATGTTTATAGTTACAGATGTCATGTGTATCAAATAAAATTAAGTATAATTTGTGATTATATTACTGTGTTTATGATTATACATTAATCGTCAAAATAATTGCTACATTTTCTGCCTCGATGCTACAGCCATCCGTGGCTTGGAGTCCAAGAAAGCCCAATTGGCTTTGGCTTCTGTGGGTCAGCAGGATGCCATCCCTCTCACGATCAAGTGCAGTGCTTGCCAATGCCAGCGTAACAAAACTGATAGTCAGCAGTTCTCCTCCATGCCCATTGCATTAGCCACAGGTTGATTCAATTTTCAAGATTTAAGAATTTTGCATTAGCCACAGGTTAAAATGATGCGGTGGTTGGTGTTACATGACTCGGAGGAAGCACATGTTGGCCTTCACCCTCTCACTGTTGGTGGTACTGTGTGGGGAGGTAGTCCTAGCTAGTGGATGGAGCTGGAGAAGAGTGAATTGGGTGGAAGTTGGCCATAATATTTTAAGAAAATTACTTAATTTCATAAATAATTACATGATATTAGACATTAATATTCAATGTACATACTAGGCAGGGTTGAGTCTGCACTTCTGACATTTTTATTATTTTTTAAATATCAAATAGAGACAAAATATGGCAAAAGTGTAAAAGAAGACTTTTCTTTTGCAAAACAAGGCTGTATGCACAAAAACACTGCATCACATTAAAAAACAATTCTAAGAATAATTTTCTATATACATAAATATATAATAAGAATTCAAATAATAGAAAAAGGGGAAATATAGTAATCATTTTCTACATAAAACAAAAACGTGACATTGTTTGAAAGTGCATAATTCACACTTTCAGCCTAATTTTGAAAAAGCTACACATTAAATACACCAAGAAGAGACTTAAGTTTTATATACCATGGTGGATCTAAGAGCACTAAAATATGCAGTTGCTGCTTAAAGTGAAAGTGAAGTGAAAGTGACTCTTTGTCATTGTGAACACACTCAAGCACCACAACGAAATGTGACCTCTGCA
>JBBPDA010000001.1:3455292-3538592 GCA_037974385.1 Arnoldichthys spilopterus
TATATACATACACTATGTCAAGTGAATATAGGGTCCAGTGCAGGTGAAGTGACTACAGTGACCAGTACGGCTGATAACCCAGATAATAAAGAATGGATGAACAGATGCATAGATAAAGTATATAGTTAAATTAGATAAACAATGTCTTAGAAACAAACCACAATGTGAAAAAAACCTATGCCAGCTTTATGAATTCTCAGTTGTGCTCTTGGGTTGCTACAATACCAGGATTTAGGCTTTCAGGACCAATGCCAAGTTTGAAAATGCTTGATACCCACCTATACTAATTGCCAAAAGCATCCCTCACTGTCTGAGCTTGAAATGTTTATTGGATTAAGCTCTGATTTCCGTTTGTACTGCTAAATTGATATTTCAGCATTTTTTTAAATGAACTCTCATTATATGTGTAAAAACCTCAAATACATGCCAATTTCAGCTTAATCCCAGGGCAAGTTTATGTAAACATTTCTGTGAACATTTGTGTATTTAATTGTTTGCCAAACTGCAGTCTTGAACTTTCAGTACTCAGTGCAATGTAGTTCCATGTACTTACTTCAAATTTTGGCTTGTACCTTTCTTAGTGTGCACAAATGATTCTCGTTTGCTTCTGCTGAAATGTATCAGTTTCTATTAGCTCTGTCTTTTCCTCAGTTTCATGTTAGTCTTTCACACTTGGCTTCTTTTTTGGATGTAATTTCATTGCGTTCTGTTGGGAATAACACCAGAGCTGTCTTACTTCTGCTTACACCTTTCACTTCTCACTTTCGAGTTTCAGCATTTTAATTAAGACCTAAAGCAACTCAAAGCAGAAGAACAGGGCTGTTTTTCTATGCTGGTAGATGCTGGATATACTAAGAACTTCATGTTGGTTCTTTGGACCAGATAGTCAGGCTGGTTTTTCAGGAGCTAATAACATCATGCTTCTCCAGATATTCATTAATCCAGGTATTCGCTGAATATTGGGTTGTGCTCTTAGTACTGTAAATGCATAATATTGGTAGAGATGGAGAGGTCCAGATGTTCTTGTTTTACCTCTTTGAGTAGAGCCATTCCTCCTCCAATGCAAACATTGTCTAATACATCACTTATGAACCAGCCTCAAGAGCCTCAGCATTCAGATCCCTTCCACAGCTCAGTATTGTCCCGTACTCATGAGCTACCTCAAATATATAAATGGCCAAAAATAATAATAAAAAGCTTCGTATATATATCTTTTAATATATCTATTTAATATATCTTTCTTGCAATGACGTCACATAATTAATGCTTATAAAGGGCATGCTCAGTAGGCTGTACAGTGAAGCATTCGAACATGGGCTTGGTTTTTGTACAGACAAAAGGAGTCAGTATTTCCTTAAGAACTGGAAAGGGGAGAGACAGAGGAAAAGAATGAGTCATGGTTCTAGTATGTTCCTTTTTCATCCAGGCAGCGAGCACATGGTGAGCGTGCTGCTAGTCACGCCGCTTACTACAACAGCGACATGAAACATGAGAGCTTATGCTTGTCGTGAAAATTGTAACTTTGTAGGAGAAGGATTTATCTTTTACAGAGGTGCAGCAATCGTCTTTAAAGTGAGATTTCCCATGTTTAAGGACTAAGAAAACCCCCTTGTGATGATCAGTTGTGAAGGATATATTTATGCAATGCATGCTGGGTGTTTATAGCATGTCCGTGGATAAAAATGCACAATTTTAAGCACATTTTTGAGATAAAAGGATACAAAATAGTGAATTTGGTCAAACCAGCTTGGGGTTGCAATATTGCCCAATGGAATACTACACATGTCAAATTATGTATTTAATGTTTGTTTTAGGCCAAAATGCACATTTGAAATGATCTTAAAAGTAATGTAATATACTTTACAAGGTTTGATTTGAAACACTTCTTCACATTTGTTCTCAGTTAAGCTCAGGCAGCATATGGACCAAATAAACAAACTGAGATAAGGATATTAGTGTGGTAATGTGATGTCAGATTGGGAGTTCGTAACCCTGGAATGTGGGTTCATATGATAGTGAATAGGATGAATTTAAGGAAAGTGTAGCCTAGTTGTAGAGAACATGAAACATGAAATGAATACAGTCAGTTGAAGACTTGTAATTATAATAACTATTTTCCCTTGCAGATTACTGGCTTATAGGGTTAGTTTGGATGTGAGGGTTTCATTATGGTGTGTGTGTGGGGATGTGCTTGTGTATACTATATATCAAAGTGTGCAGCAGGCTATTCTCAGTGGCTGAGTTATGTTCCTAATTTAGCCTGAACGGAATTCCACTGTTCATGTGCTACATCCTTTGTCTGGTGTGTATGTGTATGTGTGTGTTTGTGTGTGTGTGTGTGTATATCCATATTAAAGACCAGCTGTTGCCTAGAAGCATATCTGACAAGGTGAATGTAATCAACTGCACACCAAATACTTGCAAGGTCACACAAAAGAACTGACTGATAATTTCACAAACACACATGTTTTCCTGTCATAATGTTTTGCTAGCATTTTGTCCCCACAAAGACCTAAATACAAGGCAACACATGCATACTTAACCTTCATGAATCTTCAAGTTCACATGATTATACCACTTTGTAAATGTAGCACTAGTCACTAAGACATGCCCTTAGGTTTCAATGTGTAACAAACTGTTGTGTTGCTAATATGATGCTTCAGACCTCGTTCTCTTTAAAATATTCATACAGTAGATAATGTTATGTCAAGTGTAGAAATATGGCATCTGCAAAACCTCCCTCAAACAGCCTCCCCCTACAGAGAGAACCTTATAAACTAGAGAAATTTCTTAAATGAAGAAATAAATCAAGTTTGCAGTGATTAGCCTTGGTCCATGGTTCTATTATAAAAGAAAGCCCACTATGATTCGGTATGACCTTAATGGTAGATTGCAATACACTACAGGAAATATAGGGGGCGATATGGCTTCTGTTTAATTGCACAAAAGGAGATAAAAAATTGATGTTTCAAACATAATGATGACAGTACTGTAACAGAGCACAGCAGAAGGCACAACATTTTAAAAAATATTTTATTAGATAAAAATAATAAGCTTTAATGAGAATCTTTTTTTCATTACCTGAGGGTAGAGTCTTACCCAAAGAAGCACTTCCTGTAATAACTTTCTGATGTCTGGTTCCTGTCACCACTACCACTAATTCTAACTTAGTAAGTAAGAAAGCAAAGTAAGTTTATTTATTATAGCTCATTATCATACACAGAGGTTATTCAATGTCCTTTACAATTTTACAATTGGGGCAGATCTGATTTCCATGGCGAGCTGGTTCCAGCAGGGGGCAGCATAATGAGTAAATGACATTTCAGTCAAACCTTTGTAATAGCAAAAAAAAAAAAAGCAGAGTTCTTATTCTACATTGCTCCACGTGGAGCTGCCTGTTGTACTTGTCCCAGTGGCATGATCAGTGATGCCAATGAGCTTATCCTCTTCAGGCTAAGGGGTCACATTGATCTTTGGAACATTTCTGCAGAGCTGGCCAAAGCAAAGAATTATGGTATTTGGTATTATAAGCTACTCTTTTCAGATACTTCACTGAGAATTAAAGCTGAATTTCCACTGTTGACTAGTGTCATTTTACTTTTTGGTGAAGCGCATAAGATTTTGACCTTGCAACCTTGTAGATTTGCAGACTGAAGTACTTTCCACACCAGCATCTTATAGCAAAGAGCACATACTTCACACACTCGCACACACACATACATAAACCGTACACACATGCACACATACCCACATGCTGCCAAGTGTATTTATAATAAAGGGCACAGCAGTCTCGTGTTTGCGTTTGAGGGGGGTTTGAGGGTTTTTTGAGGCAACAGGGCCAATGAACTGCATGGTTTGCTTCTTTTTATCTCCGTTGTCAGGGACATGTGCTTTGAAGCCATCCACTGGAACCTGTGACCTCCCACACCAACCACTACTATTCCCTCCTTTCAGGTGCTGCATTATGAAAAAAAAGACTACAGCGATTATTCTTGTTAAATGGGGCAGAAGGGACCTCCAGACATGCTGAGGGCATGGAAAGCTGGGAGAACAAGGACCATTGGAATTACAGGCCTTTATTCTGTAGATCATAAACAACCGAAAACATGTGTGAAATGAAGTGAGCAGTAGTAGTGATCCAAAAGTAATTTCTTTACATTAACTTAGATTAAAAATTGAGAATATGTTGATGATTTCTGTTAAGTTTCCATGTTGGAGAAACATTTTGTGCAGAAATTATGTTTAATTGTTAGCATTTTTGGCATTTCTGTTGTTTTTGGTACCAGTCTTAATTCACTTGAACATTTTCCTACCCCTTTTCCTTTCCTAATATCCCTTACAATTGAGCAGGATTAAGCTTTTTTTGAGTTAAGCTGTTTTTGTGCCGGTAAGACAGATATGTCAATGACTTATTTTTTGATTGAGTTGACTCCACTCAAACGGGGCACATCATATTCAAAAAGCAGCCTAAGCTGAAATGCATGGAACTAGTTGTTTAGATGGAAATCCTCAGGGAAAACATACATTTCTGTAGGCTGCCTTATGGAAATATGCCAATGGTTGTGATGTCACATCAACAAGAAATTCAAAACAAGCTGTTTTTGTAGTTTAGTTTCCACATATGGGCTTACAGATATGTTTTAAAACAATGTTTATATAAAAAAATCATGACATGGGCCCTTTAAACATCTCAGTTCCTTTGTTCTTTAGGACATGGAAATTAAAACACAATTCCCACTTTAACGGGTTGCTTACATTTTAGCCCGGCTCTATTTTCTGACAGTTTCTGCTAATTTGATTTATAATCCTACAAAAATAAACTTGAGAACAAAAGAGCTACATTATGCAGAGGAGACTGTAAAGTGTGAACTGGAGAAACAAACATTCTCTGTTTGTTCTCCAGGGTGTGAATATATGCCTTAAAGCTCAAGGTGATAAGTAGAAGGGCACAAAGGAACAGAGATAGAGAGGTGATGTTAGATTGGGCGTGTAAACTGAAGGCTACTAATAGAAAGATGAGTCCTGGGTGACCAGATCCACCAGAAGAGTGGATGTGTGAGTTTGAACCTCTTTAGAAGAGGAAATACGCGTCAAACAAGTCAGCCAGAGCTTCTGAAACAAATCCCTGATTCTTCTTCTGCCTCGAGCGTGCACTAGCAACCCAACGTGACTACAAGAGAACACAACACTCATTATTTGGACTCTACACCCTGGTTTTACTGCCTGGTAAGGGGGACTGGCAGGCTTGGATACAGTTTTGGAGTTTCTCTCTCTCACTAAGCTTTACATCACTTAGCATTTCCACTGAAACGTGACCCTAAAGGTCCTGCACAATGAGAGCAGTCATGTATCCTCTTCAAAATCTGCAACACATAATAAGGGTTTGTTTTTGCATTTCACCACCAAATGAAGCCTCCAGCAGAGGTTTCTGTACACTTGTGTGTCTTTTGGTACCCTTCCAGGCAGTTCTGGAGGGGAAAAAATGTAGAATGTGTCCAAGGCCGTGGAGAACTGCGAGTGGTCACTTTAATGTCCATGCCATCCATCGCAACCTAACAACCACTTGGGCATTTTTACAGTTTCCAATCTGGGATGAATTTGATGTTTGTTGTTTCCAAACATGCTGGAATGTTCTTATGCTGAGCAGCACCAGGAGAACGGAACATGATTTGAAAAAAAATGAAGCCTGAACGAAGAATAAAAACTGCGTTTTTCTTGTATTTTATTTATTTATTTTTCTTGAGGTCCAGTTTAGCCTTTTGTTTGGGTTTAAATAATAAAGGTGTCCAACCTCTCTCTATCCCTCAGAATTAAACAGATTTTTTTTCTGTTTTTGTGTCTTACATAAATGACTAGTGTTCTGACTGGCTGCCCTTTACTTTGCCTCAACAATATGCAATTTGACTTGATTATTTATTTATTTGTTTGTTTGTTTGTTTGTTTATAGGAGGTTGCATACATGTATACATCCAACTCTTTTGGAGAAACATGAATATGATAAGGGCCCTATAAAAGGAGAATCAAATCAAAGTCAAATTGAACCTTGTCAGCTCAACCATATACAAGTATACAGAGAGATGAAAAGGCTGAAGCTCAGGGTCCATACTGTACACATGCATGTAGTGCAAATAATAAAGCAAGACACTGTGCTCCGAGCTACAAGAAAGTGCAAATACAAGGCATACATAGACAAAAAGTGGAAATACAGAAAGTAATAACAAACAATTTACAAAAAGTAGGCAGGCAATATGCCATGGACATGAACCATCATGATACTCAGACATGCTAAATGACGTTGATGACCAAACATGGCTGAGTACATGGCCAGCATTGTGCAGTATGAGTTATATGTGCAGTACAGTTGCCGATGGTAAATTAGACCTGAATACCAGCATGAACTTAAGTAGCAGCAAGAATCATCAGTTATTTCTTATCCTCCTCTGGCAGAATCGTACAAAGCAGAGCCAGTGCTTGGAGCTATGCCCACATTCTCTTTGGCGTTTTCTTCCACAATGTTGTTACCCGGGAGAGAAGAAAGCCTGCTTGCTGGTGTAATTATGACCTTGGAGGAAATGAAAGAGGCCTGGATCATCATGAGCTCTGTCAGCGAAGCTCAGGCCGGTTTTCATTTCAGACAACAAAAGAAAGATGGAGCCATGTTTCAGGTTTCCATTGTGAGTAGGCCACGCCTTGGCTCACCTAGCAGGTTGGAACACGGAAATGGATTTGCCATTTGAATTAGCAAAGCAAGCCACCACACCTCCTGTAATCAGCCAGACAGAGTGAAATCAGGCATTGGTAAAGAAATGACAGCTCCTCATTAGTAGATAGTACATAGCAATGTCTGCCAGTCTTGGACTCAACGGATTAACTTAATCTCCTCAACACTGCCTGAAAATCCTCAAATTAGCTGCTGCCTTTTTCCCCAGGGAGTTCGGGACAGACCTGCTATGATCAAAGACCTGAAATATTGGACTTTATTTCATCTCAGCATGTCTGTGGAGATCCCATTATGTTTTTCCTTTGCTGCCCACAAGGCTGCAAACAGGGGGGTTAATACAATACTGTACTATGTCAGTGCATGGTGGATTGGATGGAAGTGGGAGGTTCTTAGGTGCTGTGGAAATTCACAGGACTGTCTGGCACAAGGGCTTTGCTCAAACATGTTCTCACAGTGCCCTATTACCTACAGACTTGACAACTTGGCAAACACTGTATTCCAAGCTAGAATTATGTTTGTATTGAAAGTAATTTATTAAAACTGATAGCGAAATTTTATTCAGTGATCCTATTATTGTTGTGGATGGATTAGGTATTATATGTAATTTAATATTTGATTTACATAATTATATACAATTGTAAAAAAATATTTTTTTGTTTTTATAATTGCTTAAAAACTATTTATAATTAATAATTATACATAAAAACATTTCACACTTGAAACCTCTGTTAATCTTATGTAACGGCTATATATTGTTGATGCTAGGATACACAATATATGGGTGATATCTTAAACTTTCATTACAATATTTAATCAAGCTTTAAACTCTGCAATCGAGCACAACAACAAAAGGACAAAATGTTTTTTATAGCCAACAAAATTTTGGGGGGAAACAGCTGCCGTTTACATGGTAATAGACTTTTAGGATAAGTGAACCAATAGAAATAGTCCAAAATTACTTTGAATAAAATTTAACATTGACTTCCACTTTAAGTTAAAATGTGTTTCCTTCACCTGCAAAGTTTGCATTTTAGAAATATGAAGTTTTATCACAACTATGATGATATTCATGTTTGTTTGTGTTAATACTTTATCTTGAATAAACATATGAGTTTTCTTTTGTTTTACATACTGTTATGTGGATCTATGCTGTAGATGTGGAAGGCTCCTGTACAGTTGCTGGTGACAGCAGTCAGAGCTTTAGCACTAAAACTACATTTCAAACTTTTTGTCTCTTTTTGTCAGGATCTGATCCAGCATTCAAGCTAAACTTTGGCCATATTACTGTTGACATTTGAACCAGTATTAGCTGGCCCGGTGTTCGGACAGCTGCTGCTTGCTGCCCAAGTTTGGAGCATGTTTAATCAAATCAGATAGATTGTAGAACAGAGTTAATTTAATCAGTGCCTGTTCTTGTTTGAGCGAAGCCAGGACTGGGCAATTATTTAGAGTTATGGAAGGTCAGTGTTTTATATTTAGAGCATAAGTGGCTTTGGAGATACAGCAGGATTTAGCTTTCATACACAAAGGTTATGTGATATGCTTTACTACTGTAACAGAATTACTAGGTCTTATTTCAGCAGTTGTTAAATGAATGCCTGTTATGAATAGTGTACTAAGACCTTTCTTGTTTTTAGGTGAAGATAAGTAGCCATGGCATGGATTTTGGCAATGGTCTTCATTACATGTGAGTAATTATGTTTCTACCCATATAATCACCTTGGTAAAATTGAAGCTTGTGAAAAAGTGTACTTGTGTTCGGTGGATTTAGTAAACACTCACAGAGAGGCGATTCTCCATCTAGTGTCCTCACTGATGTGATTGAATGAAAAACAAGATCAAAGGACACTTAAATCCACTTCACTGATTGCGCTGTCAGGCCATTTTGAAATTGTAAGAACTGTAGAACTATAAGGGACAACCAGATGTGTTTGACTTTTGGAATGCTGCTTATTGGGGTAAAATGCACAAAAACAAGAATACAGAAAAGTAAATACAGTTTTATGCAATGATTTTTCAGCTTTTCTAAAGTAAGTAAAATAAATACACATCCTCTATAGAGAAAACACTTCTGCACATTGTAATGCACATTTATTGTTTATTTGCTAGATATAATTTCTTGGAAGAAACAATGTGGCCTTAAAAAAATAGAAATTATGCACTAAAATTTCCTGACAAATGCCATAGACATGTAAGCTCGCAGAAAATGTTTGCTTATTTGCAATAAAAAATTAACACCTTTGTAATTTGACCAGGGATGCACAAACTGTCTAAGACTATAACAATTAATATTATAGGGCCTTATTAATTCAAATAGTATGATGGAACTTATTCTTCATCTTTTCCAACAAATTTTTTTTTTTTTTTAAATATGAGTTAACTGATGATCTGCTTATTTACAGTTGTGTCCGTCATTCTGGCAGAGGACCAGCAATGTAAGCCATTTTAATATTTTTCTTCTTATTTCAGTATGTAGTTAGTTTGTTATTTAGCTAGTTATAGCCAGGGATTTCTACCTGAAGTCATGGTAAAATTATTCTTGGGTTTTCATTTACAGCACAGGAAGACCCATTCACATTTGGTGAGTAAAGGTCTTTATCTTTCTCCCCCTACACGCTCACAGAAAAGCTGGAACAATAGCAAGTTTAACAAAGCTAATCTGATGAAATATTTGATTTGTTTGCTAAAGGAATTTCTCTGGTTTTCTCTTTGCAGATTATCATCGGCTTCGTGTTGGTGGGCTGATCCTGGCAGCAGTCTTGTGTCTGATTGGCATTACTATTCTTCTAAGTGAGTTTTCAGATTGCATGCAAACACACTGCGCACATGCAAATCCATCCATCCATCCATGCAATTTCTAAACCACTTCTTCCATTCTGTGTCACGGGGAAGCTGGAGCCAATCCCAGCTGTCTACAGGCCTAAGGTAGGGTACACCCATGACAGGAGGCCAACCCATTGGAGGGCAACACAGACAGACCACTATTCACCTTTACACCTATGGGCAACTTCCAATCAACCTATAGCAAGCCTTTGACACTGCAATCATTTCCTTTTAAACAATTCACAAGTGTATTTACTCTAACTACACATTGTGATTCCACACTGGGAAGGGGCTTATGCACACTGACTAGGAAGCCAAATGTTAGCCAAGAAACACACAAAGAGAGAACAGAACTGGTACAAAGCAGTGCTTTATTTACACATAACTAAAAAAACATCAGGAAATGAAATATAGCCTACTCTGGTTTACTCATAATTTAAATAGTGGTTTCTGATGCCACTTTCCAGCCAAGGTTTTTCTTAACTGGCTTAGAGACCCCAACTTTTTAAAGTGTCCTGCCTCCTCCCTTAATTCAGTTCAGCTGTCTTGTATTAGGGGAGGAGTCCTGCACTTTGATTGCAGCTCTGCCTCTTCATCAACATAGCATGTACACATTCATCCACAACTGTTCTTCACCTAATGATCTGGGATGTTCTTTTACAGGTGGGCACTGCCGGTGCAAATTTAAGCAGAACAAGAGGTATGACTCTCATGACTATATTGTGTCTGTAATAGCAAATCCACATGTCCAAAACAGTAACTTTGTAAGAAAAGGAAAGCTGTTCTTGATTAACATCTTAACACTTGTTATTGTAACTTATTGTAACTGATTTTCAAACATTTCAGGTCTATTGATCATGAAATGTTTTAAATAAAATGGTTATAAAGATCAGTAAATGATATATGGAAGGCAGATTTCAAATTTTATAAAACATTAAGTGGTGAGTACCACTGATCATCCAATGGGTTTCTGTAGGAGGAGGACAGGAAGTAATGCTGCTACCCAACAGATGCTCAATGACACAGGTATGGTTGTTCTCATTTCTCTATTAAAAACATTAAAATAAATACCGAATATGAATTCCTTATGTATTTCTTTTTAATTTGATAAGCGATATTCTTCTTTTTGGTATTTCCAGTAATTATAAAATGTACAACCTCAACATGAACATTTTTAGCAAATGGTCGTGCAAAATGTCTTTCCTTCCTGAGTTTAACATTTTGGAAAAAATAAAACAAAATATATAATGTGACCTAACTTTTCACATCTGATAATTTTTTTTAATTTAATGTTAAATTAACAAATAAATGGTAAATTCTCTAGGTTCAATAGAAAATGTAACTACACCATACAGAGAAGCATACTCCTGTCTTGCTTTGTTAAAATGATAAATTATAATCCATGCATTTTAATAACAGAGGCTGAACATCTGCAGTTATTAATTGGCAAATTACTTGAGCCCAACTGCACATAAAAGCTCCTCAGAAAATGTCATTTTACCCTCCAACAGATGACTAGATGTATTGCATCAACAGCCTACAGTAAACCGATCTTGACTTGAAAACGGCTGATTACAGCAGTTGATGGTGTCTCTTGAGTCCGTCTGCTAAAGGCTGTTTTGCCAGGGCTGCTGTGATGCACTCATAAACAATAAGGCCGTCCTCAGCACCGGGACTGTATGGCCTGTCTCCATGGAGCCTCTTACATAGTTTCCACGATGACTCACTCTCCTCTTTCTATCACTGGGGGAAAAGAGGCATGGACTGTACAGCAGTGATGTGCTAAATGTGAAATATTACTCAAAAGTTAGGAATCATTGTTTCCAGTAATATAAAATGTTTCTTGAGATACATGTAAATGCTTGTGTCCCAAAATGCAGTAAAACACCTCTTCATTTATTCATGATATACATTGTTAGGATTGAGTTTAAACAAACCGAAGAGAAATCTGTTCTGTTTGTGGTACAGAGTTGAGAGGGAGTGTTTTATTCACAAAAACACAATTTTGACTATGCCGTTGTACAACAGTTATGCAAAATAAAGACAAAAAGTAAGGCATTGAAGCGATTGTATTGTAACATGTCAAATGTCAGCCGTTCCTTTCACCCAAATTTATTTTCTTTTTACAGAGATCAGAGCTCACTTGCAATTTTTTAGTAAATATCGTCTTTCAAATAGTATTCTGTTCATTTCTTGCTACACTGCTGGCCGTGGCTCTTGCTTAGGTGCAACAACAGGTTTGCAATTTGATTTAGGCCTGCTGTCAGACTCGTCATGGGGAGACACTTTGTACAGCAAAGAGATTGAGAAGTTTAAGTACAGGACACCAGATAAATGCAACCCACCTGCAAATATAAAGATAAATGCAAATGTTTCCCACCTTGCGCATAATGACCATCTCCAGTCCATAGCTTTAATTCAGTTAATACTTTTTTTTCCTTCACAACCTGGCACACACACATTTTTCATCCTTTTACTATAATCTGATGGGAAACAGCATTTAAAGTACCCAAAATCATTAAAAATGGATATGCAGCATTTTGAAGTGAAACTCTTCATGTAGAGGATCATATCACCAACGTGTGCTACAAAGCTAAATAACCTAAAGGGTGATGTTATAATAAAGTTAACATCTAAAATGTGTCAATCAAGAAGTGGTGGTAAAATCTATAGGCAAAAGAAAAGAAAACTTCCAAACCCTTTCTACTGTCTAGTTTCAAATATGTTACTCTTTATTTTATGATCTTTGAGTTTAAACAGGTAAATGGTATATCTAAAGATTTAGTGTTTGAGGAGGGTTGCCCCTCTTAATTGAAAACTAAGGGTCTGTTTAAAAATTGATATCTGGGAAAGGTCACATATCTACACCTGTGTAACCTAGCATCCCTGAATCACTTAAAAGCACAACTCTAAGCCACTTCTACTGTGGGCTTGAAACCACATGAAACATTAGAGGCTATGCAACCCTCCTGCTTCCGGAAACTCCTCCCTTTTCCCCTGAGTGTCCATGTAAACGAGCCAGCGTTTGAGCTGATTGCTGATGGCAGTGTATGGATTGATGTTTTTTTTAACCCACACCCTTATACTCCAGGCCAGGCTTTTGCATTGTTTTCCTAATCTAAATGGAGCTAAGGGAAATGGTGACCTGCCTGAATGTGCAAAAACAGAAATTTGCTTTCAGTTTGCTATATGTATACAAAAGGTTTGGGCGGCCCTAGTCAAATGTCATTTAGTTGATTTTTTTAAATGAAAAAGTACAAATCCACATTCTGTGTAGGTGTTCTAAAAAAGGAATTTCTCACAATATTTATTACAATAAGAAATGAACAGCGATTATGATAAATATACACATGCACCTTGCACATGCAGCCCTCGTGATTTCATATAATAAAAGAAAATAACTAATACCATTCTGAACTCCAAGGCTAGCAGCATTCAGACTGCACTTAAACGCACATGTGCATTTTTTTAAAAACCGGCATGTTTCAGATTAGCCAAGTACAGGGGAGAAGACACGCCTCCCCGCTCGCGTCAGGGAGGAGGGGCGGGGTTTGTGAGACTGGACGAGTGTTTTGGCCCTACACCGAAAACGGGCGGGCAAACTGATTCCCAGTGACGTCAGAAGTAAACACGGCGTGTGTTTGCCAGCCCGGTCGATGTTAGCATGGGGCAACGCCGGCAAGGAATAAAAATCTACGGCTGCGAGTACGGTGCGGAGTGATGTAGTAGCTCACCGGGAGCACGCGAAGCCAAGTGCGAGCCTCCCCGGTGCAGCCGGCGCACTCGCTACCCGGAAACCAACAGAACCCCCTGCTACTGGGAATAATAGGGGGAGGGGAAACAGAACCCTAACACATGACAATGGAAGCTCAGCAGACAGCTATATATTTATTTCTGTAGGGTTACAAATGCAGTTAAACAAATAAAATGTACTGCAGCACCAAATCGCTGAATAATAAATATGTAATCAGCTAAAGTAGCAAAACTAAACATCCAATATTTAAACAAATATCTGCCGATACAATATGATCCTGTTGTTGTGGATCTGTATAATATATATTGTAATTATCTACTTATCCATTGTTACGTTATTAGCTTTGATCTTTATTTTTGACATATTCAGGAAGGGGATTTTATTACAGTATCATTCTTAAATGCTATAAAGCTTTTCCTTTCGGAATCTATTACAGCGCTGTTCATTTTGGTTTACAGCATCCCAGTGACCTGTGACTAGTGATGCCAAATTTGAAAACACAAACACTAACAAACTACATGAAAACACATTAAACACTGATAATACTTTGTTCTGAAACACTGTTTTGAGGTCTCTATCAAAAGGAAGAAGTCACGTGTTTGTTTCCAAACAGTGTTTCATTGTGACCGACTTTTTCAAAATGCTCCACTTACTTGTTCCGTACAGAAAAAACTAAACTAAACCTGATGATTTATAGTCCTGTCCTTTCTACCGCAAAATACATCAATAGATTTATTAAACATTATTTAAGGAAATGTTTAATATCCAAGTAAAAAACATATATTCAACTTAAATATGTAAATATATGTTGTAAAAGTCACTATTTGTGTACATACTCAAGCACCACAACAAAATGTGATCTCTGCATTTAACCCATCACATGGGCAGCTACCAGCAGCACCCAGGGAGCAGTGTAGTGGGACAGTACCTTGCTTAAGGGTACCTTAGTAATGCCTCCGGTCCCGAAGGCAGCATCCTAACCACTAGGCCACCACTGCCTGTATATGTAAAGACATTGAACAAGCAAGATTTCTTAATTTTAAACACCAGATTTACTGCTATATGTAAAATGCACATGCTCTTATAAGTAATGGTAATCAGAAACAGGTGTTGTCAGGGAATTCTATAAGTCTTCAATCAAAAATCTGAATAACATTTATTGAACTCTGAATAGCATGGGCATTACTCCACTAGATGTCGCTGTGAAGTTTCAAATTGAATCTTTTTTTTTTTAATTCATTGTTCCATTGGATTTGACCAACCTAATATTCCATTTTTGCCATCACTGCTTAAGACACTGGACAGGACCAACACATTTTTAACATGTATCTGCAAATAAAATAGTTGATATTGTTGAAAGCATTGAACTAACTCAGTAAACTTTTCTCCAAATGTTTGGGACTATTTTACAGCTTACTCTCTATTGATTGTACCTTGGGTTTACTTTCATTTGTCTGAATTATTTATAACCTTGTCCTTTTTTCTCCATTGACAGCGAGGGCCAGTGAATGCTAAGGGCTGATGAGGGGCCCAGCTACTCAGTTTCTACCTGACTGGAGATGGAGGGAACAGTGGAGATCCTACAGTACCTTATTCCACCCCAGATGTGCTGAAAAGTGTCTCTTTAAGGACAAGCTTGTTATATAAATGCTGTTTTTTTTAACCACCTATGTGCTGCTCACATGGCTCTTTGTTTAGGCATGTGACACATTATGTAGTACCTTGGGGTCTTTGGTATGTAATTTGACTGACTTTGATTCCCCAAAACACCTTGGCCAGCTTTTAAGTAATTGTGTTTGTAATATGTTTACTAAATCATCTCGGCTGTAGTCGCCATCTGACCCTTGTTTCAGCAAACCAACAAAATGCTTAACCAAAAATAACTAAAGTACATGCAATATCAGCACTTTGCTTCCTGACTAAGTTAAAAATGAAGTTGCTTAATGTAGGTTACAGTTGTACATGTTAAGCTTCTTAGTTAAATGTACGAGAATAGAACCAAAAGATTTAGCCGATTGTGTTCACTCTTAAGCACCTGGTTTTATAGATCATCTGCTAGTAACAAGTTGTGCACTATTTTCATTTTATTTTCTGTCATGTAAGAAATTGTCTGTGTCAGAGACTAAAACAGTCAAACCAGAAAATGTGTGCTGTCTGTTTTTGTTACGTGTGCTCTCCCTTAAGCCTAAATTCCTAAATCAGAAAAAATGACAATTTATCAGTAATTTGTTCATTTATAAGGTAAATAATATGTGCATAATATAATATGTAATAATAAGGTATATAATACTACACTTTCATAATGTCTTTAATATTCAGTATCTCATTCATAATATGTGCTACATGTTTAAACCACTGGTTTTTGGACATTCCCCCCAGCGTTTATTTTTCATACCCAGTACACAATTTTAATGAGGTTCTCCTTTCAATTTTTGATGTATTGAATGATAATAATGCCACACATTCATAATTTTATTCTGTTTTAAAACATTTTTGGGAGAGACCATTTTTTTGTTCCAAATTTCTTAATGTATTTGCCTGCTGTGCCATCTGCTGGATAGTTTACACAGCTTCAATCCCTTGTTAAAGGGCCCATATGAAAATGCTGCTTAGAAACAAGTGTTAATGTTACATACAATTTACGTACACTCATTGACTGAAAGTGTCCTTCAGTCGATGATTGAGGCACAGTACAGGCAGCCAATCAGAGCAGAGGTGACTTACTGTTTACATACAGATGGATAAAGAGATGTCAGAAAACATATAGAACCAGTAAAAATAAGCATTATTCAAATTTATTTTATTTTATTTATATAACATCCTACAACTGATGTCACAAAGCAGCTTTACAGAACCTGTGTCCAGGCCCTTAATGAGCAAGCCAATGGCAACAGAGGCAAGGAAAAACTCTCTAAGCTGGTGGACGAAACTTTGGGAGGAACCAAGACTCAGAAGGGAAATCCATCCTTCTTTGGTCGACAGATTTTCAGCCGGAATTTAGTTAAAGCCTGTAATCATCAGCCCCTGTTTCTGGTGGGTAGCATATGAAGCACATGGAATTGGTCTGTGGTGGTCTAACTAGTCTGAGGACAGAGGAACAAAAGACCCCAGTGACAGATGATCTGGTCAAAAGTACAACTCAGCCGGAAACCCCAGATAGTAGGTCAGACTGATTGGAAACGCAACTTTGTCATAATGTGTCCATTCAGTGAAAGTGGCTATTTGTCACTGTAAACCCACCCCATCACACAATGAAATGTGGCCAATGCATTTTACCCAGTGGGCAGCTATCAACAGCAACAGGGGATCAGTGTAGTGGGACGGTACCTCAGTGGTTCCTGGGCCGGGTCTTCAACCTTCGACTTTTATCTTAGACCAAAAGAGTCTGTTCTGTCTTAACTATCTTCACTTTCTGTGCAGACAGATGCTGGATGATTCACCTGTAGCTTCATGAAGTCCGTACTTTGAGGGTTTTCTGAACAAAATTTCGTTTAAAGACCTTTTTGAGTATTAATACATTTAGCCAGTGGTTATAGGCTATTTTCCCCACCTCTGTTACCACCAGCTGCTGGTCAGTAGTCCGTCATTATCGTGCAAACGTCATGTTTTACTGTGTTTGTGCAGATGGTGCCCTCTGTCGGTGGACAAAGGTAACGAGCAATCAGATAGCGCCCATAAACGTTTCCTGACAAGTCCCGCCCCTTCGGCGATGCGGTTGGCTACTAGCATACCGTGGTATTGGCTGTTGAATCTTAACGGCCTTCCTATAGGTAAGTGTAAACTACACTAACCAATCCGAGCGCAGGAGGCGGTGTTAAACAATCTGCTATTGGAAGGTTTGGGCGTGTGTGTGTGTGTGTGTGTGGTAATATAAAAAGTTAAAAATATCAGTTTTAGCTCTGTCCAGTAGATGGCCCAGTTCCTCTTTTGATCCTCAACTACAGGGAGCAATTTGCGGCGTTATTTGAGCCATGCAGTAGATGAAGTATGTTGGCCTCCCTAAAGAAACTTGCTTAAAGAAGGGGCCTGTGAACATGAGCAACCTTTTTGAGAGTTTTATATCAAAATGTAACAGTTTAAACCCAATTTAAGAAGCAAAAGTGACTGCCATTGTGAACACACCCCATCAGAAAAAGTGCACCACAACAAAATGTGACCTCTGCATTTAACTCGTCCACATGTGAAGCATCAGGCAGCTATCAACAGCACCCAGAGAGTAGTGTAATATGACCTGGGTCAGGATTGAGGGTGGAGTTGAGGTCATTCTTCAGTGGAATTCAGTGGAACTCCACATTGCACTAACCCTAATCTTTTTTCATATTTACACTCTCTCTTCAACTCTCCCCTGCTCGTTTAGATCTCTCCACCTCACGCCTTCAAGACCTACACCTTCTACTCATCTTAGTACCAGCTCTACCACTGCTATTTCTCCGAAGTGTATTTTGTACATGATGGCATTTAATGCAACCCACCACACAATGACCATCTGCCCTCCTAAAGTCTTTTTTATGTGCTTCTCTAATGGTAAGCAGCACAAAAACAAAATTAAACAATGGCTATAGTAATGGCTGGCTGGATAAATGGATTAACTCGGGAGGGTTGGTGCATTGTGCATTACTCTGTACTGGCTGCATTTCAGGGATGTGACGTATGTTGTGGGAGGATATATCAGCAAAAATATCTCTTAAAGTGGTACAGCTTTGACAACTTCCTGTAAATGTGGCCCTGTGGCTATGCGGATTCCTTGTAAAGATATATTGTAGACTTTAAAGCACAAGGTACAACACATTTGTCCCATATTCCATTGCATTTTATTTTCTTTTGCTATTCTTATTCCCACCACAGTAATGCAACCCCCACCCCCGAGCATTATCCTTGAACATACGCCAAAAATATCTTGCATTTTATGTGTGTACAGAGAGCCTGAGCAGCTTTACAGGGCTGGAGTGCATCAAACTGTTAAGGAGTCTGCCAAAAAAATTCAGCCAGACTGGTTGAGTTGGATTCATAGATAACAGGTTAGTATTTCACATCACGAAGAAAAACTGAACAACTGTAAAACCAAGTTCAGTTGATTTAAATGGCTTGAGGACATTGATTAAACCACGTTTATCTAAATATGAATAGTTTAACCATGATTCCTAGACCATTAACAAAAATTCTTCTCATTGTTCTCTTAAGTAAACTCAATGAACTGTACTAACATTATATCAATCTTAAAACCAATGTGCACACATTTTGACAGTTGTTTTAAAAGTAATAGTATTACTAACACATTCAGTGCCGAGGCATTACAAACCAGCACTCCAAGAACACTAACCAGATAAATGACCAAATAACAAAACAAACACACATTCAAGGGGATGGAATAATAGCATAAGGGTGTTCAGAGGTTCAGAAATGTGGAAAGACCCACCCAATATGCAAATATATCATGGCAGGATCCAATGAGAAAAATGCCTTTACTGAAGAAAAACTGGTCCACATATTTAACTGAATTAGATTTACTCCATACAGCCAATAGATAAGGGAGAAATGATTAAAACCAACAACAGCTCAGAGTGTACAGAGCTGGCCAATAAAATGTTGTACTGAATCTTTCCATTTGCCAAAACTATACTGAACTGTCCATCATCTATTGGAAGCATGTTTGTATTGTTGTTTTATCGCATTATTAACATTCAGATAAATAAATAAAATTTGTCATGTAATGTACTGTTAATAAAGGCAATTGTGTGCATGAAACCTTTTAAATCCATCAGTCTGGATATCAGACAGATCTGGCAACAGGCATTGTATATCTACAAAGCTGTGCTGTTGTAGCACATACAGAATGAAGAATGAGGGTTTTGTGTGAGGCTGATTCACACTAGCCCCAGCTGTAGAATTAACATAGCTTGTGAAATGTGCTATAACATATTGCATGGTGTGAAACATCTCCTAGATTACAGTGGGACTTGCATTTTATAAAATGTCCCAACATTTAATGGGTTAGTAAATCCACAATTCATGTTTATGTTAGTTTCAGTTGGTCAGGTCAACTAAAAGTTTTGTTGTGTTCTGCCATAAAGCAATGCAGAAAAGTCTTACAATGCTGAAAAAGAGTACATTATTCCTGACATTTTACAAGACCACATCACTGTGTATCAAAAAAGAAGACTGATTTGGCCTAAACTGAGCTTTACCGAGTGTGAAATCTCGTTTGCAGCACACATTTTTCTTTTTGTAATGGTCATGAGTTTGTTCATTGGTATATTTGAGATATTGGGATATTGGAACTGCTTGGAATCAGAAAGGAAGACCATATGCACATACTTCCATGATTCTTTTCTTTAACAGATTAACAGGGAGGCTTATTTCATAATGCACTGACCATGGAGTTTACAGAGGTGCTCATAGGCATCAGTTACACTGGGAACATGCCCCACCACATTTAGAAAAATTGGTACATTTTGTCCTTAGCACTTTTTGAAACAGTCCCTCTTAAGGTCAACAATGACAAAGACAATCTCCAACCCTCAACCTCACTCCAAAATTTTATTGTCATCTTCACCCCCTCCACATTTCCTGAGGTTGACAAATACGATTTTATTACACTTTTTAGAGTAAACTTATGTCTGTAGAGGACAAGTTAGTCTTTGGTTTTACTCAGTGTTGTTCTGACATTCCTTAAGTTGTAAATGCAGCTGTTTTAGTTCTATTGTTGCTTCATTATCTGACTGGAGTGCAGGCCTAATATTTTGAGCAGGAGAGACACATTTCCAGGAAAGTCCTCTGGCCATCTGCCTGGAGAGCTCAGGGAAGGGGTGTGGTTATGTGTCTACTTGAGCTGGGTTCAGGAATCCCCCACTTCTTTTGTCCACATATGGACTCCAGGCTGTATTTTTCCCATGATATCTGACATTCTTACTGTGCAACACTGAACATAAATAATACAACAATTTTACAATATCACAGTTACATTTTTAGCCTACCAAGTTGCTCCTTGCCATACCGGGTGTATGCAGTCATGTATGTGGTGTGGATGGGGGAGGGGGCCTGGGAAGTACGTTTAGTGTTGCAGTAAGTAATTAAAAAAAACAAAATGACTTTCTTAGAAGTTTCCATTTGGGTAACAATGGTAATTGCAGATAATACATACATTGCATTGTGTCTCTGCAGTCTTTTTCGGTTAATAAAACAGGTAAACATTTTATAAGAGAACAGGGTCTTTAAAGCGGAATTTTACGTTTTTTTTATTTAAACATTTCATACTTCATTCATAAAGTTGTCAACAAAGTAATAAATCAACAAGTCATTTAAAATGATTTGATCTGAAATGCTGCATTATGAAATGAACAGTCAGAACTGACCACAGTGGTAGTGATAGGAACCAGAATCCTTAAATGCCTCCAAAAGTTCCCTCACACAAGGTCATTACACCAAATGCTTAAGATTATGCAGATTGATCCCTGAAGCATTGTGTTACAATAATTCTGAGAGGCTTTGAGAGGCACAATAATGGCAGAGGTGCATGCAAAATAATACCCACATAATTTTTGGAGATTTTATACTATTTTACTTTCATCAGCAAAACTATTTAAAACAGTAAGTTTATAAGTGACTTATTTGTTACACTCAAAGTGCACCACAGTTAAATGTGACTTCTGCATTTAACCGATAACCCATGCACACATGGAGTAGTGGGATTATACGAGAAACACCTGGGGAGCAGTGTAGTGGGACAGTACCTTGTTCAAGGGTACCTCAGTGGTACCTGGGTCGGGACTTGAACCTGAGACCTTCCATTCACAAGGGCAAGGTCCTAACCCCTAGGCCACCACTGCCCACAAGTGGTTACCATATAAAATGTCTGTGTATGCAATTAAGATGTTGTCACTCATGTAAAAAAAATTAAAATAATCAGAATAACTCTAATTACATCAAGACCTATACATAAAAATGTATAGATAACAATCTCTAAAGCTCTCGGAGCTCTTTATTCATATCAGCATTCCAAAAAACATTAGGTTGCTTTATGACCTTTTATAGTCATTTTTATCATTTAATAAACTAAACAAATCAGTTACATACAAAATGTAAGTACATCATTACATTTATCACACTTTTAAGTCCAAATATTTAGAAACAGGTGTTTCAGATAGAGTGCCATTGATTAAAAAAGTTCTGGTGTTACTGAAGTGTGTGGTCATCGGGCCAAGATATAAAGAACTCTGAGGCCTTCAGAATAAAGCTGGTGATCCTTTTGGGAATGGCATATGTCTATAAAAGATTATTAGTGCAAGACCACAGTTTGCCAGATAACATATCTGCTAAGATTAAGCCTTTTTTGAATATTTCGATAGAGTTTTTTAGCCACTGTAACAGTACCCCAGTGTGGTGTAGCTTTGCAGAGAAATAGCTTGTGATAGCTTTGCAGAGAAAGATCCTCATACCAGCCTATAAGCATACGGATGGAAATGGAATGGTTTGAGGTTTCGTGAATAGCTTAGACACTGGGCAGCTTACAGTCATTGATTCAACTATAAATTCTGCATCATATCAAAGAATGTTTGAAGATAATATGAGACCATCTGTCCAGAATTTCACATCAAACCTAGGGTAATATACTTCAATATTCAAAACTGCATTTATATACAGTGACCAGCCACAACCTTAAAACCACTTACAGGTGAAGTGAATAACATTGAATGTCTTACTATTTCATTACAATGGCACCTGCTCAGGGGGTGGGACATATTAGGCTGCAAATGAACAGTTCTCGAAACTAATGTGCTGGAAGAAATGAAAGAGCTCTGAGGTCTGAAGAGATCTGAGCCACTTTGACTAGGGCCATATTTTGATGGCTAGATGACTGAGTCAGAGCATCTCCGAAACGGCTGGTCTTGTGGAGTGTTCCAGGTGTGCAGTGGTTAGTACCTACAAAAGGTGATCTAAGGAAGGAAAACTGGTATATCAGTGACATGATCATGGGCACCCAAGGCTCACTGATGAATGTAGGGAATGTAGACTTGCTGGTCGTGTCCTGAAATGAAAGTGAAAGCTGACTCTGATGGAAAGGGGTCAGAACACACAGTCTACACAGTCAGAGCTGTTCCAGCAGCATAAAGGACCTACTCAATATTAGGCAGGTGGTGTTAATATTATGGCTGATTGGTGTATATATTTATATATTCAGTATGTTTATTAGAATTATGTTGATATATTTAATCATATAAAATATTTTAATATATGTATATAAACATACATGTTTGATATGAAAAGTTTAAAATGCTTCTTTTATTTTGAGATGCTCAGTCTTGAAAGCTTCCTAACCCTGAATGTCTACTCGGGTAACTGCTCTTAAGCGTCACACTTCACAAGTCCTGCTAGAACCTCGGCGGACGAAACAGACAAAGAAGTCGCGTCATTTCCCAGTTTTTACCGTGAGTTACGTTCACAACAGGGCGCGTTTTCCCCAGAAACCAGCATATTTGCGCAACCCTCCTGTTTGCTTACTGGACGTGCGTCAAAACGGTGTGATCTTTCTCGTCGCGGCCCCGTTCTTATTAGTGGTCACGCCCACCAGAAGATTTCCTTCTCTAGGCAGGAAAGACGCATGAGAAAACACAAGTCGATAAGTGCAGCTCCGGCGAGGACAGTTGACGAGCAAAATTTACAACAAATGGACCCGAACAAGCCACCGACTGGTTCTCCCTGGAACCCAGACGAAAAATCAGGCATGAACCAGCAGCCTCCGTCATACCAGGACTGCATTGCTGGTAACTGTCCACCTCCAGGAGGCCACTACCCCAACCTTTCTGGCTACCCTCAGGGTCAGCCTTATGGAGCTCCATACGTTCCACCATACCCAAAGCCATATGAGGATCAGATGCAGGGGCCCTATGGTTCTCAGCCCCCCGCGGTCACCGTGCAGCCTCCAGTCTATGTGATCTCCGGTCCTTTGGCTCAACCCTACCCTGATTACTTGTGTTATTCCATCTTCACCTTGCTGTGCTGCTGCTTTCCACTGGGCATTGCTGCTCTCGTCTATTCTGTAAATGTAAGTATGAATCATGAAGGCTATTGTGAAACAAGATCAGTGTTAGCATGGGTGTGAAAAGCTTCTTTTTGAACTTTTATCCCTTCTTCATAAGCTGTAAGTCATGTCCCAACATGCTCTTAAGAAATGTGGGTGATGGATATTTGAATGACTCCTTATAAAAGCATAAAAGCAAGTAAAAGACACCTAAGATGAAAATAATTTATTGTACAGGCTAGAAAATCAATGTTATACTGAAATCACAGTTAGGAAGAGTGCAATTTTCACTTTGCAAGAGTTGCAATTTTAATTGTATCCAATATTTTTCCATTGTATTAAGTATAATAAAACATAATTAAGTGGAGCTTGATAACTGGTGCATTATATACACCCAAGCGTCAATAAAAAAAAACATTTTCATGGGCTAAAAGGGCCTGGATCTAAGAAAGCATTATTATTTCATTTCCAATTAGATATGTTCCACAATACATTCAACCCTAGTATAGGCTTGGCTTTTTCCACAGACATGGTAATTCTACAGTTTTTCACCTCTTCAAAACCACTGAGGAAACCAAAATTATTTATTGTAGACACTAATTTGCTTTACAGTGATGGTGATAGGAACCAGGGGGGTAGAGATGTCTGTGAGTCAGTCTACATGGCAAAGCCTTCTCTTAAACTTTAAAATAATAAAACAATCCCTCAAGCATAAGTCTGTGTATACTTCAGTCTGGTTTATGTCACCACTGCTGTGAACAGTTAAACCTCATATCTTCAGTACAGTAAGTTAACAAGTAAAGGACAAAACATGTTTATCTTTTAATGGAAGTGAATGTAAAAAGTCATTTTGGATCTTCTCTATTGGTCTATTTATCATGAAATTCATCACACAAATAATTTTTTTAGTTTAAACAAACTGTTTAGACCAGCTGTATACACTGATCAGCCACATTGAAACAACTGAGAGGTGACATGAATAAAATGGATGATCTCATTACAATGGCACCTGTCAGGGCGTGGGATATATTAGGCTGCAAGACTACTGCCAGTTCTTGAAGTCAAAGTTTTGCGAGCAGGAAAAATGAGTGAGCACATGAATCACATACCTGCATCCAAAAAGCAGGTCATGTGGGGTGTTTCCAGTATGCAGCAGTTAGTACCCACCAAAAGTGGTCCACAGAAGGTTAACTGGTGAATCAGCAACAGGGTCATGGATACGGAAGGCTTAATGATGTCCATGGGGAGTGAAAGCTATCCTATTTGGTCTGATCCAATGGAAGAGCTACTGTAGCACAAAAAGTAAAAGCTGGCTGTGATTGAAAGGTGTTGAAACACAGTGCATCACAGTCAGAGGGGGACCTACACAATATTAGTTGGGTGTTTTAATGTTATGGCTGATGGGTGTATGCACTTTATAGACCTTTTTATACATATATTTGAGATCTGTTACAAAGCACAGGATAACTATTCCAGACACCACTGCTTCACTTCTCTCCACCTATTTGCACTGTTTTTACTTCTTTTTTTAATCAAAAGAGATAAACCCTTAGATAGTGACTGCACTGGTTGTGGCTGCACTGTGAATTTGTTGTCAGTAAGGCTAAACAGTCTACCAAGGTATTTTCAGCTGCCAGCTCTTATGAAAAAGCACATTTTTGAGAGAAGTGTGGGATTTCCTGTTGCTGGGGATTTTGTAATCCATGGCCCATGTTTCACATTCAAATGGAAAATTTGTCCAGTGAGGTACTTGGCTTGAGAATTTTAGATGGTCATATGACTGACCATTGTTTGAGTTCCCCTTTTCTAATACAAACAGGAACAGATTAAGATCAGGTGGATTTTGTTGCCTCAGAACAGAATTTGAAACATCATGGTTAAGTTTCACGCAAGCTGCTTGACTGGGCACTGGGTCACTAAAACCAAACTGAACATCATTTCAGAAGTTCTGAGTAGTAGTGTCATGTTATAGCCTGACCAAATGTCACATGACTATGAATCATGGGTTTTTCATTCTCAACTGCACTGATCAAACTCTGCCATTCCCGTGCTCTTTTTGAGTGTGCATTCTGGAACCCTTTCTCCTGGAGAGCATATGATTAGCATCACTGCACCTTTCCAAATGAGCCATGTGTTTGAGGAATTACCAGTAAAGGGTAAAAGTCTCTAACCATGGTACAGTGATGGCAGCTCAGACAACCTCATGCTGACGTAAAAAAGAAATTGGTATAACTGTTAGACTATTAAAGCTAGCTGTTTAATTTTGGTCCTAAATGTCAAAATTGGGCTAAAAAATTGAAAAAGCCTTTGATATATGCTAATTTCTACTTTAGGCCCTATAGGATTTTGTGAGCACAAAGCTAACAGTGATGCATATGAACTTTTTTGGGGTAGTTCAAGGTTAACCATCTGAAAAGTGCAAGAGGCATTTACGTTTTATCCTTTTATGAAGCAGTTTTACAGTGACTCTTTAAATAAAGAGGCCTGACACAGAGACGCCACTTTTTTCCAACCAACTGATACCTGATTGTAAGGTTGCCACTGGTATTTACAGTGTTATCTCATGAAGTTTCACCTACTGGAAATTAAACCTCAACTGACAGATTCCAGTGTTGTTTCCTAATTATTTTTTACAGTTAAGCTAACTTGTAAGGCCTTCTGTAAATCTCCTAAAGGCCTAACCAATAAGTGTGTGTCACAGGTAAAAACAAAATCTTTATTAGACCATTTTTCTTAGGACATTCCATAATTTCAACAAAAGCTGTAAAATAACAATGAAAACAAGCTTTCCTATAATACTTGAAGAGATTAAATACAAAAGCATGGTGTTTCTATGAACAAAATTAGCTAAAAGACACATATTTTTACTTCCTATAAACTATTAGATCTTCTTTGTCATTGAGGTTTTCTCTTTGGTATTTAATCACATACATTGTAGTAGCTTTATCTAGCATACCTAGCACATCTAGCAGTTTCTTACTAGGCAGCTATGCTAAAGCTTCATCTCCAAGACAGTGAAGACCACTAATACATACCATTAGTACATAAAGAAAGTGGTTGCTTGGTCAAGATAACTGGCAAAATGTGGTGTTTTAAATTGTAATATTAAACAAATAGTTTAATGATTAAGATTCCTGACCATGACAAACACGTACCAGAGGCACCAAAATGTCTTTGTGCATGCACTTGCACAATGGCAAGAAGATCAGCTTCAGATGTTGGCAGCATACAAAAGCTCAGCCTGCTCCAAATTAGTGCTTTAGAATGTCTCAGACCATTCAAGCCTACCAACATTTTTTTCTTCCTCCTCAAGCTTGCACAATATTTGACCACTTTTTGACCATCATCTTTTTGTTTGTCTGCCTTTATAATCCTCCTGACAATTGAGAAGTTCTTTGAATATTTTCAGATTTGTAACATTTGTGGTTTTTAGAGCACTATAGCTGTGTGCAAAAATTTAAGAAATGCTGATTCTCACTTCTGCACATTGTAATGCACAACTACTGCTGCTTATCTGCTGAATCGAACTAAATAAATAAATAAATAAATATTTAAAAATATTACATTTTGTGACCAAAGGTTTACATTTTATACTGTCATATTTATGTTAGAGGATGCATTAACTTATTCTTATCTGTCATTTTACCAGGGGGGTATTATTAAAAAACAATAAATCTACTGCCAGCAGCATACACAAACTGTAATAAAGGGTGTCCTGTTTAAAGGTTATTAAGGTTGTGTTTAAGCTTATGACAGTGTTTGTTAATATTTGTATCTTCACAATGTTCTCTAAATTTATATCAATAACTTTGATCTGTTTTAGTACAAAATGCTTCAGGGCATTATAAGGCTGATTATCTATTAAATAAACATAAGGCTTACTATAAATGAAATGAACAACGAATCTCATTAACATCGCTCATAATTACTCTTTTAATATCAGAATCTTATACATTTTAATGATTTTCCATATTTATGTTTTAAATCAGTTAAAACCAAACCAAAAAATGCAGCCAACACCATGTTTAAAAGAGGAAAAGAGATTTGGGGTTTTCCCCTTAAAATCATGAGTGCAGATTCTCACACCTTGAATGTTTTCATGTCTGATTTTGTTCTAGGGATTGTTTTCTGAGGTGACACCTATTTTTTTTTTCTTCTTTGGTACTTTCCACTGAAGTGAATCATCTTTTATATTTTCCAACTCTCTCTGTTCTTTCAGACTCGAGAAGCCAACAATTTAGGCAGCAGACCTCTGGCTGAGAGATACTCTCGGCTGGCTCGGATCCTGAACAACACAGCTCTGGGGATTGGAATTGCCTTTATCATCATGTATCTCATCATAATTACCATCTAGGTTACCACTCAAGCACACAAAACCACCACATCTTCTTATGCTTAACAAGAGCCCAAAGATGCAAATTATTGTTGACTTTTATTTGGCATATTTGTTTTTATATATACAAAATGTATGAAACAACCCCTCTGTTCTCTCAAAATTGTAATATGGTGCCTTTCGATGTGATTGCTAACTATGTTGTTCTGATTTTTTTCCTCCCTGTGACAAACTGAGGCCATGGCTCCTAGGGGAGTCGCGGTGGGGTGCTAAGACGGCTGTGGAAATATGGAAGTAACTGTAAATCCACTTTGTCATTTTCTTCATTCATTCATTAATTCATTCTAGAGCCAAACTTAGGGCTCATAGGGCAAAAGGTAGAGAAACACCCACCAGTCTATCACAGGGTCGACACGCAGACACCTTTACCACATCTTTAATTCCTCTGACATTCATGTCTTTGGACTGTATAAGAAAACCCAAGCGCCTCTGTCTGTCTGTTGGTCTATCTGCATTTGTCTATGTATGATACCTGTATATCTATCCATCTATCTACCTGTCTATCCATCCATCCATCCATACATCCACCCACCCACACACACATTTGTACATCCATCTTTGAGCCTAATATCAAATTTCAACAAAAACTAACTCTAAAGCCACTGTACATATGTATATATTTCCAACAGCATTTCTTTGTACAATACACAATATATTCTCAATAAAGGCTTTTTGCAATGTGTGAAGGATAATCTGAATGATCTCACAATAGTCAAAGTAGGCTGATTAACGAAGCTATGTTTATTGAGGTTTATCCATGCTGTGTTCTCTTGTTTTAGAAAGCAAGCAACATTCCTATTTCAAAACATTTTCATTAGGTTAAATTTTTTGAGGATCTGTACTTTACTTGAGTATCAATGTTTTGAGAAACTTAAGACTTTTTTCCCACTTTATTTGAAAGACAAAGATTATTTTCCATTTCTGTAAAGGTTTTTGTTACTGGTTACTTTGAAGAATAGTTTTGGGAGTCTGCAGATGATTTATTTTTCTAAAATGTGATAGATCATATTGTGCTAGTGACAAGAAAAACCTACACTGTCCTACACTGTCAGTCAAGTTCCATTTGAGTGCTGCCTTTTTTAAAGTTGAACTTGGCTGTTGTAATGGTAGCTAAAACTACAGAAATGACAAAGAGTAAAGATAGAGGTTCCTCACCAAAGCACCTATTGCCATATATAAGTGCATGTTTGAGATTTTTGAAATAAAAATGCATATCATCTTAAAGATTTGCCCTGTTTAACACACAAAAAGCTCATCAATGTCTTCAAAGGTTCATCCAACCTGATAAAGCATTTGAGTTACGTTGTTTAATCAGTTAGTTGTTTTAACCTGTGCTTATAGTAGTTGCATTTTTTATCCTATGGATGGTCACATGACCTTTTATGGATCTTTTTTTATGCCCACCATATCATATTGAAACCTATGTAATGCCTCAACTGGTTTTCAAGTTAACTGGTTCCTGTACGTGTTCACACTGTTAAGTGTTCACTGCTCACTTATACAGACATTTTTGTCACATAAGACATGACTTGAAAATCATGAGTAATATATTTGTGAATGTGTATTTGAACGCATACAGGAGCCCATTGGGATACAATACAGGGACCTGAGTGAATCCACTGCTGATGTAATGAGGGAAATGTTTTATAGTTTTTATAGAAAAAATATTTCAGTTTAGTTGTTCACCCCAGCCACTGGGGGCAGTATTTTGTTTCAGACTCTACAGAAAGGCCCAGAATTCTAATACTAGGGGGCTAACATGAAAAAGCTAATTACCTTACTTTTAGTGGCCAATTCTTTAACTAAACCTTTTTTAGTTTCACAATTTTGTATATAAAACATGCTTAAGCAGGGCGGAAACAATGCTGTGCTTGTGCACCCCCACCCCCAAAATATATATTATAATGTATATACATAATTATGTTCTTGAAGCATTAAAAATCACCTGTTGTTTGGTTTTAAAAATGAGTATTTCTGACAAATAACTACAACATTGTCAACATTCAGGGGTACCAAAGGTCTGAGACCACTTGTGAAAATCCTTAAATTAGTGAACATAATTGTACCATATTCCAATGCAGTTTTATTTTATAAGTTGTCCTGACTCTCTGCCCTGTCTCCAGGCTTTCTGTTTTACCTTTCTACTTTACATTACATTAAAAAAGATGTGAATATGCCCCTTTCCCCAGGAAATACAGGTACAAGACTGGACCTCAAGGTCCATGTTGTACATTAGAGGGTACATTACATTGTTTGTACTTTGATGAATTAATAATTGCCCTGTACAATGTGTTTTTTTCCTACAGTGCACTAAGCCCTAAAACTACTTGTTCATCATTTTACTCCTAGCACTCACCTACTGACAGGCCAGGTCTGCTTTTACCAATTCTAACCGCTTTTTTTGAGTATATTTCAGTATATTTCAGAAGCAAGACATCAGTTGAGTTTTGTGATATTCAAATTTATTACGTTAAACATTTTTAAACTACATGCAGAGTGTTGTCAGGCAAAACAGTACCCAAACAAAACTGGGTGTTTTGTTATTAGCACAATTTTACTATAATAAACATGTCATATCAAACTCAGAAGACACATGTAGGTTCACTTGTGGTTGTGGATAATTGATAAAATGGCTATTTCCGCTTTGAACACAACCAAACCACTCTGAATGACTACATTAGTGTCAAGCACACTCTGCACACTGTCAAAAGCAACCAGAGGAGTCTGCTCAGTGACAGGATGCTTCTCCCTAAGTCCAGAACCAGCAGACTTAAAAACCCCTTTGTCCCACATGCCATCAAACTGTTCAACTCCTCGCTGGGGGGCAGGAGGGGGAACAGAAGGACAGAGGAGGACAGGACAGAGCAATTTGCCTAAACAACACAACTGGACATATCTAATCTAGATCTGGGTCTAATCTGGATCTGATCTAGTGCCTCTCCTTACCAGGTTAGACCGGAAACCCGATTGGGACATCGCTTGCGCAATACCTTACGCAATTTCTGCTATTGTTTCACTTTCTTTTATGGCCTATTTTACAGCCTATTGTTCAGCTTAGTGAATGACAGCTGTTGGTCGCAAAACAGAATGTATTGTATCTTCATATGTATTCATATGTGAATATGTTTCATAAAAATAATACATAAGATAAATTAATCAAATTTCCAGCAGATTTAGCATCGGTCATTAATGCAGTCACACAGTGTGATTCCAGGTATCTCGGAACACCTGATTTGGGAAAGAGATTGGTTGGATGAATATTTTGAAGATTACTTAATAAATATTATATTAACATATCACTCATTGGGACCTGAAGGTCGCAGGTTCGAGTCCCGGCACAGGCACTACTGAGGTACCCTTGTCCCACTACACTGCTCCCCGGGCGCTGTTGGTAGCTGCCCACTGCTCCACGTGTGCACGTGTGATGGGTTAAATGTAAAGGCCACATTTCATTGTGGTGCTTGAGTGTGTTCACAATGACAAAAAGTCACTTTCACTTCACTTAATATGATGATTCGTTATGTTTACCAAGTAGAGCTTCACAGTGCAGTGTTTTCGTGAAAAAAATGTGAATAAAATAAAAGCTGTACAGGAACTTATGAATATATATAATCTTTTTTAACATAATGAGATACATGTGCTTATTATCATGGCACGCTTTACATCCTAAAACAAAAAAAAAACATTTACAACTGAAGAAAATTATTTACACATTATATACTTTTAGGTTCCCCGCTTGTCCAAATTAGCTTATGTGATGTCCAAATCAGGTTTCCTGGTGCTCCGGGAAAGGGTTAGACACTCCGAATCCGCACGACCCTCATCGGCACAGACAGCCACCCCACCCCCAGTGCTGTGTTTGCCACACGTTGGCGCAGGGAGTGCCGCGTTACGTCATGGAAACCAACGCAAACCCGGGACATTTCCTCAAAGCGCTTTGCTTTCAACAGACTTACACGTTTACAAGACGAGCTGTGAATTCTAGCACGGGATGCTTTAAAAATGGACGAGACGGACGCAGGCGAAAGCCGTCTATTCGCCCGTTTGTGGGAACAGCTCTCGTCCAGATGTAAATCTTCAGTGACGCATCTACCAACAGACATAACGCTGATACAAACAAAACCTCCTTTAAGTCAACATGTGAACGATATGCCGCGTGGGCGCTCTTATGTCGTAGCCACGCCCAAAAGGAGTGTCTATGTAACGAGAGGGGGGGGGGGGGTATAAGCAACAATTACCCCTTTTGAGCAGAGCACTGATCAAGGCAGTGTAGTGGGAGTCCAGTCAGTAATCAGCTGGTCTTTATTACTATCGGGAAAGTGAGAATTTAAGACAAAATTAAAATGGACCCCAACAAACAACCCACTGCCCCTCCTCCTGGTTGGAACCCAGGTGAGAAGTCAGACATGGACCAGCAACCTCCAGCATACCAGGACTACAATACTGGTTACAACGCATCTCCAGGAGGGTACCCTCAGGGCCAGCCTTACGGGGCTCCATACGGTCAGCCGTACCAGGGCCAGTATGCCGGCCAGCCCGCTGTCACCGTGCAACCAACAATCTACGTGACCTCCGGTCCTCTGATTCAACCCTTGCCTGATTACTTGGGTTATTCCATCTTCACCATGCTGTGCTGTTGCTTACCTCTTGGCATTGCTGCTCTCATCTTTTCTATAAATGTGAGTATAAATCATACATGCTGTGTGGTGGGATATGTCAGTTTGCACTAGAGACTGTGTCAGCAAGAAGTGAAGTGAAAAACGTGATCATTGTTGATCTCAAACCAGTGAGTTTTAAAGAGTCTTATTTTGAGAAGACTGATAATTGTTTACATTTAATTTGTCCTCTTATTTAACATTATTTACACTGGGGTGGGTTTTGGGGGAGGGCTGTGAGGTAACTTGCCATTGAGTGTGTGGTTGCCTGTCATAGCAAGCCAATACCATTTTTAAAAAATAAATGTTTTAGGCAAAGCATTTTGAGCATATTTGAATTATTATACTGAGTATGTTTAAATTATAAAAATAAGCATATTTCATTTATTACTATTATTGTAATATTTAAAATTAGTCAAATATATTATAAACACTTTCATTAAAGAAATGTCAAAGCTGTGCAGTTTAGTTGCTTCCCCTCCAGCCACTGGGGCAATGTTTTGTCTGAAGTATTTAGGGTCTCCGAAAAGACACAGTATTCTGCCACTAGGGGGCTTACGTGAAAAAGCTAAATAGATCACTTATGATAGTTCATTTCCTTAAAAACACTAAACCCTTTTCTACTTTCACAATGTCTAGATTTAAACACGCCTTACTTAAGTACAATGAATGAGAACAAGAATGTTATACTTTTATTTAAGAATAAGTTTAGAAGTAAACAGGATCTGAAAAGTGACCTGTAGCAAGACAAAAGATGTATCTAAGATAATAGGAAATAAAGAAAGTGATGCGAAATCGATTAAATGTTGTGGGTCATTCTGTAGTGGACGTCATGCTTATATCAAAAACTTCAGGTTTAAGCAGTTTTTCTCTATGGGAAAAGTTTTGTCCTCAGTATGCTTTCCCCAAAGGTTTTTACCTTTTAATCTATGGTGTCATTCTAACTAGAAATCAGTATTCTACTGGCAAGATAAATTTGAAACCTCTTGAGGGTTGAGTTTTTTTTTATAACTAAATGTGTTGTTTTATAAATATTTGTTTATATATATAATATATTAAAAGACATGAATTGTGATCTCAGGAACACACACACACACACACACACACATATATATACTTGTCTTAGTTGGAATGATATCTTGACACTAAACAAATATTCCCCAGGGTTCTTGTGCACACTGAGTGGCAGTTTGGGTTATCACATTTGTTGGCGCATCTAAACATTCTTTTGTTTGTGGAAAGTCAGCAGGAGGGGCTCCTCAGTCCCATGAATGGCAGTTTGTCCTTGGATGATGGGTCAGGTCAGGTCATTGTATCATGCTGTCTCATGATCTTTGCACTGCATTTGGCTCAAATTTGTCCCTGAAATTTAGCATTAGAACATTTTCTCTACAGACTTACAAGAAGTTACTACATGAAATGTTCATATGGACAGAGCCTGATGTCTGAGAAATTGTTTTATGATAGTTTTGCCAAAAGGTTTGGGCTAAAATGTTCATAATCTATATATGCTGGAGAGATACATGCAGGGCAGTAAAAAGTAAAATAGTACCAAAGAACCTAAAGAACCACTGTTTCACAGTTATCAACATTATATATACATATATATTAACATCAGAAGATTAATGTAGGTTCACTGGTCATTTTGGATTGTAAATGAAATTTTTGTGCTGAATATATTGCAACCTATGATGGCATTTCCCATCAAGACAGGATTTCTTGTTAATTCAGAGTTTTTTTTGGTAAAGAACAGCACACACTTTCCAAAACCTAGTAACCCTTACAGCTTTTGCGGACATGGCAGAATATTGTGTAGATTCATTGTGGAACAAGGGCTTGTGACATGAGATCTGATGATGCTAACTTCCTTGGAATGTATGTTTGTTTGTGTGTGGAAAAAACTGGGAAAATGTTCTGGATTAGAATTTAGTGTGTTGATTCACTTCAGATAGTCTCACTATATTCTGCATTGACAGCAATCTCAGTCACCTGAGGAACTGCTGCTAATACGTGCATGAACATCATGTTCACTGAATGTGTGCCACAATTTCTAGCAGTGTTCTCTGTTGCATTTCTCATAGATCTAGAAGCAGATATACTTATTTATATATTTACTACACAACTGTAGTTGTTTTCCTAAGAAAACATACAATTTATCTCCGAAATAGTAAGATATTGCTGTATGGCCATACTGTGAAATGTTATGGAAATGCATATCCATTTACAGTTGTTGTTCCAGTTATTTACATTAATAGTACATTGCAGCTATATCACAAACTTTTTACAGAGATGTACAGTGTTTTCAGTGTATATAATGCATCTTAATCTGAAATTAAGTCTATTCAGACTATTCAGAATTTCTGTATGTGCAATGCAACAAAGCAGGAATCTTAACTTCCCCACTAGGTCATGCAGTACATTTTGTTTTGGAAATTCATTGACTTTTCCTTTCTTTCGTCATCCATCTGTACTCGCAGTACTAATGTAGCATTGCAAAACTGGGGAAAGTGACTCCTAAAATTGCTAAACAGTCTCCTCAGTTCAGTGACCTTGTGGCAAATGAGTGCAGCGATGAGTGTTGGAGTACAGAGTTTATTGTTGAAAGGAAAAGGTGGGTATTTCCGTTTTTTCATCAGGCTGGGAATTTAATTAGTGGCCTGACTGTGTTGCAGTCGAACCACCGCCCGCCGTGCAACTCCTGGTCCGGAGAATCCCGTTGTGATCATCAATCACACAGCTCTTTCTCTTTTCTCTTCAACCTCTTTTATTTTAAAACTTTGCCCAAAGGAGATAACACCAAGCTTAAACTGATTTAAGGGCATTCCTCAGATCTCACATTTTATAACCGTGTTTCAGTTGTCCTTGAATAAAAGGAGAACAACAAAACGATTGTGCAAGGGTTAAAAAAAAAGCATTTTCTGCATGTTCAGCTTACCAAATAAGTCATTTATCCCCCAGCCTACACATCTCTTATCTGTTAACTATTGTTGCGGAGCTAATTAGTTTAATTCCTCTTATCTTCTCCTAATGGTGAGCAGACTTTTCTGTGCAGACAAAATGACCCTTTGGCCCCCAGTGGTCTTGCTCAACCTTGCTCGTTCTTTCAGTCACATACAGTTCTTTTCTCCAACATCCTGTTACATGAGTCACACAGTTTTATCTCAATGCTTTTGATGCTATATTCCTTCTTAATGCTTTATTGCTGTATTACTTCTTAATGCTTCCCCATGTGTTATATGAGGGTCAGTTGTAAAATCTGTTTGAACAATATTTAACAATCTGTAAAAAGCGTCTTCCTTATTTCTGGGAAGCATAAACTTCCTTATCCCGGAGCCACCATTTTAAAACCATATTCTCTGGTCTAGTCTGCTTTCTGCTGCTTTACATATGAAATTATAGCTTTTTAATGAAAACCAGGTACTTTTAAAGTGAACAGGAACAGTTAACAGTTAATTTCTTTGCTTGATGATTTTTACATACTGCTCAGTTACATGGTTATAGGAGTACGTGATGTTCAGAGGATCTCTGTTAAATCAAACATTTAAATGAAACATTTAGTATGGCACAAAAGAAAATTTAAACAAGTGAAATAGCCCATGCAATGGCCTTCCTTGTGTAACCAAGGGTTGACCAGTTTTTCAGCCTCAGTTACTATTAATGATGTCACAATCCCTGTTTGTGCAATATGAATCATCGCTTGTGTCAGCGTTCTTTATGTTGAACTAACCTTTATCACACAACAGCACACTATGGATTGGCTAGTTGACTAATTTTCACCCTCCCATTTATACAGATATGGTTAAAGAAGCTGCCATTGTGCAGTTTATGCTATGAATCCCAACTCTAGAATGGCAACTGCATGAAGTCCGTTTGAGTGTCATTCCACTGAACTGTACAATGTACAATGTCAGAAAAGTCTTAATGATGTCTGGAAACATATACACTGATCAGTCACAACACCTGCTTAATATTGAGTGGGTCCCTCATGCTGCTGAAACAGCTCTGACTGTGGTGCACTGTGTGTTCTGACCCCTTTCTATCCAGTCAGCATTCACTTTTTAAACCACAGAAGATCTTAAGTGGGATTGGACCAGCCAGGCAAGCCTTTACTCCCCACATACATCAGTGAGCCTTGGGTGCTCGTTACTCTGTCACTGATTCACCAGTTGTCCTTCCTTGAATCACTTTGGTAGTTACTAACAACTGCATTACTAGAGCACTCCACAAGACCCTCCCTTTTGGTGACTCCCCCATTTGCCCTGCTTCCATCATATCGACTTCAGGAACTGACTGTTCACTTGCTGTCTATAGTATCCCACCCCTTTGACAGTGGCCATTGCAATTAAATAACTAGATAGTCAAAGTTATTTACTTTGCCTGTCAATGGTGTTAATGTTATGGCTGATCAGTGTATATATGAAGTTAAAGTCAGTGGTGGGCAGTGGTGGCCTAGTGGTTAGGGCACTGTGCTGGGTACCTGAAGGTTGCAGGTTCAAGTCCTGGCTCAGGCACTACTGAGGTACCCTTGAGCAAGGTACCATCCCACTACTCTGCTCCACATCTTGGAAGTCGCTTTGGATAAAAGCGTCAGCCAAATGAGTAAATGTAAATGTAAAGTCTTGAAACACTCAGCAAAAAATGTTATAGTGAGGATTTTCCCCAAGGTAATATATATATATATATTGGGGAAAATCGTGTGTGTGTGTATGTGTGTGTGTGTGTGTGTGTTAATGTCTTTTATAAGGATACATGAAACATAATTGAAAAAAAAATTTAAATGTCTGTGTTTGGTTTAGAACTTTAATGTTGCTGTTCATTTGCACCAGCACTAGCTTAGCACTGACGTACCTTTAGAAAGCCCAATACATAACTGGTCATAACAGAAATTATGTTAGAGGTGTTTTTTGTTGTTGTTGTTTCTTTGTCAAGTTTTGTTTTTTATGGCCTGAACTGACTGCTTAGCTCACAGTTTACCACTGCTAAAACTCTACTACCCAACAGGAGCAAAATGTTAAATGCTTTTTCACCTTTGTCTAAGCAAAACAAGTCCAGTTGGCTCTAGGTTTGATACCTCCAGGTATTATTTTTCCATATCGTCCATTATCACATCCAACACACAAAGTTCACAAAGATTTATGCTAATGTTTAAGTTAAGAATAACATGACAATGTGCTTAAGCCAAGTAACTCGCCTAAAGACAGAAAGCATTGTTTGCATGTGTTTATAACAACTGACTCCCTTTGGTTCAATTTAACTAATATAAACAGCCTTAAATCAGCCTCCCCATCTGTAAGGATAGTGGCAGGATGTTTGAGTATTTGCATTCCTTGATGATATCATTGTATGTTCACAAGGATCTTGCACGTTTATGAACAGTGTTGTTTCCTAATGCAGTTAAGTGCCAAAGTTTGAAAACCATTGGTCAAATTACCCATTTTAGTTGATTTTTAGTTGATGTAAATTGCTGCACATTCTCTATAGATTCTCTACATTCAATAAGTTCATTTACTGAATTTAACATGTTTTGGGGGGGCACATTAAATGTTTTTTTTAATAAGTTAAATTAATAGAAAGTGTGCATTAAAATTTGCAGAATTACATTTTTGCTGCACAAAAGTTTAATTTGACTTAAAGTCTAAAGTAACAATACTTTAACAGATAATCATTTAATGCATCTCTACAAGCCTCTGTACATGATATTCCTCTAGAACACCATGTAAATGTAGCTTTTGTAGTGGGAGTGGATTTTTTTTCTAGATTAAAGTGAACTTGTGACACATTTTGGTACTGCTAGGCTCTTGTGACACATTTTGTAATTAGTTATTTTTAAGAAGAAAAAAACAGTTGTGTTTTGGTCAGCTAACTCCTGTCACTCTGCTGTCACATAAGCCAGGGAGGTTTGAAGTGGTTAAGACTTGTGTTAATCTGAACTGTAATCCTACACTAAAACAGCATGTGCTATCCAGTTTCACTTTGTATAAGAACCTTGGGTGGTATCATGCGCTGTGACCTCATATACGTCATGAAACCTAACTAGTAGGTGCAATTGTGAATGACTAATTGGGGGGAGTGGAGGGTAAAAATAAAAAAACCCAAAACTATAACATAAAGCCTGAATTAAGTACCTGTGCGTCATGGTGTTTGTAGCCATCTTGTGCCTTTCCACCTCTGCCTATTCAGCAAAAGCCTTGTTTATATGGGAGAAATGCTGAACTAGCAGACAAGCCTGATGCCTTGGTGCTGCACCTTTTAGTACTGAAAATAGCACATGATGGCCACATAGACAGCTGTAATGCCTAGTCCACAGCTAGGAATAGGACAATATGAAAAAGTATTAAAAAGGTCTGTGGGTAAAATTCTTGGTTAAAATATGCGTTTATTAAGCCTCTTTTCTTTTATAATTACATTAAAAATTCAATCTAAAATTGGATAAACAAGAAATTGTAACCAGCACTACTATTTAAGAGTTGTTTACTTCATTGTGACTCAGCAGTTACTTCATGAAATGAATCCCGTGTTTCCCAAGTCAAACAAAAGCAACAAAGGCATGTGGAGTACAGTAAGAACTGTTCACTGTCTTGGGGCATTCATAGAAACTAGAGCTCTTTTTCTGAACCTCTAGCAGGGTTGTAACTTTACCCTGTGTGTTGAAGTGATTTTAATAGTGTGTAAGGGTTTTTATAGTAAGGCATGTGGCAGCTGGTGAGCAGCTTAAGAGAAGAAGGGGGATGGAAACTGACAGTAATACAGAAATCCAAACTTGCATGACTTTGCAAAAAGTTAAGAAGAACAAAACCACAAAGTATGCAGGATCATACCAGGACTTTGAGTGTGTGAGCATGTATGCCTACGTGTTTGTTTTTTAGGGCTGGACCCACATACCCACCTGTTAACATATGTATTCTTTGGATATGTATTCAGTTTTCAATTCTGAGATTGCAATGTTTGTTTTTTTATTGTTTTGTGGGGTTTTTTTGCCCTAAATAAATATAGGCTACCATTTCAGCATAGGCACCTGACTTCCCTTTCACTGAAAGCATTGAACTCATTGAGTCAGTTAAACACAAAGTGATTGACTGAAGGAACAGAGCTCAGTCACTTGTACAGATGCCAAAAAGGAGGCAAACAGCAGCACAGCTAATCGATAAATCTGTTTAAATTTGAGATAAAAGACTGAAAAAGGCTGAGTCACTCCCCAGCCAAAGTTACTGCTCTTGCAATGTAACTTGTGTATCAGATCTTTGCTTCTTATATTCAAATCAAGAGCCCCTATTTTCCATTGCACAATTTAAACTTACATTTTGAGTGCCATACTATTTCATTTGGAATAGAAAATTCTAGTTTGATGATAATGCTGGAGTGCTAAATTCATCATTATGTTGACCCTTCATTCAGTAAGCCAGGTTACTTTACAATAGAAAGGTTTCCATTAATCTGCTTAATGAGCAGATTTGAAAGTGATGCATATCTTAAACTCACTTCTGTATAATTGCAGTCAGAAGCTTGTTAAATGTTTGACTTTATTTTTGTTATTACATGAAAGACGTTTTATAATAAATATATGAAATATTAATACATTTAACATTCTACTACTGTGTGTCTGTATGTGCATACATATGAATTAGATAGCTGAAGTATGTCCAGGATAGGCTCATTTTCATGTTCTGACCACCATATGAACCTTTGTACTTATTGGTAAGGGCTTTGTCTAAGCTGACACTCCCTGAAGCTGATCAAATTATGTTGGTCTACTGTTCAGTATTACGCAAACACTCTGCAATGAAAGGCTTAAGCACTCATCTCGCTCTGTGTTTACACTGGGGGCTGGGGCTGGCCTCCCCTCCCATCGCTAATGAACAATCTCCGTTTTAGAGGCCTTTAGCTTGGCTGAAGGTCTGGCAGACAGCTGGACATCATTGACCATTAATAGGCATTCATGTTGTTTTTCAGCTGCTTTCATTTATCCATCAAAAAGATAAGTTTGTCTGTCTATCTGTCTGTCTGTCTATCTGTATGTCTGTCTCGAGTCTGAAGCATTTCCAAGTCCTTTCTCCATGCTTATGCTTATGTATGAGCTGTGTTTTTTAGATTAGTCATGCTACCAATTACAGTATATGTTTTTAAATTAAATTAAGCAATACATATTAATGACCTGATGCCTGTACTTCTCAAACACCTGCCCTAATACTTTCTGACTTGATAATTATCATTTTTTCAGTTTTTTTTTTATTTTACTTTTTAAATTTGGTTAACAAGTTGAAAGGCCAGGTTCTAGCCAGGTTTGCCATTGTTAGCAAGCTGTCAGCACCTGTTACCAGGTGATAATACATTTTGTGGTTTGTTGCGCATATAGACACAAGCAGCAAAACTTGAGCAGTACTGTATGTATGACTGTAATGAAACACAAATAAGACAGATGTGCTAATTAACAGTATATTACTAAAGCTTTTATTACTACTGATGCACAGAAAGGGCAGTGGTTAGCACTGTTGCCTCACAGCAAGAAGGTCCTGGGTTCGATCCCTGGGTCAGCCACACGAGCCTTTCTGCCAGCTGTCCCTGTAAGCTCTCTCTGTGTTCATCTGGGTTTCCTCCCATTGTCCAAAGGCTTGCAATAGGTGGACTAGATACTCTTATATTGCCCTGGATTGTGTTAGAGTGTATCCTACCTTGGGTTCTTAGTCAGCAGGGATTGGCTCCAGCCTTCCCGCAACCCGAAATGAAAAAACGGTTTGGAAAATTAATAGATAATGCACAGAGCAGCCATCTTGGATTCTAAGGGAAAGGGATTTAACATAACAGCACTGAAAACAGAGAGTGATGGACATAACAGGGGTGATTATCTGTGCATAAAGATATCTAAACCTGTGTTTAAGTAGGGTAATGTTAAACCCAGAGTGGTAACATGAAGACTTATTATTGTAGCTTGATGCTAATTATGATTCTGAAACTTAATAGACATGCTATTAGGAGTTAGCTTTATAGAAAATGTGGTTGTTTCTGGTCTGAACAGGTGGAAAAAAGGTAAAAAAAAGTCTCTTTCCCAAATGATAGGTATGATTTGCTGTGGCAGTTTAGTGACTAGTTTTTAGCATTAAGCAGGTTAGTGGAAATCCACCTAATGTTATATTCTTTACCGTCTAGCTTATAGTAATCTTCCTAGCCTTTGTTAGTCCTCAAGCTGAGAGAGAAAAAAAAAATGCAACCAACCCCATTAAAACAAGTGCACTGCAGTAAAATAGGTCTTATGATGTGGATTTAACAAGCACATGCATTCATTCAGTTCCATCGGCAGCACCTGATTTAGTGAATGATTGATTAGATAAACTAAGAACCACATTGTAACTGTAAATGCTGGGTGTAGGCCTGTCATAATTGTTACACAATTTGCTGATTACCGTTATTTCCCACAGTCTGTAAATTTCATAAAGCCTTATGCAAAAGTATGAATATCCCTATCAGTGACACATTTTGATGATGTTCTAAGTGAAAACAAGTTAGGACATTCTCAAAAGCAATAAAATTCAAATTCAATATTTTGTTACAGTTTTTCTACAAATTTATGTGCACTGTTTAAATCTTTAAACATATTACAAAAATGTAAAACATAACACTTCATTTTTTATAATATATGAAAAATGAAGTTGTTTACTTCTTATACTTATTTTCACTTAAAAAAACAATAAGAACACGTAATTAGTGCCCAAACCTTTGCATACAACTTTATATTGTGTCATAACAAAAAGCAAAATGTGAATTTAGTGCATTTTTAATAATTTAAAAAGAAACACATACACTGAGACAGTTCTACACTGAGACAGGTCTTTGGACCTGGTGCTGCAATGTTCAGAAGGAAACACCACATAATGTGTGTTTATTTATTAACTAAGTTGGTAAAGCCATTTTAATCACTGATTACAGTTATTTATATGGCAATTAATCATCAGCTAAAAACACATGTTCATGACGTTGCCTTATCTTTGCCCCTGCCAGAATGTTTGAAGCAACCTTTGAGTCAAATAGCAGTTTACTGATTAACAAATGATTCATAGAAAAAGGACAAAATTGGGCAAAAACTAAGAAGTGGCTTTGGGGCCTGATACTAAATTGCACATGGTGTCCTTAACCAGAACTTACATAATATAAATAACAGTGTACAACAATGCTAATACTGTTACAGTATTTTATGTGTCTGTTTTTTTAAGTCTGGTGTTTCCATGTTGTCTATAGACACCTTCAAAGCAAACTTCTAGTGAAAAGTAGTGGAATGTTCTTTGTCTCCTGCCACCTAGACCTTTAACATTACATCTTTGATCAACACACTAAGATTAAATAAAATCTTCTAATGATCAAAATGAATCAGTGAAACGTCTGTTTGATTTGAACTCCCCTCATTTTCAATTCATTTTCAATTTAATCAGCTATGATTCCCCACCGATGTTGAAATATATGTTCCATGTTCTATGTCAAATAAATGAAGAATAACATGTAACCCCATGGCTTTTATATTAGTTCTGATTACTTAAAAAATATATATACTTCAAACTTATTAAGCCCACCTGCAGTTCCTTTACAGCCTATCGAGGGCTACAGCCCACACTATGGGAAACGCTGCTCTAGATAATTAAACTCTAAAGGCCTTTTTCCACTGCATGCTCAAATAACCTGAACAAGAACCAAAACATTTTCAGGTTTATAATAACCACAGTCTACACTCACACAGTTGTTAGATAGGTCATGTGTAGAGTCAGCCAAAGCTTATGCTTTTCTCTGAGAAATGTGAAAATATGAGCCAAAGCACTTGCTTGTGGATTTTAGCATAAATGTGAATAGTGTTGGCATTCACCTTCTTATGTTTTACAAAACAGTAATTAAAAAATAAAAACGCAATGCATCAACAGATACCAAATAGTTTATATACTGGTGCACATACTGATATTGTTGAGTAAACAATTTGATCAATTGTTTACTTTAGCAGCAGGTTACTATAACATTAGGTCCAGTACCAATACTGACCAGTAAAACTGGAACCTTCAGTACACGATCAGTGGCTATTAGAAAAAGCAAAATTTTTTGCACCATTTTCCTGGTGTTTTGTGTAGCGGAAATGAAAACCTAATAAAGAATCCATAAAATTATATAACATAAATCAGATAAACTGATAATGATCATAATGGAGGTGTGTTAAACAATAGCCCTGTGGGGTTTGCCTTTTCAAACATGCCAAATTCAGCATTGCAGGGCCTTAATAAAGTAGCTGATGAGCTGAATCTGGTGTTCAAAACTATACAATGGTGTGGCCCTCCAGGGCTGAAGTTCCACCCACCTGTCTAAAGCCAACAATGCTTTCATGTAAACAGTAGTTTTATGGATCTGTCTGAGTCATCAGATATCACAGTTACCCTCCAGCTGTTCACTGGAGCTGAACCCATGATGGGACAAGAGTGAGCAGCAACAAAAGCCTGCTACGTGCTTTTGCACATGGTTGAGTTGATAGCGCACCATAGCACACAGCACCTCGGCGTGCTTGAGAATAGTGCCTTGACATTTCACTTACTTACGTACTAAGAGTTCCTTTCTTCTTTTCCAACCTTTCTTTCCTTTGTTTTTGGAATGGCATGCTTTTTTGTTTATGCATTTATTCCATATAATGGAAAACCAGTTTCCTGACTTCTTTGAAATAAGAGTTTGAAAACCTGTCATATGTAAACAAATCTGGAGAGCTGTAGTTTGTAAATATTGTTAGTTTTGAAACAGGACATCACGGTGTGTGTGTGTGTGTGTATTTGTTTATATTCAGGCTATAGTAGTTTCAGTCATGTTATAAGTACTGTAGTTTTTGAAGACAAACTGCATATTGAAAGAGGCACAGCCCAGTGCAATCAGCAGAGAGGTCATTTACATGTCAGTCTTTAAGGCATAGTGGCAGAGGGTGAAAAAGCTAGACAATGGTTGAATTTGGGACACAGGGATAAAAGTACCTTAAAATTTTGAGTTCATTGAATTGAATGTGACCTGGCTCCAACATCCATTCAAGCCCAGCTGAACATGAATAAAGGGTATACCATGTGGTTAAAGGGAAATTCCACCAATTTCTTAAACCATCTTCATAAGTTAGTTTTTTGTTTAGCCTTACAGTGCTCTGTGTGTATCCCAGCATTGTTTTAAGCCAAAATCTCAAAACAATAACCATCTCAGGCATCAGGCTGCATAACTATTCAGATTTACAATACAAGCAATAAATGCTTTGGATGTCTGTTTTCAGTCTTCGCTGGTCTGTTGGTGTTGATGGATTCTCTAGAACAGAGCATTTCACTTCAGACCACGCTGAATGACTATGTTTACATCTTCATCATTTAGTTATGTGGAAAAAATCCTCTTAAGATCTTTTTCAGGTCAAAAATTGATTGTAATATAAATCTTAATCCTTCAAGCTGTTTTATAATTATTTGTAAATAATTTGATTTAATATAAAATACAAACTTTTCAGGGCATCATAATGGAAAATGAACCAAAATAGAAGAATTTAATGGTTGTGTTCTTAAAGCTTCACTGAGAATGTTTGGAGTTCGTGACAAGGGATAGGCCTTGACCAAACACATGTCTGCCCAATCACGCAAAATGTTCAGATTGTAAGATTATAAAGAGCAATGGTTTGTGATGTTTAATCTGCTCAAAATCTGCTTAAGTAGATACTTAAGTAGGCATCCAATGACGTCTGATGCATTTGATGTTTTACAGTGTAATGCTTCTCTTAGCTCTGAGGTCAGGGTTTTTTTTGTTTTCTAACTATATTGCACGTGTGATTCCACTGATCGAAGCATTTCTGACATTTTGCCCTTCTCTGTGTTCCCTCAGACTCGGGATGCCAATGCAACCGGCAACAGACCTCAGGCAGAGAGGAGCTCTCGGCTAGCTCGCATCCTGAACAACACTGCACTTGGGATTGGAATCGCCTTCATCATTCTGTACATCGTCCTTGTTGCCATTACAGTCTCAACTGCTGCCAACATGAACTAAGCCAACATGCACCCTCATGTTCACATATTACAGCCAGGCAGAGATCAAGGGATCTTCTGAAGACCTTTCATATTGTTTGATTGTTATCTTGTATTTGTTTTTATATATATGAATATAAGTACTTTTGTTCATTTTTTTAATCATTGCTCATTCATTCTTTTCATAGGCTTGTCATTTAGCAATTTAGGTCTAATGCTTGATTTAAATGAAGCATAAAGAGTCATTGTCATTTCTAAAATTAACCCAATTTGACTAAAGGAAAAGTTCAGCTAATCAAATTTTCCTATTTCCCCAGCAAAAACCATCGCACGACAGTTTTAAACTGAAGAAGGAATATTTGAACACCAATCTTGTCTTGCCTGATTGGCTACATCTAGAAATTTTATTCTTTTCCAAACTATTTCTGTATATCAAATTGCAAACATACAGTGATTTCAGTGTAATTAATTTAACATTGTTATCCTTGGTTAGCATACTAAAGCCACAATATATGCAAAATATAGGTCCAATAACAGCTTCTTGTAACATAAGATGTTTTTTTTTTGCATTGTGTTGCACCACAAACTGTAATCTATTTTCTTACTCCATATACAGTATTGTGCAAATGTCTTGGGTACCCATGCAAAAAGCCATTTATCAGTGAGTCTTTCTGTCCATAAAAGCATACAAAAATATATACAAACAAACAAGACAGCAGTGAAGTTTGATAATGAGCTGAGTGTGTAAACAGTAGTTAATATTATGTGAGCTGGTTAGACGAATGCCAGTTTGGTTCTAGGATTCATTTCATGGTTGTATGAAACACCATCAGCACCACCTGATTTAATCCAATGAACCAGAAACAGAATCATCTTTACTGGTCAAGTATGTTCACACACACAAATCATTTGTTGATACATTTGCTAAAGAAGGACTGATTTAGTCAAACCAGCTATTTTTAGGAACTACTAAATAATGCTGGGCTTCCGTGAAAAAAGGCCTGGATATGGTTAAGCCACTGCACTGATGCACACATAAACATCACTGTTTACTGTACTAATGTTATTTTTATTGATTCTAAGTGAGGTGCCTAAGATTTTCTCTGGTGCCTAAGATGTTTGCACAGTACATGTACCATTATCTGCATATATAAACACACAACTGTATAAATAAATCTGAACTGTTTGTGAACCTGCTCATAGGTTTGTTCTACATTGTCTTTTTTTATTAGAAAATGACATAAAATAGAAAATGATACAGCCCCCATCCCACCCCACTCTCAATATTTTGGTATAAGCTAAATGTAAATTCAAGAGAATCATGCTTATAGTGGACATGACTAGCTAAAATCAAAACTGATGTTTTTGCTTTGTCCTTGACCATGTTAAAAGGAACAGCATCTTGGTGCATAGTTCTAGATCATTTTGATTGAGCAATCAGAGTTTACTGGTGGTGGTGATAGGAACAAAATGTCCAAATTGTTTATGACTTGATATGATACCTATCAAAAAGTTGTTACATGCCAAGTCAAATTTACCTGAGTAATTGGGTTATAAGTTCTGAGAATCCAGTCATGGTGTAGAGTTACAGGGGGTACAAAATAGTCCCCATAAAACAATATATATTTATTTTTATATATAAAACTCAGAAGCCACGTGAAGATTCAATAGCAGTTTTGGATAGTAGATATAATATTTGTAAGTATTATGACCTAATGGTATACATACATACGGTACATTATGATATGAAAGAAAAAGGCATTATGATTTTCTATTCATTTGTATGAAAAAGTCTCATACCATTTTATATTAGGCCTTTTATTGAATTAAGAAGTCAAGATAGTAATCCAGTAAAGTGTAAAAAACTAAGCAAAAACTTGAATTATTAAAATGAAACATGGTCAGATTTGTAGCAAAACAAATATCAACACATTTGCAAGAGAAATTAATTTAAAACTTTTAACTGGGGAAAAGGCCGTAAAGAGATAACAAAAACACTCAAAACTGTCAGTCAGCACTATTCAGACTCCAGGACCCTGTGAGTGGAGTGCCCTGTTTGTGCAACATGTAGCATTTGTCTTTTAAGGCAGAATGAGGTCAAAGCATTCATTGTAGTCTGATTTCTACACCCATTTTAATGTTTATTGATCTTTTGACTGGTAGCAGAAGGTAATAGAAGTTTTTATCATCTAGGGTTCCATATGAAAGGAATTTATATTGAATAAACATTCCATGTTATGACATCGCAACAGGTTAAACACCAATCGCACATCCCACAGCCTTTACACGCTAAATGGTTTTATTGTTATAGCCAGGCCAGAGGTGTGGCTGACCTGGTTTGTCTTTGATTTCTGTAAACGATGGAAGAGCTGAATGCTGGGAACAGTACGTGGATGGTGTGGATATAAGTAAAAATCACAGAAGTGAAAGTGACTTTGTCATTGTGAACACACTGAAGCACCACAACATGACCACCAAAATGTGGCCTCTGCATTCAACCCATCAAACATGCACACATAGAGCAGCAGGCAGCTACCAACAGCAGCTGGGGAGCAGTGTAGTGGGATGGTACCTTGCTCAAGGGTACCTCAGTGGTGCCCGGGCCGGGACACAAACCTGTGACCTTCAGGTTCCAAAGGCAGCATCCTAACCACTAGGCCACCACTGCCCATGGCAGTGTAGAGTCATAAATCATAGAAGTGTTTCATGTTTGTTTTTGGATGTGGGTACAACAGCCTATGTTACTTTAATCTACTTTCCAAAATTAAAGTATTTTTTTGAAAGACTATGAAATATTCTTTATTACTATTTTTAGCTCTTCAGACATATTTACCCCGATCAATAAGACTTGCACGCTGTCTCCTTCTAGCATTTTTAAATTATTCTGTTTTTACTATTATGGGAGAAATAGGAAATGGTCAGGCTCCTCATAAACTGGCACTGAACTGGAGGAAGCTCTTTGCAATTACTGCCACAACATACTCAAGTTGTATTTTGCTGCATTAAAATAATAAAATAACAAAAATAAAAATTTTAAATGGCATAAACCTATATTGGGAGGCCTGCACATGGATCCTGAAGAAGATTATTACTTTTGAATAGACTTCAGTAAAAGTCGAGGTATAATTTTTTCATTGATTTAAGCTCAGAAAAGTACACATTTATCAATAACTTACCTAAAACATGAAATCAAATGAATGGCAGTAGTTGCTAAATGTCTGTCAGTATGTATGTGCCATGAACTTTTAGATATGGATGTAGTGCTGCATACCTGTTGCATTTTAGTTCACACCATTTCTGCTTAAAATTTTGTTCTCACAAACGTTTATGGGGAGGGGAACCATGTGGGTGGAAATAACTTGTGGTGAGAGTTTGTAGCAGAAAGTGTGACTTTCTGATTCTTGTAAGCACTTAATGCATGGAGACTGAAATCACTTGCTGCCTACAGACTTCAGTTCTCTCAGTAAAAACCCTTACCTGGAGCACAACAAGCTGTGCCAAATGATGTGCAGAATATTGTAAAAATCATTTCACAACTATACATGGAAAAGTCATTACAGTTACATAAATGTTTTTTTAGTCCTTGACGTCATCTCTGGTCAAGTGGCAAATGTAGGGGCTGAACTGGTTACTGTAAGTAATTTGTTTTATGATTAGGACAATATAAAAGTATGCGTTGATGGAAAACAGGCTATAACATGGGGTAATAAATCAAAGGTCACAAAGCATTTTCCAAAAGTGTTGCTGGGTTAGTCGGCCTTCACGTATATATATATATAAAAACATAGAAATAAAATTGCAACAATAAAATTCACTCATTGTAGGCACAGGTCTTTGTAATCTGTGTAGTTTTTCTTTTATCCTTACTTTTATAACAAAAATGCCATTTCTGAATAGTCCATTCCTGTACTATTATCATCTCTAACATTTTGAATTCAACTACAACAAATAACTTCTTAATGTCTTATATGAACTCTGTGTAGTAAAAAATAGAAGTGAAACAGGAAATAAAAGTTTGTGGTCACATTGTTTAGGGTTTCATTGCAAGACAGCAGTGCTACTTTTCTGAGAAACCAGATTGATATAGTTTACTTGGTCACACCAGTAAAAGTGCTAAACAACACTAATTCAGGCCTGTAAAAGCTAAATCACAACATTATAATGTAAAAAGTTTATCAGTGCATTATCTGAGACTATGGATCAGAGTTTGGTCTAAAACATATGTCTTAAATGCATTCTTAGTGCAGAGGTACAGTTTGGGTTTTTAATGCAAAACAGTACTCAGATAAAACACAATAATGTTTTAAAATTAAAAATCACCATTTTACTTGTATAAACGTTACAAATATGATTGAGAAATCACAAAACACATGTATAATTTTTGTTGGTGGTTCCGGATAACAAGTAAAATTGAGATTTTGCCAAATTCAGAGTGTAAAAAGTGGAGTTGTATAGCCCTTGAGTATGTTTTCCTTGTATAGTACTTCTTTTGAGCAGGAATTATAGGACTTTTCTCTTATTTAAGAATTGCTACTTTTATTGTTTTATTGTAATATTTAATAGCACAAAAACATGCATTTTATTACAATAAAAAATAAAGTTCTGAAAAGAAAAAACTCTCTATTTTCTGAAAGTCATGCTGTGATGTGAACTCCCATATGCCTGCTGAGCTCTACTTTAAGGAAACAAATAGAGAAACAGTTCACTGGCTGGCCACCAAAACTAAATAAATACTGTGTTCTTCTAATATTTTCGACTTGTTTTCGAGTTGTTTTTGTATAAAAATCCTGCTGTTTATATATTCTACTGCAAAGGCCCGCTGGCTAGCTGTTATACCTAATGTAAGCCAAAATTAAGATACACTTACTGGCAGCCTTTACAACAGTACACAAAGATGTGTAATTAAAGTACCCTGCATTAGTAGAATACACTGTAATCTCCGTAGGCTCATACTTTTAGTCATAATGTCAAGTTACAATTGTGCTGAATATGTTCACAGATTTAGCTCAGAAAATTCAGATTTGAACTGCTTGTATAACAAATATATAACTCAAAAATAAACAAAATAGAGTTAAAAATTAATAGTTAAAAAAGTGCTTTTTAAAGTAATAAGACTTTATTGGAAGTAACTATGGAGAACTTATATTAGCCCTTTCTTGTAAATGTTTAAACAATGTAAAGGTCTCTGGTATTTTCAAATAGTCTAAGTCCATGTGGTTGCCACTGTCCATTTCAGTGTATTTCTTTCGTCCTCTTCAGATCTTGACATCTCCTATAGGCCATTATGTCTGGAACACATAAATAAATAATTCACCAAATAGTTTTATATTTCTCTTTGATGGTTAATATTGCTGGATTAAGTTTACTTTTGGCTTAGTAGAAATGTCATAATGATCTCATTACCTAAAAATGAACCACAAGGGTCTCACTTGGGTAACAGTTTTAATTCATTTTCAGTGCATGTAATCATCCTATCCTTAAAAAGGGAATTTAGTCAAATTAACTCAACTTAAAGGCAAGATACATTTAGAACAGAGAGCTAGTGGGAAGCACAGTTTGGTGGTTTCCTGCAGTCTGATGCAAATCATGTGTCAACTGTCAGGTTATTTAGTGTGTTTGAATTGAGGAACTATTAAACTGTGCTGGAGTTGTACAGCCCTGCTCTAGGACATTACATGCATGTTTACACCACAGATAAGACTATGGAAAAGCAGAGACAAATTTACAACCTTGCAATTTTTTTGGTAAACCTACTTTAAATTACCCGCACATGTTCTGTCATGACTAAGCATTTACATCTTGTGATTTTAGTCATGTGCTTTTAGAATAATAGCTTATAATAACTGTCATGTCACAAAGAGAAATAAGTATGTCACATTATGTGCCACTTCGAATACTTCGCCTTATGTCCCAAATTAATTTAGAATTTGATGCCTGCAACTGACTCAAAACGTTGGGCAGAGGCATTCTTAACACTGTGTTACACCACCTTTGCTTTTAAATGACACTTTTTGATGATTTGGGAACTGAGGATACTAAATTGTTGTAGTTTTGCAAGTGAAATTTTTGCCAGGTAAAAATAATCCTCCACATCAGTAGCACCTTCACATGCAAGTCACCCAAACTGTGGGGACTAATTCATCCCCATACCATAACAGATGCTGGCTTTTGCACTTTCCTATGATAACAGTCTGGATAGTGCATTTTGTCTCTGGCACAGAGAACTCAATGTTCATTTTTCATGAAATCAAGTTGAACCGTGATCTAATCTGAGCATGAACGTGGGGCCACAGAACCATGCAGCATTTTTGCATAGAAATGTTGCATGGCTTTCTCTTTGCATAAATGACTTTCAGACTGCATTCCTTGATTCCTTGAATCCTTGATGATTCCTTTCACAGAAGCATCTCATGCAGTGCCCTCTGAGGGCTCAAAAGTCAACAGAACAGAAAAAAATTCTTGGGACATTTAAACACTTTGTTCTTACTGTGTGTAATACAACGTAGCAGTCAAAAACGGTCAAAAACTCCACCTCTTGGTAGCTCATAAACTTGCACCATGTAAACAATTAGTCTCCACCTTCATACTGAACTCACGATCTCTTTCTCTCTCTTCTTGTTTGCTCTCATGGCTTGACCGATAAAGACTGTATGAGATAAGAGCCATTTACAATGCAGCAGGCTTTGACCTATGTTTGCTTCCAGCACCTGGTGAATTTCTGAAAAAAGGAATCTCACTCTTTAACTTCTATGAGGCATTTTCAAGGGGAAGTGCACTTCTGTTACTTCTGGTTTGATACAGTTCAGTGCTTAACACAGGTGTAAGAGTCATAAGACGCAAAGTCATTTCAGCCCTTATAGAACTTTTAGACTTTACTTTGATGATTTCCTGTAGATTATCTACAGATACTTTCATCGTTAAAAATATGCTGAAACTATGTATATATGGCAGAATTGACAATGAAGTTGAATTTAATTTTGAAAAATTCAAATGATTGTTTGATCTAGGATTAGGATTGTATTTAGAATTAGTTTTGAATGAATTATTCATGTTAAAAATAACACCAAAACAACATGCAACTTGCATATCTGGTATTGACCAGAAACACAGTAAATCTTACCTTTCCAGTGTGCCTTTGGAGCCCAAGGTCTAAGATTGTTATGCTGTACACCATTTTGTTTTATTGTTTGGAGTTTTACAAAATTTTTAAAACCTAATGATAATTTCAATTCCAGCAGCAGTGTTTAAATGTGCAAATTGATCACATGGTAGTCATGATATGTAGGATATAACAGTCTCCATAATGGCAACTTTACAGGTGAAGAAAAAAATGAGGTGCCTTTTTGTAGAATTCGTTTTTTTAATGATTCCAGTTCATTTTGAACAGTTTTGGTCCCTTCATTATTAATTTTTTACACAATGTTATAAACGTGCATAAAAGCTTTCATCTAAAAGCTGCCCTTTGGTTAAACTCACCCAAGACATGAGCTACTGATAGTAGATTTTATAGCCTCTGCTTCGTAATTGATGTTTATGTATATAATCTGTACAAACAACATCAAATCTGTAGGGACGTTTGAGTTGAGCTGATGACGTGGGTGTGATGTCAACTTAGTCTTGGCCAACGTAGCTTCAGAAATCAAATAAACACTGAGTGTGTGTACTTTTTATAGCACTATTTATTAATGTCAGCAAAGAATGACCAAAACCCCCTGTCATGTCACATTAAACGGCCCATTTTATGGAAAACCCCATGAAGGAAAGAGTTTATTGTAAGTACATAAAGTAAAAAAACAATTACATTTTCAAAACACACTTGTTGGTCTGTCCTGTCTGTTCTGAATTATGTTTTCACAAATTTACATGAAGTATATTTAGACTCCAGCAGCTTACCCCAAGCTTATTCACAATTAAATCACAAATTATGCTTCAGTCCAGACTGCTTAGTCTTAAAGGCACAGTAACAAAAATAAAATTATAACTATTCATGGTAAATAAAGCTACATAAATAATAAATAAGTGGAAGAAAAATCAAAAGGAGGATGTTAGCCCTCTAAAAGAGGATCTTTTGAGTCATAACATAGAACACAGAGATTCAGCTCCAGTCCTGGAGAGCCAGTTTGGTGATTTACATGCTCAAACACAGCAGGACCAATATACCTGTTCACTGAAAGATTTAGTGAGTGTGTTTGAGGAGGGTAAGTTCCGAACTGTGGACCCTCCAGGTCCAGATTTGGGCCCCCATGCCTAAAAATATTCATTTGTAAGTACATTTCAGTGGATTGTTTCCATTTTTGTTTGGCACCACCAAGACCAAATTGTTGGTTACACAATGAATTCTTAAGTGTTTGTGATAATGTTTCTTTCCATAAAAGGTTCCCTTCTTCAGGAGCCAAGTTTTTTCAGACTGGTTCTTTGCTAAGACTGAGAAAGATTTTTAAAGTGGGCCTATAGCCTAGAATAGTGGTTCTAAAGAACTGGAGGCTGCAGAGGGGCACTAAGGGTACTTTAAATTATAGATATCATGCTTAGAAATCATAGAACCTCACCGTGTCTCTTCTGTGAGAATGTCAGTAATTTAAATTAAAATGAGCAAGGGACTTTTGTGGGTAGGACACAACAAGGTTTTATGTTAACTGAAGAACCATATGCCTTAGCATGAGCCACTTTGTGGAAAGTCTATGAAATAATTTTTTTATAAATTATTATTATAACAAATAATTATCCCATGTTCAAGCAGAAACCATGTGTATTAGTCAATGACCTTCTAATTACATAAGCTGAAAGTTAAAAGCGTGCTCACACATCAGGCAACGTGTTCTCAAACAAAGGGGAAATCTTTCGGTATCAAAAGCGTCAATAGTGATAAAAGAGAGACAAGCAACATGTACTTAGGTCTGAAGGGGTGACATTGGAAACCCAGGTTGTGTTTCAACTTTATGCCTGTTCTTCCCTGAAGGGCATAAGGCATAGGTATATAAACCTGCTACAGATGATGAGCCCACTCCTGTGTGGTCTGGGCTCCCTAGGGTGTACGGATTAGGTGTCTCTGTAAGGACACCACAACGCTTTCAAGATTTCAGAGGCAAAAAGCCTCGGGGTTTGGACATCCATTGACTTAGCTAGCGAGGCAGGCTCTACAGCTGGCATCATGAGTAAATCAGTAAGTTACTCAAATTACCATCTCACCTCAATATCACTTAAAAAATAAGCTTTTTGGTGCCTTCTAAGGAATCTACCTGCTTCTCCCCAACAGGACTCCTATGAGATGTTCGTGGAGATGGACAAAATGGATGGGGATATGGACGTGAAGATCAAGAAAAAGAAAAAGATAAAGAAAAAGGAGAAACTGGAGAGCATGAAGAAGGAAATGGACATTGTGAGTGGTGCAGTATTCAAAGACAGAGTCTGGAAATACTCTTAAAATCTTATTTTATTTTAAACATCATTAAAAGCCCAAAGGTATGACAGTAGTATTAAGCTGAAGCACAAAACTGTCATTCTTGTAAACACTGTCCACCTGTTTCTACAGGATGACCATGAGATAACAATTGAGGAATTGGAAATGAGATACACAACCAGCATTACCAAAGTAAGATGTTCTTATGTTCTGTTTAAGGTTTTAAATCTATTAATCTGTCCAATTTATTAATCTATAAATTTAAATGTAGACATAGCTGTTGTTGTCCATTTCAGACCACAAAATGGTCACACTGTATTTAAGTTGCTGTGATACCCCCCCCCCCCCAAAAAAGGAACAAAACAGGAAACAAATCCTCCATTCTGACCTTGACTTTTTACTCAACAGCAAGAATTCACAGTAGAATTAACCCAGCAATACTGTAATCACATTATGTTGTGCTTATGTATGATTAATATCTGTATGTGTGATTGTTTATTTCAGAAAAAGTACTAACTGTACTGAACTGAACTTAATACATAATTTGGTTGTAAGATTTAAAAAAAAAATAGATTTTTAATGTAATATAGAATATGCCTGAATGTTTCTTGAGACCCATTCATCCAGCATTTTGTCCAAAATTAAGGGAAACATATCAAGGTTTTTACAGTGCATTTGAAGCCTCTACTCTTCTGGCAAGGGTTTACAGATGTTGGAACATTGTTGAGAGGATCTGATTTCAGAAATTTTAGTCATGTACTGATGGTGGATGATTAGTTCTGGATCACAAACACCACTCTAGGTTATTCTGAAAGTACTGGACTGAGCCCCAGAATTTTAAACTTTAAAATGTTCTTCAGTCCAATACTGGGAGACTTGCTGACTCTTGGCACTGAGCGTGGTGACCTTAGAGTCACGTGTGGCAACTTCAGAGTGTACCATTCGTAAATCAGGGCTTTTGTGTGGAGATTATACAAGCTGTGAGGGTGTGCGTGTGTGTGTCAGCAATGGGTACACACAGCAGTTGATCTCACTGAGGGGGGTATCTGGATACCTAACGTAGAGTACTTTCCAACTGTTTTTACATTGTTTTGGACCATTTCTGTTGGTCCATTCGCCATGAAATATTTGCACAGTGTAAAGAGTACCTGGCACACTTAAGTAGTGTAAATAGTAAAAAATAATACATGGAGTTACATAATTTTATATGAACAGTGATGATGAATGTGTTACTTTCATATCCCTTTGATATACACAAGATGATGTTAATGTTATTTCAACCCTTTATGTCTTCCACGGCTCTAATTCTATTCCCTTACCTTGTCTTATGCAGGGTTTGAGCTCCTCCTTCGCTCAGGAGGTCCTGGAGCGTGATGGCCCCAATGAGCTCAAGCCGCCCAAGGGCACACCTGAGTATGTGAAATTCGCTCGGCAGTTGGCTGGAGGGCTGCAGTGTCTGATGTGGGTAGCGGCAGTCATCTGCTTTATCGCATTTGGCATTTTGCTCGCAAAGGGAGAGATCTCCAGCTATGATGATGTGAGTAAAGAGGACAATAAGTGTCATTCAGGTTATAAACCAGTGACCTCACAACAATTTGTTTAGGATTCTTCAGGAAACAATTCAATGCATCATGAATACACTGTCAGTACTATTAGTGATAGCATTGCTGATGGATGGTGTATTACTTAAAAATACTATTGCAATGTGTGGTTTTGTACACCAGAATTATTACACTGTAATGCACTGTAATGATATGTGACTAGAGGAACTATTTAAACAGCTGGAAAATCAAGGCAATAAAGGCTATGTACCAAGCTTTTCTATTTTTGCATTTAAAGCGCCTGAAATGGCAATTTTGCCCAAAACTGAACATATACTTCACTAAACATTATAATAACCAATCTTAGGATAGATTCTAACATTCCAAAATCCATGCAGGTCACCACCTTCAGATAGATGTTTACACCCCCACTAAATCACATCACATTTCATACCATCACAATGCATTTAAAGGTCTATTTAGAGCATTTTAAATGCACAACAACAAATATGCATTGCAACACTTTTACATTTTCCTAAACTGTTACAGAAACCTATTATAATGTTAGTTTCCTCTTTGCCTTTCTGCAGCTCTATCTGGCCATTACCCTCATTGCAGTGGTGGTGGTGACTGGCTGCTTTGGCTACTATCAGGAATTCAAGAGTACCAACATTATTGCCAGTTTCAAAAATCTGGTTCCACAGGTGAGTTACACTACAAAACTTAAAGAAAAACATATTACAGGAAAGAACTAGGTTTTCTTTGTATGCTATTTTGTTATACATCAACAGCCTGCATGTACCCTTCCACCATATATTTTAAACCAAAATCAGAATGAAATAAAGCCATGTAGGTGTCAGATTGTATATTTGTAACAATTTCATGTAATAACTTTACATGATGTAGCTTTAAGTGGCATGACACACCCAAAACGTTCCTTTCAAAAGCACTGTGAACAGTTCTGTTTCTATAGACCAGAGCGGTTTACTTCAGACCTAAATGACTTAGTTTACATCTAATTGATTTAATTATGCAGAAATCACTGAGCTCTGACTGTGGTGGAGCAAAAAAGATTGCTGCTTAATATCAAAATCTCTTGTACTGTTGCCATTGTAGACTTATTGTAGGCTAATGCAACAAAACACAAAAGAACCATATAGATGGTTTTCCCTTGTTTCAGCAAGCCTTGGTCATCAGGGATGGCCAAAAGAATCAAATCAATGCCAACCTGCTGGTGGTGGGAGATCTGGTAGAGATTAAAGGAGGTGATCGTGTTCCTGCCGACATCCGTATCATCACTTCACAGGGCTGCAAGGTGAGTAAATTTTAGGACATGGCAGTAGTTCAGATATTGACTTCCCACGCAGAATGCTATAAATATACCAAACTGAATACACATTTCATTTATTTAGCTTCCCTGATTCTGATAAAGATGACCATAAAACTCCTGTCAAAAATATTTGACCAGTTTTTTATAGGAGAGGGTGATACAATACTGTAATGACGTGATGAAAATTCTGTATCTTGACACCAAGTTTCTGTGTTATTACATTATTCTTCCTTTCAAAAGCTCACTTTTATGTTTTTAACAACCTTTTTATGTATCAAAAAATAGTTTTTCCTTTTGCAATGTCCGTTGCCTTTAACTCAGGTATGGGAATAGGCCTAAAGAGAAGCAACATAAAGGGAAGAAATTCTTATTTACTGTTTACAGGTGGATAACTCCTCCCTAACTGGCGAGTCAGAGCCTCAGACCAGGAACCCGGAATGCACTCATGAGAATCCTCTTGAAACCCGCAATATTGCCTTCTTCTCCACCACGTGCTTAGAAGGTAAGATTAGACACAAGTGACTGCATGCAAAAAGAATAGTATGACTAAGCCCTACCATAAAAAATAAATAAAAGTTTTTTGCTTTAACTTTTGCCCCGCTCCAAATGCAAACTGTAGACCTAAAAAACAGTACCATCAACAGTTCAAAAGAAAAGTAAGAACTGCTTAAAATGAAGCTAATTCACAGTGGTTCTTGGAAGTTTGTGAACTCTTCTGAAATGTTGATGTTTTTGCATACATCATCTAATATTTATTTCATCATTTTAATTTTTCACAAAAATATTCAACTTTGTATTGAGAAAAATATCTAATACTAAATATATGTATGTGTGTGTCAAACGTTTGTGAACCTCTAGGATTAGCAGATCATTTGAAGGTCAATGGGCTGGCAAACAGGCATGTATGAATACCTGGTTTTACTAATAATCACTCAATATATGACCTTCAAAGACAATTATGGCACAAACAAAGGAACTTTCAGTTGACCATTTTTTCTGTAGAAAAAAAATATTACCAAATATGTTACCAAAAATATTTAGTTGTAAATATCACTTTTGCCATGAACTTTCAAGCACCACTGTTTGTCTAACTCAATGTGCTGTTATGTATAATATGTAGTGAGAAGTTTTCCATTTGGTTTCATTTTTCTCATGCCTACAATGCCCATGCTGAAAACCATTGTAAATGCATGTCATGAATAAATGCAGAGGACAAGCCACACAAACCGAATAAATAAAACAAATAAATATACACACCAATATTTTGATACAGTCTGATAATTGGGTGCTGTTGGGTTGGGGCATTATCATTTTCATCCCTCCCTGAACAGGCAAGTCCTACAGGGTCAAAGCACACACAGCTGTTTTCCCTATATATGTCCTTATATAATCAATCACATATTTGTCTTCCTCTATATACGTGATTAATTATATAAGGACATATATTAGGAAAACAGCTGAGTGTGCTTTGATCCTGTAGGACTTGCCTATGGAACTTTACATCTGTGGTATGTCTACAGTAGATAATATTGTCTCGCAACTGTCTATTATTGCCCTCTGTATCCTAAAAAGGTGTAGCCACGGGGGTAATCATCAATACCGGAGATCGCACAATCATTGGACGTATTGCCAGCCTCGCTTCAGGCGTGGGTAATGAGAAGACCCCCATTGCCATTGAAATCGAGCACTTTGTGGACATCATCGCTGGCCTGGCCATTTTCTTTGGTTTTACATTCTTTGTGGTTGCCATGTTCATTGGTTATGCTGTCCTGGAGGCCATGATCTTCTTCATGGCTATTGTGGTGGCCTACGTGCCTGAGGGGCTTCTGGCTACTGTCACTGTGAGTACACATGATGCTCCAAAAATTTCCTTACTTCTTCTTAGAATCTGTACAGTTGTGAAATCAGGAACTGATAAAAGAAAATGTGTATGTTTTTCCCTGGTAGGTGTGCCTGTCCTTGACAGCAAAACGGCTAGCCAGAAAGAATTGTGTAGTGAAGAATTTGGAGGCTGTGGAGACACTGGGGTCTACCTCTGTCATTTGCTCAGATAAAACTGGGACCCTGACACAGAATCGTATGACCGTAGCTCACCTTTGGTTTGACAACATGATCCATGCTGCAGATACGACAGAAGATCAGTCAGGTGCGGATATCCTAACCAGATAATGACCAAATGAGATTTAACAACAGGAGTAAGCAGCTTGAATCGCATTTACTAGGGCTTTAATAATGTTAGGGCTGGCCTAGGCACCATTTACTTCTCCTGCTTCAGTCTTTCAGAGAAAAGGGTGACTTGCAAAATCATAGGGGGAAGTGTGTCTGTGTTTAGTCTTCAAATAAAGTCACTTGGGAGTAACAATTTGTCTAAGCCTAATAATACATCAGCTGTGAATAATCCTGAAAATTGTCAGGAATCCATAAACGTGTTTTAGAATTGTGGTGGAGTTTAAAGGGTTAAACTCAAGACCGCTTCCAAATACTAAAAATATACCAACAAAACAAAAGAATACTCAAGTATTTTTCAGGCCATGACATCAACTCCCTCATGCCTCTGAAACAGCTCTGACTGTGGTAGAGTAGCATTCAAATTTTAAACCATGGTAGCTTTTCTGTAGGATTGGAATAGATGGGCTAGCTTTCACTCCACACATGCAAAATATTTTTTGAAAATAAACACCCTGCTACACCACTAGTAATCAATGGGCAAAACCTGAAACCTGACTTTGGCCTACCTCACAATTTATTTATGCATTTGTCTTTGTGCAGGACAGAGTTTCGACCAGTCTTCAGAGACATGGAGAGCGCTGGGACGAGTTGCAAGTCTGTGCAATCGGGCCATTTTCAAACCCAATCAGGAAACTGTCCCCATCCCCAAGGTGATGAAATGGCCACAAATTAGATAATGCTGTCTACAGCCTTCCTGTCTTTCTTCAGTCTCTTTCCCTCACATTCTCTCTTTTTGCTATTTGTTTCTGAATCCCATCCTGTTGCAGTCACAGAGATATCAGTCATGTTACAGCAATTATTTCTGGCATTTAAGCATGTCACGTTTGAAAATTTACCTGGAGGTGTTAAAGCACTGGTGAGAAGTTAGACGTCTGAATAAACAATTATTTTTTTTTGCTTAACGATGAGGTGATCATGTAATAGTTGTGACAGGATTTCTTCTAAACATAATTTAATTCAGTTGAAAAAGCAATTGGGATGCCATCATGGCAGACATCTTTGTGTGTTACTCTATCAGACTTCTTTTTGGCTTTTACAGATTGCAGTATCTTTTAACCAATTTAATTAATCATTTAATGGAATTTCATTATAAATTAAATTAATTAAATGTACTTAGAGCTTCTACAACCTATGGCTACTATTTGTTCTCTATAAGTACAGTTTAAATTTGATTCTAAACTGTTAAAATGTCTGATGCTTACTTCATAAAAACTCTCTAAAATAGTGTGTGAAGCAGCAAATGCCCTTAAAAGAAACATACTTTAAAAATGAGGAGCATGGTACTGTTTTATGAAATACAGAATTAATTATATTATTTGCATACATCTCCACCTCTTTCAAATATAATCTTCCCATCTCTCAAGTCAATTTGCCTGTAGAAGAGCTTATCATATGAGGCCTTCTTTGCCAGTTCAATGAACCTCTCCATATTACTGTGGTTAGAAGGAGCATCTGTTTTTTTCCCATTCCCTCATTAGAGTCTTCCTGTCTACCATTATGGCAGTCTGAATCATGTCTGCATTTTCATTTCCTATTGATGGATCATCTGATGTCCCAAATATACCCTAGGAGAAAAATCAAGCTGTAGCTGGTGCCCTCACTTCTTTATTCTGATCCTCTAAATATATTTGCATGGGCCTGGTTGTTTCAAAGCTTGCACACATATTATGCATCTATTTGCATTTTGTACTTCTGCATATTGCCCCAAACATGTTTATTTGCATGATATAAAAAAAACTACTCCAAAATGGTAAGTTCACCAGGAAGGAGGAAAAAAAATCCTACCCTATAACAAGATTTTATCTCAAGTAGTTTTGAACTGGTTCATTGACTTCATCATCATGAAATATTCACACAATGTAAAGAGCAGCTGGTGATTTCAAAATTCAGTAAAACTCAGTTCTTAGACAGTAACTGATATAATATTGTCACAGAGAATAGTGGTTGGAGATGCTTCTGAGACAGCCCTGCTGAAGTTCACAGAGCTGACCATTGGAAACATCACTGATTACAGGGCACGATTCAAAAAAATCTGTGAAGTGCCTTTCAACTCCACCAACAAGTTTCAGGTAAGATCTGTGTCCAAATATCTCTGTTATTCATTTAACTTCCTGGTCTCTACAACCTTTGCCCAAACTTATATTTCTCTGGCTCCCTCTTGTGGCACACAGTTGTCAATACATGAGCTGGAGGACCCACTGGACCTGCGCTACCTGCTGGTGATGAAAGGGGCACCAGAGAGGATTCTGGAACGCTGCTCCACCATCCTGATAAAGGGCCAGGAGCTGCCACTGGATGAGCAATGGAAGGAGGCCTTCCAGACTGCCTACATGGACCTGGGAGGGCTGGGGGAAAGAGTGCTGGGTAAGAGGTCACTGGAGGTCAGCATGCACTGGATTAAAAGGGGGAAATGAAAAACAATGGCTATGTGAGCTGAGATGACTAAACATAATCCAGACTGTTGATATCAAAACAGGTCATGTGCTTTGTTGGCAGAAGAACTGTTTTGAGTCTGATTTGTTCCCATTTCTACTGTACTTTTTGTACCAGTTAACGCCTTTAACAAGGTTAGTCAATTGGTCGCTTTAACACTTCTTGTACAAAAAAAGTATTCATTAATGTAATCAAACTTTAACTTATGTATTTATGAGGATGAGGGATTGCATTGTGGATCCACTTACACAACATTTAGAGGTAAAACTCTAAATTTATTATACTCAAAACATATCTAAAAACATATGAACAAAGATAAAGTGGTCACTGGCTCCATTTGCCCCAAATACAGGTGTATGTATAGTAAGATGAGATGCCTAATTTATCTTTACTGTTCTTTTCTTTACATCTACAACAAATTATTGGCTTAAAATATATATTTTTTTCCATGTTACAGTGTACAGATTTGATATGTGGTTCATTTTACTTTCCCATTGAACAGCCATTCATGGCTGAAAGCCTTACATAGCATAACTAAACTTCTCTTGGAGGGTAGGGTGACCCAACCTTTCCCCATGTCACACAGTGCAGTGGTAGCTAGCACAGGTACTGGTTAGCTGTTCTAACAGAATTGGCGTTAGCATTTTCTTTCAAAATGGATGAGATGTCCATTGATGTTGCATTATTGGCAGCTGGAAAAGAGGCAGCATGTTTTAGCCTTCAACCATCCAACTTGGTGGAAATAGCAGGTGGGAATTGGTCATGGCTCGGCCCATGGTTAGGATAAACATCTCAGAAAATGTGTATACATGTGTAGTTTTTTATTATGAATATAAATTATTATTATTAATTTTTAGTATGAGAATTCATTTTATTATGTGCGCATTCCCATCAGGTTTCTGCCACTTGTACCTCAATGAGAAAGAATTCCCCCGTGGCTACGCCTTCGACACTGATGAAATGAATTTCACCACATCTGGCCTGTGCTTCGCTGGACTCATCTCAATGATTGACCCACCCCGTGCTACAGTGCCTGATGCTGTCATGAAATGCCGTACAGCTGGCATTCGTGTAAGTCCAGTTTTTCTAAAAGGATGCCGTGGTGTTGGGTCATAAACTAACAATAAATGTTGTGTGAATCCATTGGTTTGCTTAGTTTTTTATTTTAATTTTAAGAAAATACATGGGAAACATCTAAAAATCTGGAATCACTTTTAATTAATAATTGTCGTTTGCAAAATATATATTGTTGTTAGTACTGCTGAGATTTAAATACTATAAAGTAGACATAAACATTCAAAAAGGAGGGCCAATTTTCTTCTTTAAATTGTATTTTCAGGAGATTTTAATAACAAAATATTAGTTTTAGTATCTGTTTATCACATTGGTGTTCAAATCTATAGATTCTGGGAGTTTATTTTTAAGCTGTAGTTTAAGCTAAAACATATTTGATAAGCAAAGGCCTTCAAAAAAATGCAGTAATTGTTGTAAGTGGTTTAGTTTAGGGATCCACATCACTTCAAAGCAAAAAAAACTAAACTGCTTTTTATGTCGCTATTAAAGCTAAAATAGCAAAGATGCACTAAATGTTTTGGGAGCACTTTAAATTACTGTATGGTAAAAAAAATATTGTAGTGACACCAATCAGAGAACACTGCTACTATTCTTTGGTGTGGGTGACAGTAAAACAGTAGCTTAGGATCCTCACACAGGTGAGTCCTGGCAATAGATGATGGCAACACTGATTGCTGCTGTTGCTATTGATAATGATAATAAAATAAGTATTTGAATGCATTAATGTTAAATTTTTACTAACTAAGTAATACATAATTGCCCCTTTCTGGATATATTCCCAACTAGTGGGCAGTGGTGTCCCAGTGGTTAGGACCTTTCTCTTGTGAACAGAATCTTGCAGGTTCAGGTCGAGCACTTCTTATAGCTGCCTGCTGCTGCACGTGTGCATGTTTGATGGCTTAAATGCAGATTTTGTTGTGGTGCAGGTTGTGTGTGATTGAGCATGTTCACAATGACAAAAATAAGTCACTTTCATATTACTTTCCTTAGTAAGTATTTGAGTATTCATACAGAAATACCAGTGGATATTCCATGTAATATGCCACTTGGGCACTGTTAAATATAGTATTAAAAAACTTGATGTGCCACTTAACTACTTTCTTTATTTATATATCGTCTTGTCTGTTGTGGCCCACCACAAACATTGCAAGCAAAAAGTTTAACCACCCATGGCTTGTAGCATTGGAACTAAGACTGTGATTTTAGCCTAACAAACTTTATCTTATTTTTTGTGCTGTGCTCTAAATATCAATCTGTAGGTCGTCATGGTTACTGGTGACCACCCTATCACAGCCAAGGCCATTGCTGCAAATGTGGGTATTATATCAGAGGGCAGCGAGACAGTGGAAGACATTGCCACAAGACTGCGAATCCCAGTGGAGCAGGTTAAAAAGAGGTGAGATCGACTTTTTTTACGTACTTGCCTAATTACAGAACAAAAATATCTAGTTTTTCTGCCTTTTATTCTAGATAGCTAAACCTGCACATATTTTATTTTTTGTTAGAATATTCAGATGCTCCTCACGACATACTTCCTAATCAAATTTGGTCAGAGGAGTATGGGTTCCCTTTTGGAGTCCTTGCTTTGGAGATTGCATGCTTTTTTCAGATATGGAAACCTGTTGAGACAATGTCTTTTGGAAAAACTTAACCGAGTCCAAAAATGTTCCTGGTGATATACCACCCTGGAGAGTCTAGTTTCAACAGTCGCTGGTTCAGGTTTGTTAGGGAAGGATTAGCACTAAGCCCCCGGTCTGGGGTGATAACTTATCAGAAGCAGGACTGGACGCAGGATCAGTAGCAGTTACAGATATGGTGGTCATACTAATTGTGTCATCAACAGTGATGCCCGTGCCTGTGTTATAAACGGAGGTCAACTGAAGGACATGACCAGTGAAGAATTGGATGAAGCGTTGCGGAATCACCCAGAAATGGTGTTCGCCCGAACTTCTCCCCAGCAGAAACTTATCATAGTTGAAAGCTGCCAGCGTCTGGTGAGACTAGCTACATTGCCTTATCGGATAAACTAATGAGTAGATAGCATCATGCAGTTATTTAATCAGCTCAAGGGTTTCAAACCCCTCCCCTTAAGTTAATATTTTGCTACAAATAAACACACTTGTGACTAGACATACTGGTACTGAGAACTGGCTTTTCCTAAGGTCTCAGCTCCTGTTCCTCTAATCAGTTCTTAAAGCAACAGTTTGGTGAAAATCTAATTTCACTAAATCTACTTATATTTATAACAATTTATGATTCCGTGGCCAGTCTATTTGAAAGTGATTTGCATTTTTCATGATGCTGCTTGGTGAGATATAAGACTCCTTTTAGCTACATTAACCTTGTAGCTCCAGTCCAAATCTAAAGCAGTAAACACCAGTAGACACCAGAAGTAGAAACCAAACATGTTAACTGACTGAATGTATTTGGGGTAAATGGAAACTTCTGTACAAGTGATTTCTCATCAGACTCTAACCTTTCTTTCATTGTAAGCATGTCATTTAAAAATGTTTTCTCATCATCATATGATGTGTAGGCCCTTAGTTCTAACAGAATTTATGCACTTCACCTCAAGGGATCCATTGTGGCAGTGACTGGAGATGGTGTAAATGACTCCCCTGCTCTGAAAAAGGCTGACATTGGTATTGCCATGGGCATCGCTGGGTCTGATGCTGCTAAAAATGCTGCAGATATGATCCTGTTGGATGATAACTTCGCCTCCATCGTAACAGGAGTAGAACAGGGTAGGCAAAAGCAAGCACATTCTGTGAATCTATAGAATACTTTGTCTTAGCAGCAGTAGATATCATTCATATTTTACACTTATATTTTAGTGTTTTGCATGATTAAATAATTCTGATGTAAATAAAGGTTTTCAGGGTGGTTTAAAGAAATACAACATTCTAGTAATAGAACCAGACATTTAAAGTGTTTAATGCCTCTAGCAGCTTCCTAAAGAAATGTGTTAAATGAAATAGTTAAAGATATGTTGGCTGATGTCTGACACATGGTTTCAGGATAGTTAAGGATTTGGTCTCAAATGTATTTTTTAAAACCTGCAGTTGGTGGAAAAGTACATGTAGACAAAATCATACCTAAAGAAAACTTTGGATAATTAAATGGCTATATTTAGGTTATAAGCATCACAACCCCCACTTCTTATCATCACCATGGTAGAGAAAGTTTGACAGTTTTCTCTAGAACAGTACTTTGCACATCAAACCACTCGGAGCTACTTAATTTCTCAGTGATTAAAATTCTTCTTATGTTTTGACAAATTTTTGAATTCTCTTTTAACTTGATGTGGGCATGAATTAACTTGCATTCTGATCGTTTTTTGTCCATAGGCCGTCTCATCTTTGATAACCTAAAGAAGTCTATTGCCTACACTCTGACAAAGAACATCCCAGAGCTGACCCCCTACCTTATTTACATCACAGTCAGTGTGCCACTGCCTTTGGGCTGCATCACCATCCTCTTCATTGAGCTTGCCACTGATATTGTAAGTAACCATCAGAAACTTGTGTCACAAGTCAAAGTCAAAGTGCCACATTGATATTTACCTATACCAAATATCTTTGAACATTCCAAGACTTTTTTAAAGAATATAAGGGCTTTTAAGACTTTTTTGTTATTATACTGACCACACATTTTATTAGTACCATCTACCTTGTCTGAAACACTACAACATTGGCCAATTCTACCTAATTTTAAGGTTCATTCCATCTAGGTGCACAATTGCAGAGTGTAGCCCATCTGTTGTCATACAAAACATATTATTAAACCTATACTCTGTCTACGATTGGTCAGTTTGTAAACCCTTTGACCAGGTATTATTTGGGTGGTGGACTGCTATGATTGTAGCAGGCAAAGAAGGGTTGCTGGGGGTTTTATACTCATCAGTATAACTGCTGTCTTGAGAGTGGTCCACCACCCAAAATACTTAGCCAAGAGCACCTCTGTCATCAGAAACTGAGCACTGATGGCCAGAGGATGGCCAACATAAATTCAGCATCATCAGATGGGCTACAATCTCTAACTGTACACCAGCTAGGTGGACCTGCATGGTAAAGGTTTCTAAACTGGCCAATGAGTGTAGATTAGTATTTTAGTTGTCCTCAGCTTTGAACATACCACTTGAGGGCAAAGTGACTAGCTTATTATTTTTTATGAATTAATTAATACTGACAATAATCTCTGTCCATTAAACAGTTCCCTTCAGTGTCTTTGGCCTATGAGAAAGCTGAGAGCGATATTATGCATCTAAAGCCCAGGAACCCACGCAGGGACAGGCTGGTGAATGAAGCCCTAGCTGCCTACTCTTACTTTCAGATAGGTATGATTTGCTACAGGTATTATTACTGGTTTTCAATTGTATCTGCTTCATATGCTATATGGTATCATTGGTTTTCGCTTTATCAGTACGGAGTTAACTTGGCTTCTTATCATTTGTTCTTCCAATGTCCAAGTGTCCTTCTTGCTTACTGTGTCCATCTCATCTTCGCTAGGAGCAATCCAGTCTTTCGCAGGATTCACGGATTACTTCACAGCAATGGCTCAGGAGGGTTGGTTCCCACTTCTGTGTGTGGGCCTCCGCTCTCATTGGGAAGACGTCCGACTGCAAGACCTACAGGATAGCTACGGACAGGAATGGGTGAGTAAAAGACCTAAAGGGCCCATGTCATGGAAAACTGAACCTGTAGAAGAAGAGTTGGAAACAAACTTAAAGCTTACTTTGAATTAATCATGGCTGTGATGTTACAACAGTGAACACATTTTACACAACTGTACATTCAGCCTACAACCTGCTCCTTCACATGATAATGACAATGAATGTTTGTCTTTTTTGAGCACAATACATAGCTTAACCAATCAGAACATTTCATTACAAATTATTTACTTATATCAGTCTTAAAGGCACAGTAACAAAAACAGCCTGCTGAATTTTAGGAAAAAAATGAAAGGTCGAAAATGGTTACAATGTCTCTCATGCATAACCTAGTATGAGCTGGATCAGATACAATGTATATGTTTTCTTTGACAGACGTACAGTCAGCGTTTGTACCAGGAGTACACCTGCTACACAGTGTTCTTCGTCAGTATTGAAGTGTGCCAGATTGCTGATGTCTTGATCAGAAAAACTCGCCGTCTGTCTGCCTTCCAACAGGGCTTCTTCAGGTCAGTGTGGCCACATACTGCACTATTAGTCCAGCTAATAACAAGCTCTGGATACATTCTGTGGTTCTTGCATATGTCCCAGAGTTGCCAGCTCCATTTGAGGTTAGCTGTTAATTTATTAGCCGTTATACCTGGTAATAGTCACTTTTCACTTTTTTAGCGCGTTTTGCACGCCCCCTAGTGGCCATTATACCAGTGAAACAAAAATTCAAATATATATTCTTATGTTATAAAACACTTTGGTAAAATTATAATGGGGGGGGGGTCCCTCCATAGCTTCTGTGTTGTTATCTCCTTGGTGTGGGTTCACTGAAGTACCCGAATAGTTCCGCTGGTTTGCTCTGCCTCACCAGTAGAGTGCATTCAGAGCTATGAGCAGGTGACAGAGGCAGTGGTGGTGACAATCATAGACTATACAAAAGTGATTAGGTGGGGAGTTTTTTCCAGACAGCAGCTATCTCAGCAATGAGAGTCAGCTGCTGTCTGGCTTATCTTTCTGCTTACAGAAGTGCCTTTGTCAAAGAGACATAAGAATACATTTACTTATGATTTGATTCTTATGATGAAACAAAAAAATATATATTAAAACTGAAACCCTCAGGGACTAAGAAAGCATCAGATTTACAGTTACTAGTTTACAGTTTTCACTAAAGATTACTACAGAATGATATTAGAACATGATGCATTTTTGCCATGGTTCCTCAGAATTCCAGTTTATTTCATCACCCGAGCTGGTTATCCTAGTCAAGGGGTGTGCAAGAGCCTATGCCAGTGCTCACTGGGTGAAAGGCAGAAGACCACCCCCTGACAGGTTGCCAGTCCGTTGCAGGGCAGACACACAGCCAGTGGCAATTTAGCATCAACATATTACCTGACGTACATGCCATAAGACTGTAGGTGAAAAACGATATCTGTTGTTCCTAATTTGCCTCATTCCAATGACCAAAGATCAAGGGAAAGTCTAGAGACAACAATACAAAGAAAATTATTAAAGAAAACAGAGGAAAATGGAAGAAACTGCATAAGAGAATTATGAACACATCTTCTGCAAGAATCAATTTTATATGATATTTTTTACACATAACATGCAATTACTATGTTTTTGCTACATGTATGTAAAACCTACAGGACCAAAATAAAACATATAAAATGTGCATTTTGCACAGGCCACATTTTTTGTTTTATTGTTCCGCCAATATTTTTTAATTCAGCAAATAGTACAGTAACAGTAATTTTATACTTGTTTCCACCAGGGGTGCCCAAACCTTTGCAAAAGACTGTACCTTATTCCCTATAGGCTCTATAATATAATTCTCTATAACCTACTGAAAATTTACAACAGGCTTATTGTGCAATTGTGCTGCACATACAGTCTATTATTAAATCAAGGTAAGAAAAAAAACTCCCTTTGTTTAATAATAGTACTGTCTGTCCTGCAATGATCAGCTAAAGCAGTTTTGCTAAGCGGTTCTGGTCACCCAGAGACATTGTTCTAATAGTGTGAATCATTCTTCTATGTGCAGAAACCGGGTGCTTGTGTCTGCCATCGTCTTCCAGCTGTGTCTTGGTAACCTACTGTGCTATTGTCCAGGCATGCCAAACATCTTCAACTTCATGCCTATTAGGTAGTGGTTGCTTCTTTGTCCGATGGTCCATAAAATGAGTATAATGCTATTAAACATCAGTGTAGATTTTTTTATGCTTTAAATGAGACATGGTCAGACTGGCCTTAGAGGTGCTCCACAACTGACTATGCCTGGTTCTGCTTACTTCTTCACAGGGTTCAGTGGTGGTTTGTACCACTTCCATATGGCATCCTGATCTTTGTTTATGATGAGATCAGGAAACTCGGAGTCAGGAGACATCCAGGCAGTAAGTAGGATAACTGAGGGTTTATTAATTCGGTCTAACCAGAATCTATTTATCAAAGGTGTCTGACATTTCCTCATGTTTTTCAACAGGTTGGTGGGATAAGGAGTTGTATTACTGAAGCAGCACACATAATGAAGAATGTGATTATTTTGTGTTGGAAAATTGTACCAGACTATGAATTATTTTATATATGCTATAAGTGTATTTCACTTTTACAAAGAATTGACACTGTATTCCTATTTAAAATTACTTAATCATTACACTACAATAGAACTGACCTTCTGCTGAAGATAATAATAATATACATTGTTTGGCACTGAGGAAGATGAATTAAAGTGTTTTCAACTGATGTGGTAAGTCACTGAGAGGATAGGATCAGGTAAATGTACATTATTTTAATCATTTGTTTTTATTAATAAAAAGTAAAATGAGAACCATCCTTAAGGCTTGTTTGTATTACACATTCTGTGACTGGGTTTATTTATATGACAAACAATACATCTGCCATTTTCCATTACACTTCCGGAAAAAAAGCTGCAGGTTATGGATGAAACAGAAAATAACTAAATTATAACGGCCACATCCTACATTTTTTTTTTTTTGTGGAATGCACTTATTATAATATTACAGGCCTTTGCTCATGCAATAATACACGAGAGGAGTGCTATAAGTGTATATTATTATGATTGCACCACACATTTCATCACTGCATTTTAAAACAATGACAACAAAAAGTTTATTCACACCAAAAGTTAAAATGTTAAAATGTTATAAGGTTACAGACGGGTAATGCTGAGACACTAAAAGAGACTGGGTGATTAATGGGTACTTTAAATGTCTCACATCCATCACTTTACGAAGCTGGAACTACAGAATGACTGTAGTATATTTTTATTGTTGCTGTAAATAACCTGTTCTGATTAACTGCCGTTTAGTTTGCCTCGTTTAAGAAGAAAGGCCAAATAAAACACGTCTTATAACATCAGTATGAATGGGCAGGGCTAAACTGCTGTAGACTGAATAGGCAGACATGCAACATCACTGATCCTTCTTTGAACAGGAGAATAAAAATACATTCTGTGTGCTGTACAGTTTAATAAGAGAGGATAGGGAAATAAAAAATGAAAAGCTTTACCAGGTTCCCATGTAAATCAACCAAAAAAGTTTAATCACTTCAGTGTTTGTAATGTCATTAATGCTAAAGATTACTAGCCATTACCTACCTACACTAGCAGACTAAGTAATCACATCATTCCCTTTGATGGTTCTATAAACCAGCTACTGGGAATTATGTTTAAAAAATCAAAAAGTATTTTTTCTCTTTAAAACACATCACAGTTATTCAGAACAGAGAATCTCCATGTTTAATGTCCTCCATCCTCTTCAGCAGAAGCCACTCATTAGTATGGTTACTTTTTTACTTTTAGTGTCCACATACTGAATTAACCTTAGATTAACATTAAAACCCCAGATTTTTTGCTGTAAGGACTCAGACTGTGTGATGCTTCCACGCGGGGGCGTGCTTACGGTCTGATCCACAACAAAGGATGATGCTCGCCAGCTCCTGAATTTGCCTTGCTTCAGCCAAAACTGTGGATTTCCACCGGTGTTGCTAAAGGTGGCCTCCACTGCGGTGAACCGCCGACAGCTGTTCCTGCCTTACTCACCACTGGAGAATCTGAGAGGCCGTGCAAACGCACGTTCTGTCCCGCACGTAGCTCCGCTGACTGCGCACGCGACCCGCCTCCATTTGTCACGTGCTTCAGCACGTGGAGCTCCATTTCCATCAGTAGTGAATCAAATGTATATTCATACTAACGCATACAAAGTAAAAAAAAAGAAAAAAAGAAAAACTGTTGACTTTAGCAAAGGAAAAAAAAGTACAGGGGTATTACAGAAAGGACAGACCTTGTTTGCTGATAATGTGTTTTATAGCTTTTATTTGTGTTTTTATGCGCTTAAAATAGAAAAGTCCATCAAAGGGCTGGTCTAGTCAGCTGCTTTCTGGTTTTATAGAAAATGCTTTGAATGTGTTATAGATTTACATAGGAGAAGATTAGTTAAGGTAGTATCTGTAGTCTAAAAACTGACTTAGTTTACTGACTTAGCCATAATTGATTAAGTGCTCTTTAAATGTGTTAATTAGGCTGCTTTATTAAGATAACACACATGCGTATATAGAGTAAAATACCTCTAGTTTTATACAGTGCTTTGATCTTCTGATAGTTCAAGTTCACGTTCAAGTTCATTGTCATACAGAGATGACAATGAATCAATTATCAATTTTTCGTTTCTGAGCCTCCGGTTTTACTAATGATAGGTACATTTACATTATTGCATACTTATACTGACAATAAAACGTCTATAAATGTATACAGTGGTTCTGTTCTACGCATGCGCATTAGCCCAGGATAGGCCATCGTGACAGGTACGCTGAAATGCTCTCTTCTCCTTCTCTCGCCCTTCAGTCCCCCCCACACCACTACGTACTGTTTCCATGGCAGCCGTCTCCGTCCGCTCGTATTCCGAGCTCCACGGCGCGCGTGACGTCACGTCACCAAGGAGACTAGAGCCGTGCACGTGTCCACTATAAAAGGAAGGCGCTGTCGGACGCGCGGCGCAGAGGCTGCAGCATCACCCGGATCGCAGGTAAGGTCGGCTTTCGTGCTCACATTGACACTTTTTTCACGTAACTATTGCTGAATCCCAACTCGAGCTGTTCTCATACGTTTCTAAATGTCCAAGGCCGCGAAAGAGCACGCAGATGCCCTGCGTACAGTGCTTTTGGGCGAGGAAGGAGAGTATGTGCCCTTCCGCTGCCTCGCTTAGGCCTCGCCGCGAAGGACGCAGCTTTAGAGCCAGCTAGCCGGGCTGTTACATAACCACTCTCTCTCTCTGGGGATGGGAGACGAGCTGCAGCTCACTGGACCGTCATTGCAGACACACGCGGGTTCGGGGTACACCAAAAGAAGCACGGGGGTATGTTTTGCTGCGTTCTTTTGCGCGGAAGTGAGCTGAAAAAGCGCAGTGGCCTTAGTGTGTGTGTGTCACTGCAGAGTAAAATGTCTGCATCCTGTGAGGGGTGAACCAGCCATTCATTTTACCAGGAAGAAATTCGGGGGTGTTTTTTTCTTTTGGCAACGTGGCAATGCAGAACGTCGCGTTTTTGTACTCGAATGAATCCAAAAGCGTAGTTTGGGAGGAGGTAAAACCGTCTGGATTAGCGATTTTAGCTACGTGCTTCCTCGGGTCCACACCACGAAGCGCCGCTGCGTCACGTCTTTCGAGAATGTACCATCCGGCTGCAGAACAGGCGAGTTTACGTGCCGGCTCTGCTTTTTAGTAGAACAAACATAATTATTTGCACACATTACATTTCCCCCCGTATTTGGTGTACGTTTAATTCTCCTTCGAGATCTCATCAGTCGAGGCTTAAGCGAGGGAGAGATTGCGGACTGTTATGGTCAGTGGTGCGGTCCATAAGACAAGCAACAAGTCAGTAACGCGCAGCGCGGCCCTCTCAGCCTCACATCCCTCTAGGCCATTCTCCTCCGTGCTGAAGGTCGTATCCAACGTCAAGGTCAGACGAAGGCTGTTTTACACCCGTGTCTTCCTATATACATCATCGACATATCCCATACGTCCGACTCTATTAATTTTGACTGGATTTTACATTTAATTGCCTAGTGCCTAGGTATTTAATACAGATGTACCGGTAAAGGCACAGTCTTCCATCATGGCTCCCTCGGTCTACGTGCCTGGTGTCAGATATCCTCGTGGGTGATGCTGATGCAACCAGTACCCAGTCTGAGTCACATCCATCAAAGGGGAAATTGCAATGCCTCCCCATTGGCCCCAGGGTTATTCCCTTAATAACAATAATAACTAAATATACCTGTCTCTTTACAGTTTATTTTTGGTCATAAGCCAGGTAGTGAACGTTTTATTGCCACTGTGAAATAAATGCTATAGATAGGTAGGTAGGGATAGATAGATAGACTGATAGATGGATAGATAGATAGGTAGAGATAGACAGACATATTTTATTAATCCATACGCAATTTTACTAATATTTGATTGCCTGGCATATTCCTAAATTCTGCATGCCTGTTGATCACCATTTCATTCGAATGCACTGTTATATTATTTCTATAACATAACAAAAATATTAATCACAAGCAGGTATGATGAACTGATCTGGGTTTTACGGAAAGGTGTGATCTGCGTGATGACACAGCAGGCTGTGCGTCCACTGCAGGCAGATCACATGAAGGCCTTCCTCATCATCCCCCTCCCCCTACTGACCCCACTGCAGCTTTAGACCACAGGATGTTCGTGCCATTGAGTCTCTGACATTTGAGTCTTCCGCTCATTACATTAGCTTTAAACGCGTTCACCTTCGGATCAAGTCAAGCACCTTTTTGTCAGTTCAGTCATGTGTGTAATACACAGTGAAACAATACAGTGATTTGTGGGTTTTTTTTTTTTTTTTTTTTTTTTTTTTTTTTAGATGTATGAGGTATAAGTATCCACAACGGTGCAATAGAAGAACGGCTGCATATGAACTGCAGAAAAAAAAATAAAATAAAATGTGTTTAAAAGTAGGTTAGCTGTTGTATGTTGTTAATGTTAGCCAAGACACACAGAAGAGAACATGTATACCTGAGGCTCTTGCTGCTGGGTCTCCATGTGGTTGGTGGAAAATTACTGAGGATGGAGTAAGAGCGAGTGAGTGAGAGAGAGAGGCAGAGGGGGTAAAAGAAGGTTGAGGAAGTGGAAAATCTGGGTGTGACATGACACACTTTTTCAGTACTTTCTTTCTCTTGCTACACATGCAATCCTTTGCTAATTAATTATGTTACACTACACATACAATAACTTGAAACTGTGTAAATGAGTCACTATGACTAAGGACAGGTCTGAGTTGTACACAGCTAAAGGAATGTTCATGAGTAATTTCCATATCTTTTGAAAGTATGCAGCCTCTGGTTCTCCTTATGTGTGCCTGCCACACCAATGTGTGTAAATGGCAACGGTATGACACAGCACTTCCTCAAAATGGCTTCCAGTCACCTCCCCAGTTCTGAATAGATTCCCCCAGCCAGACACAGTGTAAACTGTCTCTACTTATTAGTCACCTCATCACAGCTGAAATGAACCGCAATGAGATACACATTTTAAACTGAAGAGCCATGGTAGATCAAAATATCACCAGCTATTTTTACTATGATGATTTATTTATTATTGATCGCTAATGATAAGTTCAGCATTTTTGTAATTTTTATAAATATGTTATTATAAAGGACATTTCTGCCTCAGTGGCTGTATGATTGTCCTTGGGGGAGGCTGACCCAGATAGGCTTAGTTCCTTTCTGTCGGGGTTGGGTGTTTTGGAGGGGGCGGGGAATGACTCTTAACTGGGTTGATGCTGTTGTACAAGGGCTGCCTTAATATTTTGGGTTAATTGAACTCCTAAAAGTAAATTAACATAAACAAAATTGTTTTACATTCTGTTATCTGACAGGAATTGCAGCAACGTCATTTTAGAATAATTTCTAAAAAAAAAAAAAATGAAGATAAATCTGCTTTTTTACAGAGCACACTGTAGGAAAATTAGCAATAATGTAAAAAAATTTTAATTTAATCTGCGTTACTTTTCCAGGTTCATCAAACTTCAGATAATTCCTTTATAAATGCAGAAAAAAACAGCCCGTTGTTGTCAACTTACTAAGTAGAAATATCTTAAATTATTGCAATTTTATGTATTGTTTAGGTACAAATTTTACAAATAAATAATAACATTTATTTGCAAACAGAAAACAGTAGTGCTGGTTATGACAGAAAGGTGTCAGAACACACACTGCATCACAGCTTCCTGCATCTTTGGCTGCATAAATGCAACCTGGTCAGAGTGCCCATGCAGACCCTGACCACTGCTGAAAATGGCTGCAGCGGTCATATGAGCACCAGAACTAGATTATGTAGCTGTGGAAGGAGGCTGCCTGATCTGAGAATCATTCACTCTTTTATGTCATCTGGACATGGCATGTGCTTCACCTACCTGGGGAAAAGATGGCACTAGGATGCACTATAGGAGGAGACAAGCCAGCAGAGGCAGTGTGATACCACCTACTTAAACACTGTTGCAGACCAAGTTCACTTCTTCCTTAAGGCTTAGTTGAAGAAACCAGATGTTATATCTGATTTTGTGCAGTTGGTGTTGGAGTTGTGTTAGTGTAGAAGAGAGGAGTGACCTAATTTGGGCCAGTACAGAGGTGGGCCTCTGAAACACAGTGGTAATTTGATACTCCTTCATTGTAATTAGAGTCCTTATGCTCCTGCCAGCAGACTGTCATTTGAACCACTCACCTCACAAGGTTATGACTTGGAGCCAGAGTTGGGGCCTTTTATTGGCGCCATCATACAGGGCCAGTATTGACTGTCTTTTCAGTGGACAGTTCCATTGGTCCGCCCACAATATTCCAAGAACAGTGGGGCTTTCAGTGCTGGTCATCAGTGCGCGTATCCTGCATAGAGGTGGTAGAGCTCAACACAGTCCTGTTTTTATTGTACATGAAATTGGGCACTGTAATATTTACTATGAACAGTGGTGAATCTAGAAGGACCAGCAGCCTTAATGCATAAAGTCAGAAAGAAAGGGAAACTGAAGGTGCAGCACCGAGCATTCTTCTTGTCCTACCATTCATGGTGACCTTGGTCAGCGTCATGTGATCTATCTCTGCAGTTCCAGACCATTCCTTCACGCACTGCAGAGGCTGGAAGAGCAACAGCACATATCTGAATCCCACATTTTATAGTTGTTTACTTACAGCTCATCTCTTACAGCCAACTTCTTCTTAATAACCATTTAACAAAGAGAACACATTGAGCCTGGAAAATGATGCAGTCCAGCTGGAATCTCACATCTGTGTGGGATTTTGAATATGCTGGTCAGGTTCTTTTAGACCAGTCAGTCCAGGCACAAGGCATCCTGGATGCCTGTGCAAAACAACACCGGCCGAGGGGCTGGAGAGATTAGGATTATCCAACTGGGTTAGGTGCTCTAGACTCTGCATGCACACCCACACACTCACACAGCTCTACATTAGTAGATTAGTAGAAGGTCTTCAGTTACAGTGAACCAGATACAAGGGCAGTCTTGAATTTGAATCACAGACAGTAGAATAGCTTCAGTTATTTGAGGATTATTTAGAATTAAATTTAAAATTAGCTTGCTTTAAAGAAACATTCCGTTTTTGTATTAAAAAGTCAATATGTATATTGTAACATATATATATATATGTTTATATTTATTTTTTCCTAAATACGGACTTGCAGGACACCTGGCTTGGCATCACCTGTGGCAGTTATTTTAATTTAGAAATCACACAGGGTATTTCACCCGGTCGTGACTTTGGTTCAGGTCAGCTCCAACTGATATTTTGTCTCTCTCGCATAAGAGCCAGACTTTGAACTGGCTGTTGCTGGGGGATCCAGTAGGAAACCCGTTTGGATCAATTTCAGGGCTGATTGGTTAAAGGCTTTGATTGGCCAATCCATTCAGAGCCTGAAGGTTATTTCTCTCATTACTGTGAAGCTTGAACCCCTTTCCATTGCTGAGCAGATCATTTCAGTGCTCTCAATGGAAAGAAGATGGGCAGACAGTTAATGGATGGCTCTCTTCTCAGACAGCCATTCATTCACTATCTGTGTCTGGGTGGTTAGCTGATGGAGTTAACCAAAGGCCATTGTATTCATGAACTGTTCATTGCTCACAGGTTCTGAAGTCTACACTGGTAAAAACATGGGAATTTCACTTTAAAAGATTAGATCTTTAAATTTCTAATTAACTGAACTTACGATTACTTTTTAAAATACTATGGTTAAAAGAACATTATTTTTTTATTTATGCTGGCATATACTGTAAAGCCTGCCTGTACCACATTCAATGCTAAAATAAATAAGTAATTCTATTAAAATTATGATCTTTTTAACCAGTTTTCATGGACCTTGTTTTGACCTTTTTAAGTGTTAGGCCAGTTGCACAACTTGAGTGTTTAAATTTCTTCATCACAAGCCTTTTGCTCAGAGCAAAATGTCCCTGACGGATGTTACTATTGCACTGCATTAGTGTAACACATTAATCTCGAAGTTTCCAGTATACTGTAATAATACTGTAATACTGATTCTAAATTATGTGTGCTCTTCATCGGTGGCTGTAATCCTGTAGTAAACTAAATAACTGGGCGATTGAGTCACTAAGAGTATGTTAGGCCAAATTCTTCATTTTATAATGCAACACGGCGCACTGGTTAAATGTGAATAGCTTTTAGCTAAAAATGAATAAACACTGCTACATTTGTTCTTGTCTTATTTAAAAACTAGAGGCGCCATATTGTAATTTATAGTGTCTTGTGTCCTGGATCAAACTCCTCCCACTTGCTCTGTTTCCCCCACAAGCTTAGCCACCCCGTGACTATCCCCTGCCTGAGCAAACCATATATGGAAAGATGAGAAGATTTCTTGACTCCAGTCCAACTGTGTCAACTCTCCATTTTTTGTTTGGGTTGCATAACCACAGTTTCCCCATTCAACACAGGGGGGGTGGGGGGGCTGCTGCTCCTACAGTTTATAGAGGTTAGTTCGCTATGAAACCTTGCGAGTTGCAACTTGCTTCAGCAGCAGGGTGGTTTCATTGATGTGTGCCAGGCAACGATAAAAACTCCCAAACCCGCTCTAAAGAAGCATCAAAAGAGCAAATCTTTCTTACCACTCAGGAAGAGGAGTGACAACCAAAGGGTGAAAGGGAAGTTAGAAGGACGGTCAAGCTGTGGCTCAACTTTTTTTATTTTGCCTTGCGCAGTTTCTTTTACATACTTCAACTGAAGCCAGCACAATAGGACTGACCCTGAGCCAAGTTAGTAAAAGTATGTGGATCCGGTGAGCTGCAGTTGAAAGCTCCCTGAACAGCATTCTAATGGAGCCCAGAACAAAGAGGTCTGTTTCCCAGCAGAAAGATCCAAATTCACACCCACTTTGCAGAGCACAGAACTGGCCAAGGGCTAGTTTGACAATTTGAAAGTGCCTGTAAAGATCAGCAGATGTGTCTTAGAGTAAGTAGGTAGCTTCCATATACAAACAGAGTTGAATCTGTTTCAAGAATCCTACATTTTAACTTTCGATTTTTCATTGTACACTGACAGTTGACTGTTTAACTAATTGTGCAATTATCAGATTGTTAACCAGTGTCTCTACCAAGACTATTATGATCCTATTTTACCAGTTGTACAGAATCTGAATGAGTGTGAATGTTTGGCAAATGTTTTTTTCTGTCTTTTTGCAGGTTAAACCACAACCCACTTAACTGTAATAATGTCAGACCTTTGTGTTGGAATCAATGGGTAAGTAGTTGTATATCTGCATATTTACAAAATTATCTGAGTTTGCTTTCTGTTAATGTCCAGTTGGGTTGTTTAGTGAAAAGTGAATACATTATTCTATAATAAGGCTTAATAGGCAAATGGCTTTATTAGGCATTTTAATTGTATTTTAGAGAGTCATTACTATATTGTTGCTGTGTTCACAAAGTTCATGAGTGCATTTTATTTAAATTGGTACAGGAAAACTGAGTTTGCCCATTACACAAATATTGTTTCTCTTGGCAGATTTGGCCGCATTGGCCGTCTGGTCCTCAGGGCCTGTCTACAGAAGGGAATCAAAGTAACAGCCATCAATGACCCATTCATTGATCTGCAGTACATGGTAAGTTCGGGTTGTCTGGCCCATAAATCCTGGCTTATTCATAGACTTGTCACCACTTTACGCTGTCTATAGACACTCTGACACCTCCTTATTGTTTCTTAGTTTCCATCCTAATGCTGGTCTTCTCTTTTAAGCTTTTTGTTCAATTTAGACTAGGTTTACCTTAGAGGGGGCTTGGTAATTAGCTAAAGCTGTGAATAACTTAAAGAAATGGACTCTTTGCTGTAGTATATTGGCAAAATCTAGGACATTTTGAAGAGTTTCATGTTCATTTACTGCTAAACAAATACATTATAAATTTACAAAAAAAATGTTTTAATAGGTCTACATGTTCAAGTATGACTCTACCCATGGTCGTTACCATGGAGAGGTGCGCCAGGAGGATGGCAAGCTGATCGTGGATGACCACGTCATCTCTGTTTTCCAGTGGTGGGTTAAACATCTATTAATACTCACTACTGTTTGGTCTAACTCATTCCAACAGACATGCCAAACCTGCAGATAAACACTGCACATAGAACAGTCCATAGAACAGTCCTGGATGGACAGCACTTGCACAATTAACTGTGTTCCCTCTAGCACTTCTATATGAACTTTTTAAAGGCTTGGTAATTGGTTCAGGTATAGTGCAGTAGCAAAAAAATAAATAAGCTGAGCCGTTCTGTGGCTCTTGAGTACTAGAAAGACACACCAGTGCTAGAGGAGCGTTCCTTTGTGGCTTCTCCCTTCACAAAGCTCTGGCTCTAAGGTGCTAATCCCCATCTGTTATTGCAGGCCTTTGAGGTCTGGCGCCAGTAAAGAACAGGCGCAGTCACCTAGCAGTAACATAGGCAGAGGGTTAGACAAAGTGAGAGATGAAGGCATCTACAGTGATGAATCAGGAGTGATCTCTTCATTCAAGAAATGCTTACCCATACAGTGTTAACCCTGCATGACAGCTAGTAGAGAATCTGAACAATTCAAATCAAATCATGCGAACAAATCTCACTAGCATTAATGCACTGTGAGCATTTCTGAGCAAAGAATTTTACATCTAAGTGTTTAGCTTCTGTCCAGTGTGCCTCAGGCTGAGTAGCTTCCTTTAGACCACAGTGGCAGAGGCCAACCTAGGTTTGATCAGACATTTTCTCAGACTGTTGAGCTACCACCATGTACCATAGACCTTTTAAGACCGGCTTGTGCTCACCCATCTCTTTTTTGTCTTTTTCTCTTTTTCAGTATGAAGCCTGCTGAGATCCCATGGGGTGATGCTGGTGCTAAATATGTTGTTGAGTCCACTGGAGTTTTCCTCAGCATTGAGAAGGCCTCTGTAAGTTTGCTTGTATTGTCATTCACAGACATTTGGGCAACAAGCACTCTAACTGACTGGATTTCCAACCTAATTAACGTTCTGTGTATATTCTCTAAAGTCTCACCTGCAGGGCGGCGCTAAGCGCGTAGTGGTTTCTGCCCCATCCCCCGATGCCCCCATGTTTGTGATGGGAGTCAATGAGGAGAAGTATGATCCCTCCAGCATGACCATTGTTAGGTGAGTTTAGTGTTCGAGTATTACACTGATCAGCCATAACATTAATACCACTGACAGGTGATTAACATTGGCTGTCTAATTATTTCATTACAGTGACACCTGTCAGGGGTGGGATATATTAGGCAGCAAGTGAACAGTTTTTGAAGTTGAAAAATGAGAGGTTTTGTGGAGTGTAAGGCAGGTCTGTATGGCAGGACTTAGCGTAAGGATCTGAGCCACTTTGTCAAGGGCCTTCTTGTGATGGCTAGAGTAAGAGCATCTCCAAAACAGCAGGTCTTCTAGAGTGTTCCAGGTGTGCAGTAGTCAGTACTTACCAATAGTGCTCCAGTGAAAAACAACTTGTGAATCAGTAAAGGCACACTAATGCATTTGGGAAGTGAAGGCTAGCCCATCTATTCTGATCCCACAGAAGATGTATTGTGGTTTAAAAGCATAGAAATACACAGTGCACCACAGTCAGAGCTGTTTCAGCAGCATGGAGGACCTACTCCATATTAGGCAGGTGGTGTAAATGTCATGGCTAATTGGTGTATGTTCTGTAATCATAAAACATTCTGATAAATTGCACATTTGATCATTACTGACTGCATTTGTACAAAAATGGCATGTCTGCATGTTTTTGAATTTAAAATCAACTAAAACTATAACTTGGACATTGTATGATGTACCTCACAGCAATGCGTCCTGCACAACTAACTGCTTAGCTCCCCTGGCCAAGGTCATCCATGACAACTTTGGTATTGAGGAGGCCCTCATGGTAAGTGGAGGCATGGTGTGACTCACTACAAGTATAATAAGCTTCACTCTTCATTTTCTTTTGCGTCAGGTATTAGCATGTAAGTGTTGTTCTTATAATTAGGTGTTTCTTTTCATGAATTCCTCTCAAACAGACCACAGTTCATGCCTACACCGCCACCCAGAAAACAGTGGACGGCCCCTCAGCTAAGGCTTGGCGTGATGGTCGTGGTGCCCATCAGAACATCATCCCTGCCTCCACTGGTGCTGCCAAGGCCGTAGGCAAAGTCATCCCTGAGCTCAATGGGTGAGCATGAGAAATGCATAAAGATATAAAATGTACAAGCTAGATTTGTTGTCGTTGCATGAGTAGAACAAAACCTAAGCTCAAGCCTTTTCTTTCCTGTTGTGTTATAGCAAGCTGACAGGCATGGCTTTCCGTGTTCCTGTGGCTGATGTGTCCGTGGTGGATCTTACCTGCCGTCTCTCAAGGCCTGCCAGCTATGCTGACATCAAGGAGGCTGTTAAGAAGGCTTCACATGGCCCCCTGAAGGGAGTTCTTGGATACACAGAGGATTCAGTAAGTGTATAAGGAGGGAATAAATAAGAACACCACCTGGGAAACATAAACCAATAAACCAGCCACAACACTGACACCACTGAAAGATAAAGTGAATAACATTGACTATCTAGTTTTTTCATTACAATGGCACCTGTCAGGGGTGTGTGAGATATATATATATTAAGCAGCAAGTGGTTCATGTGCTGGAAGCAGGAAAACATTTACATTTTACATTTAATCATTTGGCTGACGCTTTTATCCAAAGCGACTTCCAGGACAGAGGAGACAATCAAG
>JBBPDA010000001.1:3538692-3550451 GCA_037974385.1 Arnoldichthys spilopterus
CCTAAACTACTGTAATAAATAGATACACCAAGATCCTAAACTACTGCAATAGATAAACACGCCAAGATCCTAAACTAATGTAATAAATAGATACACCAAGATCCTAAACTACCTCAATAGATAAACACGCCAAGATCCTAAACTACCAAAGAGAGGAAATTCCATATGCCAAGTTTAGAGTTCAGAAAAATAGGCAAGCATAAGGATCCGGGCCATTCAGAGCTGTTTCAGCAGCATGAGTGACCTACTCAATATAAGGCAGGTGGTGTTAATGTTATGGCTGATTGGTGTATACCAAATCAGAGAGACTCTGCATTACAAGCTTAAATGTAGTCTTGGAACCCATATGTAACGTGGTCTTGAATACCATAATATGATGACCATTGGTTGTTTTGTTTGTTTAGGTCGTGTCCTCTGACTTCATTGGTGACACCCACTCCTCTATCTTTGATGCCGGTGCTGGTATTTCCCTAAACGACAACTTTGTCAAACTTATCTCCTGGTAAGTTAATGAGCATTATAGTGCCTATCGATGGTCAGAGTGTTCCCGAGCTATGTCTATGTTTGCTTTACTCTTTCTGTCCAATTCTTATCAAAACTGAGTGCAGTGTGGGCTCCATGGTTACAGTGTCTAATCTTTTTTTCATTTTTCCTACTCGACAGGTATGACAACGAGTTTGGCTACAGCCACCGTGTTGCTGACCTCTTACTGTACATGCACACCAGGGAGTAAGTCTGTGTTTCCTAACACGCCGAGAAGCCCTGTCGGGACCACCATTCCTTCTTTTCCATGCACTTAATGTCATAGCTCAAGCCATAGTGACACGCCCTAGCATCCTCCCACCCCATTCTCTACAAGACGAGCTAGTCTCTGTAGTAGTCTGTGTGCGAGTGTTAGTTTTTTCCTTTATGAAAAAAGTCCCACTTGGAGGCGGTTTTGACTTTGGCAGTATTTGTGTCTGTGTCGCCCCCACAAGCATTGCTGTAGATGTTACCATACTGGATGTTACCATGTTATATTGGTGTTTGAATTGACCTTTAAAAGATAAATGAGTGGGAAAGGCAATTGTAACACAGAGGTAATAAATATAAAATAAAGAGTTTGAAAAATATCTTGCTGTATTTCCTTCTCTCATAAAACTTGGCTTTGTAGAGAGTACATCTCGGATTCTGACTAAAAAAACAACGTGACTGAAGTTAATAATGTAACCAGTGAATCGAATGATCAAATCCTTTATGAGAACAGTCAAATGTTTAAGGAAATGATCTGTTATGGAATTATTCACATAGTTAATGGTATTTTCTGGTGTATGATTTTTACACAACCAATTTTTTTTCTGGTCGCCACTTTCTAAAGACGTCAAAATGACTAGAAATACATTACTAATACACAACGTACTGTTAGTAATTACTAATAATCCCATTTATTTACTGCATTTACCACTAAACTGTGGTAACATTCCTAGCGTGACCCACAGCACTGCACCAGCAAACCTGATCTAGCTCATGAAGGGCTCCACACGCAGTGGACAAGTTTAATTGGTTATTGGTTACGGTTGGTATTTTACTGTTGCTGTGGTTCGTCTGGTTTGGAATTCATGTCTTCATTTTTAAGTGGGCTGAAAGCCACCAGCTATTTTCACTAAACCTAGAGATCACTTCTACAATCAGCTGCTAATCATTTAAGACAGAGGCATTTTTTTAAGAGGTTATTACATAAGTATCAAATGTATGCGTCATTGTTAAGATTGTTAACATGACAGTGTTTGATGTGAAAAGCATTCTAGAAAAAAAGTTACTGAGTCAAATATTGCAGCCACAAAAACGTGTCTAATGTCACAAAGCTATTACATGAAATGGTTATGAGTGCACTGACTGATTCCAGATGTAGGGTTTTTGACAGTTTTGAGAAGATAAAAAAGGAAATGTATAGTTTATAATGAAGGGGGGTTATAGCAATAAAGTACCCACATTAAGCTTTCTTTTTAGATTCACCACTATTTTACAATCAACATTACATATCAAACTTGTGTAGACACGTGTAGAATCACACATGCAATGAAGTTTTGGTATTACATGTTATGTTATAACAAATAATTACAAAAGGACCAACTGCTTGCCAAATAATGCCACACTCATCTACACCAGAAGTGCACAACTCTAGTTCTGGGGGCCCAGTGTCCAACAGTTTGGTACTTCCCATACTCAGACACGTACTTGGCACTTAACTAGCGAGCTGAATCAGAAGAGTTGTGCACCCCAGAGCTGTACAGTAAAAGCTCAGATCTGGCTGGTTTTGACCCCATCAGTCAGCATCATACCTGCAACTTCATCATCTGTTCATATTCATCACATTTTATTACATGTTATTACTGCTTATTAGTGAGCTTTTTTATGTTGCTTTTGACCTAATTACTAACCATTAATAAACTATTTTTTAAAATAATTTTACTCTTATTGTAAAATTGTTCTAAAGTTGTGGAAAATAGCTTTTACATATCTTGTACTCTAACACAGCTATATTTGCCACCTACTATAGAAGCTTCCTCGGAGTTTGTTTAAATGATAATTTGGCGACCTCTAGTGAACACATTAACCAAATCCACCAGCATTCCAACAGGTCTGCAGTCGTTAGTACCTACCAAAAATGATCCAAGGAAAGACAACTGGTGAATCGACAACAATGTCATTGGCATCCAAGGCTCACTGATCCATGTGGGGAGTGAAGGTTAGCCAGTCTGGTCCGATCCATAGAAGAGCTACTGTGGTTTAAAAAGTGAAGCTGACTCAGGGGTCAGAACACACAGTGCACCACAGTCAGAGCTGTTTCAGCAGCAGGAGGGACCTACTCGGTATTAGGCAGGTGGAGTTAATGTTGGGACTAATATCCCTAGAAATTAAGCTATTTGGATGAGCGAATGAATAAGACCATACAAAAAATACTATGGGAGAAAAGTAGTATAGACATGAAAAGAAAATTATATTTTTATAAATGCTGAGACACCGGCGCGGAGTTGGGGGACCCAAGAACAACACACCCTGCGCTGAGATCGAACTCTCACCTCACTGGTTGAGAGGTGAGAGCGCAGACCACAGCGCTGCGGGGCTGAATACGGGTGTGCTTTTACCCGAAACGAGGCGGGGAATGAAATAGCGCCGGCAGCGTGGCGTAGATCCGGGATACAGGTGGAACAGCGCAGCACGCTGCAGAATGAGTCACACCGCTTCTCAGGCACCGAGCCCGTGTTTGAAAATAACCCCGACTGCAGGGGAGAACTGCCGAACCCGAATAATATCATTAGAAACTAATAAGGCTCACAACAGAAGAAACACGTAGGAGGGAGCAGATAAGGCTTCTCTCCTACTAACATTAAATCACCTTTAACTGTCGATTTGGTTTGTGATTGTGCACTTTTAATCCCTCGCTCTCTGCCTCAGAGCTCGAGCCTCGCTTTTCCTCCGTGGTTGAGAGACAGAGGTGAGGGGGAAAAGCAGGCAGGCGCGCGCGCACACACACACACTTTTCCCCTCTTTTTTCCCTCCCAAACACACTTTTCCCCATTTTTCCTTACAAACACACTTTCCCCCTCTCTTTTTCTCTCATAAACACACCTTTCCCCTCTTTTTCCCCCTCGCAAACACACTTTTCCCTTCTTTTTTTCCTCACAAACACACTTTCCCCCTCTTTTTTCCATTTTTTTGTACCGGAGTTACCGGCTGAGGTCTCACACTCGGAAGTGTTTGGCAGAGGCCTCAACGAAGTGCCAGAGTAAGGAGGGCTTGAAAAAGCCGCGGGCTCAGCTGCAGCTAATGAATGCTAATTATCCCTCCCAGGCACTCGCTGCTGCCCACTGCCTTGTGAGCTTGATGTTGCCATCCGCCTTCCTCTGTGTTGCGCCTCGTAGCTGCAGGGGAACGTCCACCCCTGCGGGCCTGGAGGGGTACTGCGGGTGTTGGACGCCCCCTGCCGGAGGGCGCCAACCTTACAATTCTTAAAATAACATGGATAAATCTCCAAACCACTTTGCAATTGTTCACAACAGAATGGCATTTCTTATTGATTTCATCAAATTGCAAAAATGCCATAGTACATCTCAAGTGTCTCAGTGCATCTTTGCAAATGGTTATGTACAAGTAGCCCAAGGCAGTGGAGGCCTAGTGGTTAGGATGCTGTGTGATGGGTTAAATGCAGAGGTCATATTTTGTTGTGGTGCTTGAGTGTGTTCACAATGACAAAGAGTTACTTTCACTTTAGCACATTTTACAAATAAATAGATCTTGCTGATCTAAACTGATTAGTTGATTCTCAGTCTACATGTTCTCTCCAAAACATGTCAGCAAGACATTATATGCACTATAGTCTGTTCAGTTGTCAAAATTAGTCAAGAACATAATACCATGAACACCATACATGAATTTCTTGGAACATTTGATAAATTCATGACAGTAATTGACAGTCAGGTGAAATTTGAGTTTCCCACATCTCAGATGACCAACCAAACAGTTTGTTTAGTTACCTGACAGGTGCTGTCTATGGTTGTGAATGCTGCCAAACATGCATATATAGAGCTTGGCCAGGGTCAATACCATTTGCAGTATGAATATGGAGGTTCCTCGCCAAGTAAATGAACAAGGGCAACTTCCTGCTCAAGAGGGAGGAAGAGGAGGAGGAAGAAAAAGAAGAGGAGGAAGAGGAGTGAGGATGCGGGGTGGTGGAATATGGGAAAGAGGCCGAGGAGCACGAAGACACAATGCTGTCCCGGATGACATTCGGGCCACAATTATTTACCATGTTGTCAGCCATTGCCTCACAATGGAAGAGGCAGGTCACCGAGTGCAGCCTAATGTGCCTCACTCTACAGTCTCCTCCATCATCCAAAACCTCTCACAGGGGAAAAAAGATATGTACTCAGTCAATGATGGAATTATTGTATAAGAGACATAACAGTATACAGTACTGTGCATACTGTAAAGCAAGACATGTATAAACTAATTATTCTGTGTGTGTGTGTGTGTGTGTAGGCCTGCAGTACTGTAATATCTCACCTCAATGTGATGTTACAGTATGATGCTATAAAAATTATTATGAATTATTGATGCAATGTAGAGTAGTATTACAGTCACTGGGCAGTGATGCATTACAATTTTAAGTAAAACAGCAATACAATTACATTGGTAACTCATTCTGTAACAAATACATAAGGCACACATTACAATTTGTCATAAAGTGTTGTCCTTTGACTTCTCTGTCTAGGATTGGACGAAAACCTCACATGGGTGGCAGAAGGAAAACTTCTCAATGAACGACAAGAATAAGAAATCTGTAACATGGTGAATGCAAATAATGCTATCACACTGAGACAGATCCGTGATGCAATCCATCAAGACAATGCCATATTCCAAAATGTCAACTCTATCAGCATCTCCACAATAGACAGGGTATTGAAGAAGCATCAGATGACCATGAAGCAGATTTACAGGGTACCATTTGAGAGGAACTCTGACAGAGTGAAAGAGCTGTGGTATCAATTTGTGCATGTAAGTCAGTTATTGATTGTTTATCATTGTAACAATACAGTAAGCAATGGTTCCCAATTTTATGGGGTTTTCAATATCATCTTTACTTTCAAAATCCAGCTTTATCTGACTACAGCATTTTGCCTAAAATCTGCAGCAGAAATCTATCTTCAGTATTTCTCCCTCCTCTTTGTGTCAAATACTCCCCGCAGTACCTCTGCATAGGCCTGTACCCCAGGTTTGGAACCACTGAAGTAGTGGCCCGTAGTAGGCTTTATTGAACCTGTTGAGGAGAACATAGAACATTCCTATGTAATTTTTTATTACTGTTGTATATGACTCTCCTCTATATGACTGATTTGATTTTTTTCACTCTATTGTAGAGAATATTGTTGTTAGAAGGGAATGATACACCTCACATCCTTATGTTTGTCAGTGAGGATGGTTTCAACCTGGCCAAGGCCGCAGACGTGGCTGTAACATCATTGGCCAGCGCGCCACGGTGGATGTCCCAGGCCAGCGAGGGGGCAATTTAACAATGTGTGCTGCCATATCTGAGAATGGTGTGGCCTCACACATCCCAGGTTTAGGCCCATACAATACTCAAAAGCTCTGTTCTGATCCCAGAAAATGAGAGAGGTCTCGAAGGGCCTCACCTACCACACTATGTGATCATGTGGGACAATGTGAATTTCCACCGTGGTCTGCTCATCAGGGCCTGGTTCACTACCCATCCAAGGATGCTCATGGAGCTACTATCACCATGCTCTCCTTTCCTCAATCCGATTGAGGAGTTTTTTTCCTCTTGGAGGTGGAGAGTGTATGAACATCAGGCTCAAGACCAGAGGTCCCTGCTCCATGCAATGGACGCTGCATGCGAGGACATCACAGGGGATCAGTGTAGGGGATGGTTGAGACATTTACACATTTACATTACAGTTTCTTCCCTCGCTGCATCGGAAGGAAAAATATCCGTTGGGATTTGGACGAAAATCTATGGCCAAACAGAGAACAGTGCATGGATGGCCAGGAGGATAAGGATGGTGGCCAGGAGAGGGAGGGTGATGACAGTGACCAGTGAAAGTGTTACTGTAATTGTGAAACTTTATTTACAGCACTGTAGGCTAGATATAATTTTTCTTCTTTTTTGTTTGTGTTTATATTTCTTATATGTACAGAATACTGTATACATTTTCTTTTTATGTACTATAAAGTATGGAAGTTACTTTATGTGTGTGAATAAAAATGGTTACAATTTCCTTGGCAGTATGAGTGCAGTGTGTGTGTGATGTCAAACTTTGGAGGCTGCTTTTACTGTAAAATCCCTTTTTTTAGTTTTATACATAATTGTATTCTGTTAGCTAGACCTCATAGTGAAAAAACATCTAGGAACTTTGACTTGAAGTGCTTACACAATGCCAAAGGGACGATACATTTGACAATTTGCATGTTGGGGGCACTGACTATTTATATGAGAAAGGAATTTAGTTTTGACACATGGGTATAGTGTTCTGGGAGAGATATTAGCTTTTGCAGGTGATCCATGGTGTTGTGCTGAACCATCAAGGCTATTCTGGCAAAAACACTAAGTGAATGCAAATCAGCCAAAGCAACTGAGAAAGATTTATGCAATTTTGATGGTACTGACTCTTTATATGGTAAAGAAATCTAGTTTTGAAGCATGTGTGAACAGTTTTGGGAGAGATATGAACTTCTGCTAGTGAGCTGTAATGTTGTGCAGAACTGTAAGACAAATTGTTTGGCCAAATTATCTTATGGTTTTAAGAACGTAATTTATGTTTCCAGAAATGAGCCAAACCAACGGAGAAAAACTGTAATAAGCACGTGAGAGTCGCGTACCACATGTTGAGCTTGTCAAGTAACGCGAAATTATATTTTACTCCAATTTTTCTCACGAATTATTTCGCTAAAACGTTTAGTGACCTGACAGATATTTGGTTGCTAGGCAACTGCGCTTGTAAGCTAAAACACGCTCCCGCTTTCACTTTCGCTTTCACCTATGTACATACGGAAGTGACTGCCTCGCTGCAAAAGAAGATTTTTGGGGGGTTTCAGATCCTTGGTAAGTTAAAGAGAACATGTTATAGAGTCTGAGACTTTAGACAGTTAATGGTTAATGTGTTTACCTGAACTGTGTGCTAGACTCACTTGAAGTGATCTTTCTCTCACACTGACTGTGGAATAAATGTGTATAGCACGCGTCTTTTTTCACCAGAACCCCCCCCCCCCCTAAAAAAAAAAAACGAGTTCAACAGTGTTTATACACGTTAGAGTAACTCGATGCATTGATGTCTGATGTTTAGCCTAACGCAGATATGCTGAAGCCAGGAACTCCAGGTTGGGACGAAGACGTCACGTCATTTAGAGTGTAAATATGTTTATTCCTTTATTTAAACAGGTTTGTTGGTGTACATTTGAGTCCTTTTCGTCCAAGTGTTATAACGAACGGACCTGTCAGTCCTTTCATGAATGTAAGGGAATCGATCCCCTATCGAGCCTCGATTATATGATTTGGTATTCGAGAGTCGACTCCAAAGCGTTGGAGTCGAATCCTTGCTGTCTTTCTATCAGACATAGTGGAAAACAAAGTAAACACACATTTAATTAATATGTCAATCTCCTTTGTGGTCATACCGTCAATCATAATAGTGTAGTATGTATTTAATTCTGACCCTGTGTTTGGCAGATTATTTCCCCATATGTCTCGTTTTGGCAATCGAGATTATTGGTTGTAGTCGATTCAGTTTTGGAGTCTTTGGATTCCAGTTGACTACAGTCGATGGAGTCGATTCTACTTTCCGGCTGCGTTGAAGTGAATTGAACAAGAGATGGCAGTGTTTTCTTTTTTAACCAGATAAATGACTGAACCTTTTACTTGATGCAGTGAGTACCTTGCTCAAGGGTACCTCAGTGGTACCCAGACAGGGACGTAAACCTGTTCACAAGGACAAGGCCCTAACCACTAGTCCCGCATTGCCCAGATAACTTGAGGAACCCTAATTAATAGCGTAATTGATTGTTTCCATAACCTACATGTCCTCACAGTTACTGTAATGCATCAAGTATTGCAAAAACAAATTAAAAAATAAAATTAATGTTTTATAATATTATAATAATAATATTACTAAAGAGGTGCGTCGGTGGGTGACAATATACACACAGTCTCATTTCACAAATGCATGGAATGGTTTGAAATGTATTCATTTAACCTTGTGAATTAAATGCAGCAAAAACTACAAACATTTATTAATCATTAAAAACAACATATAATGTTTATTCCCAGCTACACTTGTGGTAACAATAATTTGGCTGCAGCCAGACCCTTCTCAGTGCAATGGGACCTTGCTCCATTTGCCCAAATTACACTTTTTTAAAATAATAAATATTTTAACATAGATTATTTAGTCCTGTGAAAAAGATACCACAGACGGGAGCTGAATAAAAAAACTACTGAGCAAGGTACTGTCCCCAAGCACTACTCCTTGGACGCTGCCCATGTGAGCTGCCCACTGCTCTTGCATGGATGGGTTAAATGCAGAGGTCACATTTCATTGTAGTACTGCGTTGTGGTGTGTTCACAATGACAACTAACCCATCAGTTTAACTTTTAACTCAGAGATAAAGTGAATAACATGACTGTCTAGTTGTTTCATTACAGTGGCACCTGTCAGGGGTGTGGGATATATTAGGCAGCAAGTGAACAGTCAGTTCTTGAAGTTGATGTATTGAAAGCAGGAAAATGGCAGGGCTTAAGGATCTTATTGTGATGGCTGGGTGACTAAGTCAGAGCATCCCTAAAACACCAGGTCTTATAGAGTGTTCCAGGTATGCAGTAAGGAAGAGCAACTGGTGAATTAGCGACAGAGTCATAGGCACCCAAGGCTAACTGATGCATGTGGAGAGTGAATGTTAGCCTGTCTGGTCTGATCCTACAGAAAAGCTGTGGTTTAAAAAGTGAATGCTGAGTCTGATAAAAAGGGGTCAGAACACACAATGCGCCAAAGTCAGAGCTGTTTCAGCAGCATGAGGGACACACTCAGTATTGGGCAGGTGGTGTTAATGTTATGGTTGATCTGTGTATACAAAAATATATGTATATTTTACAAATCATGCTCTTTTAAAGCAACGGCAAACTCACAGGCTTTGACAGATTTCACTGCACACATTAAATCAGATGACTGAAAATACGCAGACAGCTTTATCAAAACAGAGGATGATCAAAGACATAATTAACCTAGAGGCTGATGACTGTTTTACAGCAGACCATGAAAAAGCAAGAGTTAAAGAGAAGTGGAGAAAATGAAGATGATGTTACAAAAAGGCCCAGAAGAACAACAGAGTCAGTGGTTGAGAAGGTAGGTCCTGTTCCTTTCACGGTCATTAGCTCTTGCATTTTTAGTTGTTGCACAACTTCTTTCTAGTATTGCAATTTGGCAAACAACTGAATACGGTTCCAGTACTTTCACTTCTCTGTCTGATGCTGTTGCACCAGGTTGACATTGGCTTTGGAGTTATGTATTGATAAAAATAAAGAAGCTGTAAAAATGTGAAGAAATAGTATGGACATATATGTTTTAAATTGAACTCAGCCGTGTCAGGTGGAGGCTGACAAAGAGAAAGCGAAAAATACAATTTCCTTTCTACTACAGTTCCTTTCTACAGCAGTTTGAAAACCATCATGAAAATCAAATGCTATATTTAGATGTATAGATCGTACCTGCAAGAAATGTTTAGTTATTTTCTTGAGACAGTATTTAAATAATAGTAGGACACTATGCTCAATGCCAGAGTCTCTGAGCAATTTTAAATATGTTAAATCATGCTTTGAAAAAATCACATTTTTTCTATGCGTTCAATTCATTCAAAACTGGCAGTGCTGGAGAGGATGGAAATGCAGTGTAACAAAGCAGACCAATCACAGTTGTTTCAGTCTGCGTTGCCATGACTTGTAGTTATTATCCTGTAGAGGTACGCATCAGGCTATGGCATAGAGTACAAAACCTTCATTCTTACTGGTCAAATTAACATAGAGTTATCATAAATTACTATATATTTAACAGGAAAGACAGTACATATATGAGCAAAATAATGAACACTAATTTGCCTTACAACATTTTCCAGGTTCAGAATCAGTTCATTTGGCCTTAGACCAATCTAAAATATACAAGAGCCTCTTATAACTTACTGCACAAACCTTTTTTTTTTTTTTACAAAAAAACAGCTCTGCTGAACTTCTAATAAGGTGTAGCTACAAAATAAATTATTAACTGATGAACTGATATATTTATGAATAGATTGCCAACCAGTTCATTGATTACAGTATATTTTAATGAACAGGCAGTGGTACTGGATATATGTGCAAAATAAACTATTGTTTCTGATTTAGACAGAAAAAACGGCTTCACCTGTTCCCAGCTGTGTGTCCATGAAGAGTGATAAATCCATTGACTGGCCTGTTGCTTTTTGCCAAGGAAATAAGAGCACTGGAGAAAGGTTTGCAACAAATTTAAAATACGTATAAATCTTTTGTGTCATGAATCAAAGAGGTCAGGAAGCCAATGCGGTTAACAATGGTCTTTATTGTAACCAGCAAGCAGTTTGAACAAAAGGGTGATCTGAAGGCATTGTCTAGGAAATGTGGGTCAAACAGGAACAAGTCTGTGTAGTAGGCTAGGCTAACTCAATGTCGTCAAAACACTCCAATATCCTAAATACCAATACTCTCTTTCAATAACGCTCAGTGCACCATACAGGACAAGTATACTTCGCGTCTCTCCCGTGTGCCAACCCTGACTATGGGACAGTACCTTTGTCATGGGTACCTTAGTGGTGCCCAGGCCGGGACTTGAACCTACGACCTTCAGGTCCCAAAGGCAGCGTCCTAACAACTAGGCCACCACTGGCCGTAAAATTTCTGCTCCAGGTGAGGCTCGAACTCACAACCTCGGCATGGCTTCACCTATACTGCTTTATAAGTACCGTGCGCTAACCTATTGCGCCACTGGAGCACTTGGACAATTGTTTTTTTAATGTGGGTGTAGGTTAGTGCATATGCCTTAATGCCTCATGAAGTTATACTTGTGCGCTGGATTGTCTGCTTCCCGGGCGCTGTTGATAGCTGTGCTATGTGTGCACGTCTGATGGGTTAAATGCAGAGGCCATATTTCGTTGTGGCGCTTGAGTGTGTTAACAATACCAAATTTGAAATTCAAATGACATTT
>JBBPDA010000001.1:3550551-3561511 GCA_037974385.1 Arnoldichthys spilopterus
TGAGCTGTATGCCAAAATCATCAATATTAAAAACAATAAAAGGCTTGAAGTACTTCAGTTGTGTGTAATGGATCTAATATATATGAAAGTCTAATGTTTATCAGTACATTAAAATAATGAACTTTATCATAATATGCTAATTTTTTGAGAAGGACCTGTATATATGAAGTGAAAGTGACTCTTTGTCATTGTGAACACACTCAAGCACCACAACAAAAAGTGACCTTTGCATTTAACTCATCACACATGTACAAGCTGCCAGCTGCAAACAGCACCCAGGGAGCAGTATAGTGGGACAGTAGCTTACTCAAGAGTGCCTCAGTAGTGCCCTGGCCAGGATTCAAACCTGCGATCTTCAGGTCCCAAAGGCAGTGTCCTAACCACTAGGCCACCACTGCCCACTGATTTGAATCATGGAAAGTAGGCTACTTTAACAAATGAAGTGTCCCCAGCATAACCATGCATACCCAGCCTAAATGATGCCTGTCACTTTTTGCCATCAAGGTATATATGCTAATATGCACGACAGACACCACCACCCCCACCCCGGGTAATAAATAATTTTACATCTTCATTAAAAATGATCGGCCCAACAACCTTGTATCCCTCCATTAACAAACATGATCATCATAGTCATCAAGACTTTTTAAACTAAATGAATGTACAGTGTTTTGGAATTAAACTGTTCATTTTTTTTTCTGCAGGGAGAAATCTTATGAACATTTATGGTCATCTTAAGTCTAAACTACAGGATCATCTTAGATCCAAATTTCAGTGTATACATGAGGGAAATGCTCAACAAGGGAATCCAATCTTTTTGAAAGACATTTTCACAGAGCTACTGATCACAGAAGGAGAGAGTGGAGGTGTCAATAAAGAACATGAAGTCAGACTGATGGAGGAAGCATCAAAGAACAAAGGCTTTCAGGAGAAGGCAATTAAATGCAACGACATCTTTAAACCTTTTCCTGGACAGAGAAAACGTGTGCGAACCGTGTTAACAAAGGGCATCGCTGGGATTGGGAAAACAGTGTCTGTTCACAAATTCATCTTGGACTGGGCGAATGGTCAGGCAAATCAGGATATTCATTTCATGTTCCCACTTCCTTTCCGTGATCTAAATTTGAAGGGAAATGACAAATATAGCGCAATTCAACTTCTTCATCAGTATTTTCCAGAACTTAAAGAACTACAAACTATTAGGAGTGAGGAAGTGAAAACTGTGTTTATCTTTGATGGTCTGGATGAGTGCCGGCTTCCTCTTGACTTTAAGAACAATGACATGTGCTGTGACCTGACTGAGAAAATCTCTGTGGATGCGCTGCTAACAAATCTAATTCAGGGGAATATACTTCCCTCTGCTTTCCTCTGGATAACCTCCCGACCAGCAGCAGCCAGTCAGATCCCGGCTGAGTGTGTGGACCAGGTAACAGAGGTCAGAGGATTTAATGACTCAGAGAAGGAGGAGTACTTCAGGAAGAGGTTTAGTGAACCAGGCCTTGCTGACAGAATTGTCGCACACATTAAGTCTTCAAGGAGCCTCCACATTATGTGCCATATACCAGTCTTCTGTTGGATTTCTGCTACAGTCCTGGAAAAAACCTTAAATAAATCAGACTGTGCAGACGTGCCTAAAACGCTGACTCAGATGTACACCCACTTCCTCCTCATTCAGACACACTTGAAGAACAAAAAATATCATGGAGTGAATCAGGACAACCTAGACCTGACAGAATCTGACAAGGAGATGATAACAAAACTGGGGAAACTAGCATTTCTGCAGCTGGAGAAGGGAAATCTGATATTCTATGAAAAAGATTTAACAGAATGTAGCATTGATGTAAGCAAAGCAACTGAGTACTCTGCAGTTTGCACAGAAATCTTCAAAGAGGAGTTCGGATTGTACCGGGAGAAGGTCTTCTGTTTTGTGCACCTGAGCATTCAGGAGCATCTTGCTGCACTGTACGTTCATCTCAAATTTGTGAACAGCAACAGGAACATACTCAGCAAGGACACGGAAAACCCAAGCACTACAGTGAAGATGTCAGATTTGCACAAGTGTGCAATAAACAGAGCCTTGCAAAGTGAGAACGGACACTTTGACCTTTTCCTTCGCTTTCTCCTTGGTCTTTCACTTCGGCCCAATCAGATTCTTTTCAAAGGACTCCTGTCAAAAAGTGTTGCGGAAAGCTCTGAGGAAACAGTGGACTATATAAAGGAGAAGATCAGAAATGAGTCTTCAGCAGAAAGGACCATCAATCTGTTCCACTGTCTGAATGAATTGCATTACAACTCTTTGGTGGAAGAAATCCATAGTTTCTTGAGATCTGGCAAGCATTCACAGACAGAGCTCAAACCTGACCAGTGCTCTGCTTTAGCCTTTGTGCTGCTAACATCTGAGGATGTGCTGAATGAATTTGACTTGAAGATGTGCAACACTTCTCTTGAAGGATACCAGAGGTTGCTGCCAGTTATCAGGACTTCAAGAAAGGCCATGTAAATTAGTTTTCTACTTTTCTAGCAGCAAATGAAATGATCAGGTTTATAATACACAATGAAACGTCTTTCATCAGTATATTCTAAATTAAATATATATATATGCTAACATTATATTCATATTGTGCTTTACATATATTATATCATACTTATGCTCTGCGTTCTGTTTTATTTTAACTGACTTCTAACCTTCCACAGTCTTGCTGGTGTTAATCTCAAAGATGAATCATGTGAAATTCTGGCTTCAGTTCTTCAGTCACCTAACTCACACCTTACAGAACTGGATCTTAGCTGCAACAATCTGGGAGGTTTGGGAGTCAAGCTTCTCTTTAGAGGACTCTCAGATCCATATTGTAAATTAGAGAAACTGAATCTTAGCCACAACGAGATCGACCACATAGGAGTAAAGTTGCTTTGTGACTACCTGATGAGTTCACACTGCAAGCTGCAGAAACTTGGGTTTGTATTTAATCTTAAATTAAGTTAAAATTAATTAAATAAAATTAAGCTTAAAATGTCCTGTAAGTGACCTGTGTGTATGTGTGTGTGTGTGCATGTGTGGGTCTAAAAGCACATTTCTGAATAGTCTCACTTCATGGTTACTGTAAGGGAGCCTGGAGGGAGATTCTGTTTCTGCAGTAGCACTCTGTCACTCATCTCTTATTAGCCATCAAACACACATGCACACATTTCTATTGTTAATGTTACCTTGTTGGATTTTATGAGTAGACAAAATCCCCAGTGTGTTTTTCCTGGTGAACTATAGAGTGAAATGGAGAATAGTATAAAGCCCTAAAACATATTAAAAATATTTTTAACATCAACATTAGCTAGTTCTTTTTATAACTTTGTGCCATTCGACAGCTGATGTTCTGCTTTGATATGACAAATTTTCTATAGCATCAGGTGTTTTACACTTGCTGGGCCCCATGAATTTGCACCAAATCACACTAAAAAAGTACTGACCAAAGAACTCAAAACTTGGTTGCTTTTAAATGCATTTATGCATATATCTTCTGAGACATAATCTGTTATGCAATTTATACAACAAGCAGTAAAAATTAAACAGTTCTTTGTTAATAGTACTGTTGAAAAAGATCAACATTAAACCTAGTACAAATTACCTCTACAGAGAATAGTTTTAAGTTACCTGGCATGTATGTTCATTTAGAAGATGCTGTTGTATAAAGAGACTTATATATTCTTTTTTTTTTTAAATGAAAACAATAAAAAAATATCTAATAAAAATTATTACAAACATAAGGCATATTCATTGACTAAAGATGTCAAAATACTGTTTCAAAAACTTTTAATTTTCCCTACTTGCAGATTGGCTGGCAACAACTTTTCAGAGCGATCTTGTGAAATAATGGCTTCAGTTTTCCAGTCTGCTGACCCAAGCCTGAAAGAGATTGACGTTGGATGCAACAATTTGAGAGATTCTGGAGTGAAGCTTCTTTCTGCTGGACTGATGAGTTTGCACTGCAAACTACAAAAACTCAGGTAGGCTTTAATATGTGTGTGTTTGTTAAATGAAAACGATGTAATTGTTTGTTTTAGATTTTTAACCTTTTAAAAGAAAACTTGTAATATTCTGCACGGCGAAAATAATATCTTTAAAACCATGTTAACATATGCACAAATAAGCTGACAGATGTTTTCTACAGGTTGGACAGATGTGACTTGACAAATGAATCTTGTGAAAGTTTGACAAATGCTCTGCAGTCACCCAATCCATGCATGAGAGAGATGGATCTGAGCTACAATAAGTTGGGAGATGCAGGCATGAAGCAGCTCTGTAAGGGACTAACACATCCAAACTGTAGACTGGAAAAACTTGACCTCAGCTACAACAAGCTTGGCCATTCTGGAGTAAAGCATCTGTGCACTGGACTAATGAATCCAGACTGTAAACTGAAGATTATAAGGTTTATGCTTATATTTAAACTGTTTGACCATATATATAAATATATATATATTCGGTGACGAGGGACCTACAAAATATTAAGCAGGTAGTTTTAATGTTAATGCCAATTTTTCCTGTTTCCACCCAGCACCTTTAAGAACTGTTCACATGCTGCCTAGTATATCTATATACTATAAATATGATCATTTTAAGTCAGAACATTTAGTTACTTTGCCAGTAATGCTTTTGTAACATTATGTTGATTATTTTAAATCTGTAGACTAGCTGATGTTGGTATTTCAAAGGAGACATGTGAAACCCTCGCCTCAGTCCTGCAGTCAGCAAATCCACATTTGAGAGAGCTGGATCTTAGCAACAATTATATAGGAGATTCAGGAGTGACACTGCTGTGTTCTGGACTGCGGAGCCCTAGATGCAAGCTAGAGAAAATGAGGTGAATATTATATTAATATGGGACATTTTTGTGACTCAGTAACTACTAGACACAAGTTAAAATTGCATATCATCTACCACACTGATGAATCTGGTGCAAAGAATATAAATTAAAATAGTATAGGAGTAACTAATCTATATATAAATTATGCCTTCTCCATTGCAGTCTGTGCTGGTGTAATCTCACAGATGGGTGCTGTCCTGATCTGGCCTTAGTAATGAGTTCCCACCCCGGCTTGAGAGAGCTTGATCTGAGAGACAACGACCTGCAGGATTTAGGGGTGAAGCTGCTTTGTGTTGGTCTTCAGGATCCTCAGTGCACACTACAGAGACTGGGGTAAGAACATATATGGATCCTTAGGGATTGGGATTGAATTAGTTTTTGTTGGATTCATTTCAAAAGTACTTATTTGAAGCTAGTGTGTGTTTGCCCAAAAAATTATTTAAACACTGTTGGTGGTTTTAAATAAAGAAAGGAATTAAAGGGAATCTGGTTGAGACAGCCGCACAGGTATCTAATCTTTTCTGCAAAGGGGATGTGTGACTGTTTTTATTTCAAGCAAGCAAAAGCAAAACAACTGATTCTAGCACTTTAATCAGTTGGTCTTAGTCTTCAACAGTTAATTTACTCATTCATTTAATTCCTTTTACTGATTTCTTTTTTAAATATATTATTTATAATACATGTGTTATACTATAAATAAAATCTTTTTCCTCTCATCAGTCTTTCAGGATGTTGTGTTACAAAGGAAGGCTGTTCTACCTTGAGTGTGGCTATGAGGGCAAAACATTCACAGCTAAAAGACCTTGACCTCAGCTACAATCACCCGGGAGAATCTGGGGTGAGACAGCTGTCCATCATATTGGAAGATCCGTGCTGCAAACTGGAAAAACTGAGGTGAGCTAAAAAAAGATTGTATGTAGTTGCAAAACTTGCTTTGGGTTTAAGATCTTGAAGATCATGCTTTAATCATGCTCAAATGTGAAAGATTAGGGTTGGAATACTCTGAGTACTAGACACATTCAGTTCTAGATAATTGCAAATAAACATCATATTATTTACCATGACTTTACTACAGTGTGGAATATGGCAGCGAGTGCAGAAACAAGCCAGGACTGAAGAAATGTAAGTTTGATATTTGTTTGCTTATTTAATTAGTTTGATTCTTGTATATGGAAGCATCAGTGTTTGTAAACCTGACAGCATAGTTTTTGTGCACAGCACATGTGTCTTCTCTAATGATTCACTTCTCAATCAGCATTTTTTCTGCATTGATCAAATATAAAAGTCTTGATTTAAAACTAATTGTAGATTGTACAACAGTTTTTTAGCAACAAATTATCTGGATAGATGAATGTCTACTTTTTAAACACATTTGATCTCTGTTCTAGCCAAAGACTTTTATATCTATGCACTTTAATGCAGTCAAAAAAGAACAGTGGAAAAAAGTTTTGTTAAATTTTATCCTTTTTAACATTGTTTAATTAATCAGTTCTTCACACTATACATTTTGGTCTCTCTTTCTACAGATGCCTGTGATCTCACAGTAGACCCAAACACAGCACATAGAACGCTGTCTCTGACTGGCAGCAAAAAGATGACAAAGACAAAGGGGGAGCAGCCATACCCCAGCCATCCAGATCGTTTTGAATTCTATACTCAGGTTTTGTGCAGGGAAAGCTTAAGTGGTGCTCGCTTCTACTGGGAAGTTGAGTGGACCGGGAATGTAGTTTACATAGGTGTGACTTACAAAGGGATCAACAGGAAAGGTCGCGGCCGAGATTGCAGGCTGGGCACAAATAACAAATCTTGGATTCTGTTCTGTTCTGATGACTATGGGTGTTATGTGAGTTATAATGACAAAGAGACTATTGTTCCTACTCCCAGCTCCTCTAAAAAAATGGGGGTCTATCTTGACTGGCAGGCTGGAACACTGTCCTTTTACATAATTTCCCCTGAGAGAGCATTACACATGTATACCTTTCATACCACCTTCACTGAGCCCTTGTATCCAGGCATCAGTGTTTATAGCTATGATGACACAGTCACATTATGTGATCTTAAATAACACATACACACATTTCAAGAAAAACAGAAGAGCAAAAACACTGCCAAACTCTAGTCCTGAACTACTGAAGTCTTCTTTAATTTTGAGAATTTGGACTGATGGATTTTGTAGGCTATTCCTCTCTCAACAAATGCCAAGTAATTGGGTATTTCATGATTATCTAAAGAAGCTAGAGTTTCGAAGGCTTGAGTTGTTAATGTGATTCGCTACAACCTACCAGCATCATAGTCTATAGAATTATTTTTGGTAGTGAAATAAATTTCTCTAAATGTTGGATGGAGCAGAATCAAAGAATCTAAAAGTAGAGGCATTAGTTTCTCTTTAATGAGTATTTAGTGGATTTTCATACAGTTTCGTGAAATCTTCTGATAATACAAGAACTTACACTGAGAGTATTTTTGTTCAAGGGGAGAAATGAAAATTTGCCCTCCTCTACTAAATGTGAAGTGTAGGTTCTTAACTTGTGTGCATAACTTATGTTAACAATGTATAATATAACAAAATAAAACTGCAGCATAGATATAATTACATTGTTTAAAAAAAGTCTAAAAAAGGTGTCTGTTTTGAATAATAAAAAGTAAATATGAAACAATATATGTTTTACTGTTTTTTCTCTTTCTTGCACACTCATTTCAGAGCATTTGTCAAGTGGGTTTCATGTCAATGTTCTCTAGGACCATGGTGCAGGACAAAACAACACAAGCCCACACAAGAATGACCAGGACAAGATGGCAGTACAAAAAGAAAGACTTCAAAACATAAGAGCAATCAGTGAACTGGAATAAGACGAAACAGAACAACAAACAGTGCAACCAATAAGCATGAGAAACAGTGCTGAGAGTGAATACAGAATTATGTCAGATACTGTATTCTGTATTCTATATTCAGAGTAATTAAATGTGCATAAAGAATAATAATTTCTACATTAAGCAAACCTTGACAAAGGGAAAGCGAAAAATACAATTTCCTTTCTAGTACAGCAGTTTAAAAACCATCATAAAAAATAAAATGCTATGTTTAGATGTATAGATCTTACCTGCAAGAAATGTTTCATTTTTTTCTTGAGACAGTATTAAAATGACAGTAGGACACTGTGCTCAATGCCAGAGTCTCTGAGCAATTTTAAATATGTTAAATCATACTTTAAAAAAAATGCATTCAATTAATTAAAAACTGGCAGAGCTGGAGAGGATGGAAATGCAATGCAACAAAGCAGATCAATCACTTTCAATCAATCAGTTTCAGTCTGCATGGCCATGACTTGTAGTTATTATCCTGTGGAGGTACGCATCAAGCTATGGCATAGGGTACAAAACCTTCATTCTTACTGGTCAAATTAACATAGAGTTATCATAAATTACTATATAATTAACTGGAAAGACAGTACATATATGAGCAAAATAATGAACACTAATTTTAAAATTTTCAGGTTCAGAATCAGTTCATTTGGCCTTAGACCAATCTAAAATATACAAGAGCCTCTTATAACTTACTGCACATACCTATTTTACAAAAACTTCTAATAAGGTGTAGCTACAAAATAAATGATTAACTCATGACCTGATATATTGATGAATAGATTGTCAACCAGTTCACTGATTACAGAATATTTCAATGAATAGGCAGTGGTACTGAATATATGTGCAAAATATGTGCAAAATAAACTATTGTTTCTGATTTAGGCAGAAAAACTGGCTTCACCTGTTTCCACCTGTGTCCATGGAGAGTGATAAATCCATTGACTGGCCTGTTGCTTTTTGCCAAGGAAATAAGAGCACTGGAGAAAGGTTTGCAACAAATTTAAAATATGCATAAATCTTTTGAGAGTTGAACTTTAATTCTGTAAGGGATCAGGTAGGACCCCCATACAGGTGAAGGGGGACTACCGCCACCCACCATCTCCCGAGTACTGACTGGGCCAACTCAAGCCAGGTGCTGCTACTTACATCCCTCATCACCTGGCAATATAGGCAGGGCTGGGACGCAGGGAAGACGTGGATACTCGTTGTGTGCTATGTACAGGCGACGATAGTGGAATCAGTATTTCGCAGACAACACCAGTTGGCGTTGTCTTATTTGCAGTTACAGTATTTATTAAGCAGCGACAGGTAGTCAATGCTGGCATTTAGTTAAGCGCCAAACCCTAGGATACGGTATCGAACTTTGCACAAACTTTGCACAAACTAAGCGGAGCACATCTCCAGCAAAGGCAGTCAACCCTGAGCTGCTTCTGGAACTGTCTCCTACCGAGTGCTGGAGCACCAGTCTTGTATTTGTTGGCTTCCTGATGGAAAATAAAGACTCTTTGTTAACCGCACTGGTTTCCTGCCTTACTTCAGATCTTCAAGTGGAAGCCAACAGATTTGTTGAGTTTCTGAGCAATGTAAAATATGTAAAATCATGCTCTGAAGCATCACATTTCCTTCCATGTGTTCCGTTTTATTCAAAACTGGCAGAAATGGAATGGATGGAATTGCAGTGCTATGAAAGATGTACTGATTGATAATGAATGAAGTTTTTCTGTGTTATGGTTACAGTGCTGAAAGAGAGAGACCACAGTCACCCTCACCTAGCTGTATCTCTATGAAGAGTAACATGTCATTAGATCTACCTCATAATTTCAACCAAGGAGAACAGAGGAGTGGGGAAAGTTGTCGGCCCTCAGCAACAGCCCCTCAGGGATGCACAGTGCCAGAGCCGACTGAACACCAGGAGGAGAAATTCTGCCCAGAGCACCACAAACCTCTGGAAGTGTTTTGCAAAACAGATCAGATGCTTATCTGTGAACTGTGTGCAACTCTTCAACACAGAGGCCACAAGAAAAGCTACACCGTGAAAGCTAAGGTAAGAGATTAACTGCGTAGATATAATAATAACTATTGTTTAGTTTAAAATGCACGCATATGTATTTGTTTTATGCAGTACATGACATGTTTCTGCAAACTCATTTAGACTTAGAAATTATTTGATGCAGAAGACCATATCATGTATCAAAGAGATCATACTCAACCCAGAAGCAAGTTGCATGAGCAAGCAAACTCACAGAGACACCACTGACTCCAGTGCAGTATGTTCATTCAAATAATAACCAGAGAAATAATCAGCAAACAAAGTAAACAAAGAGCTTTATTCGTATTGGTCTAGTTAACATAGAATTATCATAAATTACTAATAAATTAACAGGAAATACAGCACATATATGAGCAACGTAAGGTCACAAAAGATTAATTTGCCTTACAACATTCTTCAGGTTCAGAATCCATTCATTTGTCTTTCTAAAATATACAAGAGCCTCCTATAACTTGTCTAACTCCCTGCACATATCCAATTTTATAAAAAACTTTGAATACTAGAAAGATGTAGCTACAAAATAAATGATTAACGCATGTCATCTAGTTTATGGACTAAAGAATATTTTAATGAACCGGTAGTGGTACTGGATATATGTGCAAAATATTTACAAACTATTGTTTCTTATCTAGGCAAAAAAAAACGGTTTCACCTGTTCCCAGCGGTGTGTCCATGACGAGTGATAAATCCATTGACTGGCCTGTCACTTTTTGCCAAGGAAATAAGATCACTGGAGAAAGGTTGGCAACAAATTTAAAATACCCATACATCATTTGAGAGTTTAATTCTCACTTTTTTTTGCCTGTTTTGTTGTTTAATAATTGTTTTTTTAATGCGGGTGTGGGTAAGTGCATATGCCTAAATGCCTCATGAAAAAGCTTTAGAAGCACAATGAGTACGAACACCTGTAGCACACAACACTGCCCTTTTCAGATCAGAAGTTTTATCACACTATTACCAAAGTAAATTCTTGTACATTTAAAAAAAAAGGTTTTTAATTGAAGCACTACACTTTGCTATCTTCAGCAGTGTTGGGAATGCATAGCCTGCGTGAGTGCTTGCTACAATCAGTTATACTTGTGTGCTGGATTGTCTGTTTCCAGGCGCTTTTGATAGCTGTGCTATGTGTGCACGTCTGATGGGTTAAATGCAGAGGCCATATTTCGTTGTGGCGCTTGAGTGTGTT
>JBBPDA010000001.1:3561611-3585823 GCA_037974385.1 Arnoldichthys spilopterus
AGATAGATAGATAGATAGATAGATAGATAGATAGATAGATAGATAGATAGATAGATAGATAGATAGTTAGTTAGTTAAGTTTAAATCAATAATTGTACCAATGCTGGTTTGTTCATCTTTAGGCTTGCTGATGTCAGTATCCCAGAGGAGACATGTGGAACTCTGGCTTCAGTACTGCAGTCAGCAAATCCACACCTTAGAGAGCTGGATCTCAGCAACAACGTCATAGGAAATTCAGGCATGGAACTGCTCTGTGCTGGACTTAAGAGTCCAAACTGCAAACTAGAGAAACTGAGGTGATTATTGTATTAATATGAGCTTTTTATGGAACTAAAAGTGGTTAATGCCATAAAATAAATCTTGATTCAGATCCCTAAGAATCTGTCAATTGATTTTTGGGGGCTTTGATTCTTAAAATAGATTCTTATAACTTATAAAAAATATTTAATGGTTCTTCTTCTTTGTGCATAAATTATTTGTAAGTATGTAAACAAAGTCATTCACAATTGTCAGACACACTTACTGAGTCAGAATTGTTCACAACAGTGGTAATAAGAAAACCACATCTGAAGTTTAGCATTTGCAGACATTTAGAAAAAGGTATACAAGGTAAACTTTTTACATAACATAAAATGTTTCCTAGACCCATTCAAAATAATTTAGTAATGTTTTTTTAAGAGAATATATTTGACATACATGAACAGTTATAATTATTAACACTAGACATAGAATTTAGTTTATTAACCTAAACATCACGTCTCTGTATTATACTGTTTGTTCAAATGAATATAAATGAGAATGGTATATGGATGGAAATTCATGTTCATGGAATAAACATTAAATATTTTCTTTGTGCTCTTTATTGCAGTCTGTGCTGGTGTAATCTTACAGACAGATGCTGTTCAAATCTAGCTTCAGTGTTGAGTTCCCACACTTGCTTGAAAGAACTTGAGCTGAGAGACAATGATCTGCAGGATACAGGTGTGAAGCTACTTTGTGTTGGTCTTCAGGATCCACAGTGCACATTGCAGAGACTGGGGTAAGTAATACATTTAAGGTACATTTGAAATGTATTACCCCTTATACTTAATCCAAATATTGTGTCAAGCATTTTATTGTCTATTAGATTGTCTGATGCTTGTTTTTATCAGTCTTTCAGGGTGCTGTGTTACACAAGAAGGGTGTTTTGCTCTAGGTGTAGCTTTAAGCTCAAATCATTCACAGCTAGAAGAGCTTGACCTAAGTTACAATCATCCAGGAGAGTCTGGAGTTAGACAGCTGTCTGATATCCTGGATGATCCACACTCCAAACTGGAGAAACTTAGGTAAGCAGAAAGTATGTAGTGTGTATTAAGTGTGTAATGTCAACATGCTCTAATATTGTATTTTAAATGAAGCTTCTCCAATAATACAATTGAATAGAAAAACTCACATTTGTCTGTAGCTCTTAGGTCTTTTAAACCTAAGTTTATGTTCATTTAAATGTTCAAATAACTGTAGCTTGGAAAGATGTGCTGCCACAGAGCTTAGTTCCAACTGTGACAGCTTGCTTTATTATTTACATGGACTTAATTATTTTAAAGAAATGTATGTGAATTACATCAAATTTGTTTAATGGCTTTATTGCAACAACAAAGATCGTGCCATTTTACTTAGTGAGAATAGTCTCAATTTCAAAACCTGATTATTTATTTTGCTAAAAGGTCAAAGGCTACCACTCCTGTAAAATTGTTACTTTACAAAGGAAATGCACACAGTGGTGGTGTAATGGTTAGGGAGTTTCTCCTGTAACCTGAAGGTCGCTGGTTTAAATCCCAGGCCGGTACAAGTACCACTCAAATACCCATGAGCAAGGTACCGTCCCCAAGCACAGCTCCCCTGGTGCTGCCCACATAAACTGCCAACTGCTCCTACACGGATGGGTTAAATCCAAAGGTCACATTTCGTTCACACTGTGTGGTGTGTTCACAATAACAAATAATCATTCACTTTTCACTTTTTCACAATAAATAGTTGCTTTCTTTGCTGTGAACTATGACAACATCAGTGGTCATGTCTTTCTATGGTTTGGAGTGGAAGAATAACATAGCGATGTTAAAGGATAAATGTGCCAAACAACTTGGTGCGTGTGGTTTGTGTGTGTGATAAACTGACTTTATTCTGCTGTTTAATTCAGTTGTGCAACCTCCTCCACTTATGGTACATTCTTGAACACATTGGTTTCATTCAAAATGTCTGAAAACATGGGTTAGCTCACTAGATGGCAGCAAGATTAACAGAATCCTAAACAAAACTAGTTCAAGAACCCATTCCTGTTGGTGGAAAGGGGGGAAACAGTCACTGTGAAGCACCACTCTTATGGCTCTTGTAAAGCAATTTGGGGGCTACATTTAATTTCTTGTGAAGAATCTTGCAAGAATTATGAGAGTCTAGTTAACATCTCAGAGATGTTATATTTCTGTTCTTTTTATAGCATGGAACATGGTGGGGAATGCAGGAACAAACCAGGACTCAAGAAATGTAAGTGTAAATCTAAATTAGCTAACATAGTCGGTTAAATTAGTAAGGATTTACCTGTAAGGATGCTATAATGACCACTTTGTTCAAATATTTTATCTCTGTCAAATCCTCTTCTATCTGTAATAACTATTTGTCATTTTACAACTGCCAGATTTGTTTTTTCTATAAGAAACATTTTTTCCTTAATTTTGGATTTTGTCCTGCAGATGCCTGCGAGATCACACTAGACCCGAACACAGCTCACAGAACTCTATCCCTGAGTGGGATCAAGAAGGTGACAATGACAAAAGGGGAGCAGCCATACCCAGACCATCCAGATCGGTTTGAGTACTATGCTGAGGTTCTGTGCAGAGAAACCTTGAGCAGGGCTCGTTTCTACTGGGAGATTGAGTGGACTGGGAATGTTGTTTACATTGGGGTGACATACAAAGGGATTAACAGAAAAGGTCGTGGGAGGGATTGCAAACTGGGCATGAATAACAAATCTTGGATTCTTTTCTGCTCTAATGATTATGGGTATTATGTCAGTTACAATAACAAGGAGACTGTGGTCCCTATGCCCCCCAACCCTTCCAAAAGAATGGGAATATATCTAGACTGGCAGGCTGGAACGCTCTCCTATTTTATCATTACCCCTGACAGGGCATACCACACATATACCTTCCACACCACCTTCACTGAACCCCTGTATCCAGGCATTAGGGTTTATAACTATGATGATACAGTCAGATTGTGTGATCTCCAGTAAAACATGAACACTCATTGTAGGTGTACTGCTTAAAATAGAGGTGCCAAAATGATATACCTGTCAGCAAAACCCCCATAAAACTACCTGTTGAATTTGCACATACTTACACACTACAAAATTCACACAATATGTTCTCCTCAGTGCATTGAATTTGCACACTTAATTTGGGAGGTTTTTCTTTTCTTTTGGAGGGTTGTTGAGCCACTGCTTGATTTTACTTTACATGCATGTTAAGTGTTAGCATGATAAAAAAAACACACACACACATTATGCTAATTGCAACCTAAATAAGCAGAAGACAGTACAGGGGAGTACAGGCTTTTACTGTGATGATACTACACCAGTATTTTTCAAAGCTTGTTTTAATAGTGTGAAAACCTGTGTCAATACATGTAAAATGCTAATATTTATTAATGATTTATTTAATTCAATCCAATCATCAATTAATTAATTATTAAGAAGAAATTATGAAGAAATATATATCTCGACATAAATGTTGGAAAGACTTTTTTCCATAGGATGTATTGTTACAGCCGTGTACTGCTACAAGTGCTTTGTATGTTTTATACTTTTCCACTTTTCTTAAATTGTGTCCAAGCTTCCAATTGACGTTTGAAATCCCTGAGTGCTTTTTTTCTTATCCAAGTTGCTGCTGATTTCTCATCTACTATCTGCTTTGTTTCTCTGTATGTTACTCTGTATGTTTTGTGCTGGTATTTTGTGGACCATGGTGACAACTTATAAATAACATAAATCCATTTAATGCTGTGTTTGACCTCCTTACTCAGAAGCAAATTCATGTATGTGATCACAAGTAAACAGTAAGTTTTCCTTACTCTGACTAGTTTTTACCAGGTCTCATACCAGGGCTCAATTCTTTGACCCATAATACCATTTGAGTTTTGAGTTCCCGTCCGGGGAAGCATGCTACGCCAGTAAGAGTCCTTGGTCAAGACTCCTGTTACTAAGACTCCTAACACCTCTGTTACCTGATTAAAGTGTAAATTACTCTGAATAAGAGTATCTGTCTTTATGTAAATTCAATTAAATACTTGGGCAGTGGTGGCCTAGTGGTTAGAACTAGGTCCCAGGTTCAAGTCCTGGCCTGGACACTACTGAGGTACCATTAAGCAAGGTACTGTCCCACTATGCTGCTCCCCGGGTACTGTTGATAGCTGGCCGCTGCTCCACTTGTGTGAAGGGTTAAATGCAGAGGTCACATTTTGTTGTGGTGTTCACAATGACAAATAGTCACTTTCACTTAAACTGCCTATTTCTGAACTTAAATATCGTAGCTTTTCAGAGAAAACCATATATCTCCTCTTTTCTGCATCAAAACAGCAGCTGGCATGTATGATGTGCAAAATTACTTGTTCTAAATTATTCTTCCTTTAACTTCCATTAGAAGTAAGGAAAGTTTTTACCATCTCCTCTAAAGTTACAGTTTTGTTTTTATCTTTGAGGTCAACCATATTCATTTACATTTACATTTACAGCATTTAGCAGATGCTCTTATTCAGAGCAACGAACAATGGTGCATGTCTTTTCTTCTATCTGTAGGGGTAAACCCATCAACAGCTGTCATTTTACTGAGATACTACTAAGTTACACATCATAACAAACCCTGCCAAACCTATAAGCCCAAAAGACAATAAAGTATAAGAGTAAACAATACACAATAAATAGAGTATAGCAATAAAATAATATTCAGAAACAAATGTATAAGCTAATGACTCTGAATGGAAATAATATCTGATCCATATAATTAAAAATGCTACTGTCATGTGCTTTCCTGTCATTTTTCATTTCAACAGTAACCAAGCTCTCTTGAGTCTTTGGTGTGATGGTAATAATAGCAGATATGTAAATATGGTAATTATGGTTATACTTGCAAAAGATGCAGGTTTTTCCTTTTTTGGATTTTCTATTATTGTAATTTAATAGGCTATGATCATAGTGACACCTGGTGTTTCAGATACATCTTGCACCAAAGATATGGGGTGAAATATTAATAATAAATCATAATATGTCGTTGGTCTTATTATTATTATTATTATTATTATTATTATGTTTTTATTTATTTATTTTTTATTTCCTTAACTAGCCCGAATTAATACGTCTTAGTACCGGAACGACATTGCGTTGTTTCCTGAAAGACCGGAGCCTTTTCGATGTGCACCGCGTCTCTTCTTGAAGGCCATTCAGCGGCTTCAGGTTGGGCATTAATTGTAGGGTTTTACATTTATTGTGTTTTAATGAATGAAAGGTCTTGGGATGTTTTCGCTGTTTTATTATCTTTTTAGAGCTGTTGTATTGGTAAATGTCATTGTATTGTCGACGTGCGAGCAACTATCTGTTAACCAGTGGACACGTTTAATGGCTAGGCTAGATGCTAACCGTACTCTTTCGTCTTTACGTCAGTTCGAGAAAAACACATTCATTTGGTCTGTGAAATTAAGTCTGTGTGTTAGAATGAGAGCGAGAGAGGAAGCCTGCGCGACAGTGAACAGAGAATGACAGAAAAACGCTGGGTGCTGTGGCTTTTAGCTTGTAACTTGCATCTTTTGACACTATGTCTGTTCTTCTTTCTGTCTGTGTCTCTGTTCCCCCCAGGCGCTGAACATTACATTTGTATACTTGATTTCAGCCTCTTTTAACCATGACACTTTTTCATTTCGGAAACTGTTTTGCTTTGGCATATTTCCCATACTTCATCACATACAAATGTAGTGGGCTGTAAGTATCTATACACTTTTGCAAAAATGTAATATTTATGTATAAACTGGATAAAACGTGCTTCTTACTTAACTAAGTTACACCTGTTAGTTACACTACTACTGAAGATGTCCTTTGAACTGAAATTGCTGTTGTGTGGCAAAGCATCTTAAGTATAATCCTCTTACAGATTTTTCCATATGCTAAACCACAGGCTCTCTTTTGTAAATGAAAGCAGCTCTCCAGACTTTAGCTTATGTCTTTCAGAGTGTAATGCCTAAAATGCTTCCTAATGCTTGCCTGTTGTTATTAGGATTTTAATTTGTTCTGTTTGTGTACTATAATTGCTTATTACAGCAAATATTTTGTCTTTTGTTCGTAATACCCATTCTGTATGCCATCCTAACCTCAGATCTGAATACAATGCATTCTGGAGATGTGTTCAGGCAGGGGCCACTTACCTCTTTGTACAGCTTTGTAAAGTAAGTAGTAATCTTACATGCTATAAATGTTGTAAATGCTCAGAGTTGAACTGCATCATCTTGAATTGATTGTTTATGTTTTCACAGATGCTGTTTCTTGCCACATTTTTTCCTACCTGGGAAGGAGGTGCTGGTGTCTATGACTTTGTTGGGGTAAATGGCTTGCAGCCATAATTCTTCATGCATATTCAGTTAGGCAGTCAGAATTATTTATGCACATACTTGGATTAAGCAGATCTGCTGTTGCCTTTGACTATGTGGTGCATGTGGTTGGCAGTAGCTCATGGTCTTCATTCTAACAAGTGAAACTGGGAAAGAAAATGTATTCTGTGTATCTGATCCCAGCAAAATACCAACCAAAATTGGTGCATTCGCTTACATTACGCTTAAGTTCTTTAGAAATCAGATTATTTGATTCAATGTTTCAATATGTTTATGTATATGTGTACTGATGACTGACTTCCATGCAGGAATTCATGAAGGCCACAGTGGACATGGCAGATCTGCTTGGTCTTCACCTAGTCATGTCCAGAAATGCTGGAAAGGGAGAATACAAAATAATGGTGGCCGCCATGGGCTGGGCCACCGCCGAACTGGTTATGTCAAGGTACTACTGATACACACACACACACACACACACACACTACCATACTGACCACATGTTGTCAGATAATTTGCCTATATTTTTATTTTCACATTATCTCCTACTAGCCATTAGTTTGTGTTCCAAAGAGGCTACTACTGTGTATAACATAAAATAGAAGTTTTTAAATTTTGTAATTACTATTTTCTATCTAGTTGAATCAGTACATTTCTTTCACTGCTGATCTATGTAAATATTTATTTTAGGGTTATTGGTGTGTTTGGCAAGCTGTCAACTTATCTGAACATTTTTGTTAAACAATAATAATGTTTATACCATTCAACAGGTGCATTCCTTTGTGGGTGGGGGCTCGAGGGATAGAGTTTGACTGGAAATACATACAAATGAGCTTTGATTCCAACATCAGTTTGGTAAGAAAAGATATACTTATCTTTTGCCACATAATTTTTCATATAATTAGAAAACAGGCCTTAATAGTAGAGATCAAATACTAAGTAATGCTTCCTGTAGGCTTGGATTAAGCTACAGTGATACTGTTGTTAAAAATTCAAGCACATAAGAATTTCATGAAGTGTTAATTTACTTTTTGTGTCCAGTGAATAAAATGATGAAAAAAAACAGGATGATTGTTCTTTAATCTGGGTGTGACTATCTTTTTGTTACTTCAGGTTCACTACATTGCTATGGCTGCAGTAGTATGGATGTTCACTCGATATGACCTCCCAAAAAGCTTCCGCTTGCCTGTAGCTGTACTGTTGGGACTTTGTGTGTACAAGGCTTTCCTAATGGAGTGAGTGCCTTACCAATAATCTCATAACATAAATGAATAACATTCTTTTAAAGCCTGCAACATACACTGGCAATTTCAAATTTGATCACATTTAGCCTTTCCTCTGGTTTAAACATATAAGTGTGGTGCTGTGTTTTAGTGAATCTTTCATGTGCATCTGAGTGTGTTGTTGAAAACCTTATGTACAGTTTCAGTGTAACCCCCCAAAAAATAAAACAACTTAATTTTTTTGCCCTAGATTGTTCGTTCACGTGTTTCTCCTGGGGAGCTGGACGGCTCTGTTGGTGAAGGCGGTGCTCACTGGTGCCATCTCCCTTTGTTCTCTCTTCCTCTTCATCACACTGGTTCACAGCAACTGACACTGTTGTTGTATTGCTACACATTGAGGTGTTTTGGAAGAAAATGCCCACAAAGCCATATGGGCAAGTTTGTCTAACATAGGGGCCAGCCAGACGGCTAACACTGTTGTCTTTTTATTTGTTTTTCAGAATAAATTAAATTTGTACAGGAATACATGCTGTTCTTGTTTTGTATTTTGTTCCAGGAATAATTGTGATGTTCGAGCTGCGTTCTGAATTTGTCACTTTGATGATCATTTTGTCAGCTATGGCCATTAAAAGGGAAGTAAGCATCTTTGTGGCCTCAAATGGTTCAACCATGCAATAACCATTGTTGGTACACACACATTTTGGTTAAACACGTCCTCTTATAAGGTTCATTTAGTGCAGGCGGTTCTAATTGCACAAAATTGCGGCTGATGTATGAGGTCCGTTATGTTTCTGTACACCATCTTGCTGATATGTCTTTCACTCCAACAGTAGCAACAATACACTTACATTTCTTTTACTGCCATGTCTTCCCATAAAGAAAATAAAGATGGAGGAATAAACAATTGAACTTTAACATTCACTTGAGCATGATGAACAGAACTGCTTGACAAGAGCAGGCAACTGTTTAGTGTGAGTTCTCACTGGAAGATAAACTAACCCCTAACATCTACCACTGTTTGGTGGAAGTCTGAATTTTGTAGCATGTTTTTACTGCTGAAAAGTTGTTTTAAGATAGTCTTGTCCAGTCATAAGCCTTAAAACTGATTAAGAACATTGCAGGTACATTAGGAATGAGCATTTCCACTCATTTTTGGATTTACGGATCAAGAGCTTTTCTTTGTTACATATTTAAGTACTCTGTTTTCACCACTTCAGCTTTCAAATGGTAAAAAGGACCTTAGTGGTTAGGACCTTGCCCTTGTAAAAACAAGTTTTGCAGTTCTAAGTCTTGACCCAGGTACCCTTGAGCAAGACGCCATCCCACTACACTGCTCCCCAGATGCTTCTCATAGCTGCATGCCACTCCATGTGTGATGTGTTAAATGCAGAGGTTACATTTGGTGCACTTTGTGTGTGATTGAGTTCACAATGACACAGTCACTTTTACTTTTCAGTGCCCAACTGCAGTGTGGAACTATGCCAGGGGGTAACAGCAATCAACAGATGAGTCAGAAAAGCTTGGCTACTTCATGCGAGGGAGCATTTGAAATGAAAATGTATTGGTGTATTCTTAACACTTCTGTGAAGCAGTGACTTTACAATTGCATTTCAAATCTATGGTTCAGATTGGAGTCAATATTAAAACATGATCATATGATCTTTTTTCAAATGAAAGGCAAACAATGTACTATAATGCAGTTGTAAGCATGTTGTATTTATTGGTCTTTAACCATATGCTGACAAAATATAAAGTGCATTTAAGTGTATCTAAACCCTCTACAGTACCTGGCATTTTGTAGATGCTCTGACTCAGTCATCTATTCTTTAATTATGCATAATGTGAACAGAAAGCGCTTAAAGTTAATGTACTGGAAGAAGGAGAATGGGTGAGTATAAGGATGTGAGCCACTCTGACTAGGGCCTTATTTTGATGGCTATTCAACCGAGTCAGAGCATCTCCAAAAGGGCAGGTCTTGAGGAGTGTTCCAGGTATGTAATACCTGGCCTAGGGAATTATCCCTCCATCCATCCATCCATCGATCCATCTGTCACAATGGAACAAACAGCACTTCACAGAACAAAAAATGTTAGGTCACTGCATTAACTTTATTTAGTTTTTTCAGGGACAGTTTTTTCTTATTATTTCAGGTGAAATTTAGAAGTAATCTTACATTCTGTGACTCAGTGCCTGTTGTTTAAAAAAATCTTTAGAAAAGCCCGTGAGCCCAGTCTCCAGTCCCACCGTTGTCCAGGTTACTGTCCCACACGTCTCCTGTTACCAGCACAAAGAACTCAGCATAGCAAATATCAGATTCGCCTACTCCAGCATTCCACTGGGGCTTTGGGGGTAAATAACAGCAACGGGAGGAGCACAAAATGTGTAATATGAAGCTATTCAAACTACACAAGACGTCTTTTTTCACTACCCAAGTCACTTCAAGCGTTCGAAGCCCGCTGTGCCCTTCTGTAGTCTGCAAGCGACGGCTAGCTAGCTAGCACGAACAGCCTCCGCTATCTGTGGAGATGCGGGACAAACAAAACAAACACATACAAATATGTAGTTGGTTTATACAGTGAGTAAAAGCGCTCGCTTCCTCACACGGTGCCACACTTTCTGTACCGCACTGTCCTGGCACTATGGCGAGCGAAGACTTGTACGTGTTTTATCACGGGCTTCCCCTTCCCAAGATCGCTCATACGGAGGCCAGCCTGAACTATTTAAAGACGTTTAAAGTTAAAGACGACGACGTATTTGCTGTCACATATCCCAAGTCTGGTGAGTAGACACATCTTTGTCGTTTCTCGTTGCCGCAACGATTCTGCATCCTGAAGGCTCCCTACATAGATCCTGTACTTAGAGAGTCAGGCATGCAGATCCGCATGGGTGGCAGATCAGGCAAACTGGAGGAAATAAAATTTTTATGGAACTGTTTTCTTCCTCGTGTTGCGTGATCAAGGGTACTGAATGAAACAATTTGCACTCTTGCACAAGGAGAGGACATTGCACATGGGTCATGCAAGATCGTTATTCATTTAGGCACATTTGTCTGGCAGATGAGCAGAAGGTGATCTGGGCAGGCAGGTGCACGCACTTACAGACAAGAAGGCAGTAGAACCCAAAACTACCACTGATCGTTTTCATGGAGAATCAGAACTATCTCATGTACCATGGGCTCATGTGCCCCAAGGAAAGCCACAGCCTTGACAGCTTTAAGTATTTCGAGAACTTCCAAGTCAGTGATCGGGATGTCTTCTGTATCTCTTATCCAAAATCTGGTAAGTGAGAACAACAGGTTGCATGTGTTTTTTTTTTTTTTTTTTTTTACCTCGTCACCTCCACTTAGACATCCTGCCGTTTTTGAGAACAGGGAGGTTGACAGCAGATTCTGCAAAACGAAGCTTGAACTAAGGCTAAACAATTAATCGTTTTTAAACCAAAATTGCAATTTAAAAGAGTGTTGCATTTTTACTGTATCATATGCTGTTTAATATTGATGAATATTAATTAAATATAACCATTCAGAGTTTGAACTGGTGCACTAGCATGTTACATATAGGAACTGTAAAAGTGTAAAAAAGTACTTTTTGGGTGAAAAAAAGGGCCTGGGTGGAAAAAAACAACAATTAAAAGCTAAAAATCCCATTTAAATTGAAATCGAAATGGTGGTTAAAAAAACTGCAATTAGACATTTCCCCCAAAATCATTCAGCCCTAGCTTAAACACTGGTAAAACATTTCTTTTCAGGTACAACATGGATGCAAGAAATTATCCCCTTGCTCCTCAATGGGGGAGATCTTACTCCAGTGGAGAGCATTCCAAACTGGGACAGGGTTCCCTGGCTTGAGGAGACACGTGCTGCCCTGGTCATGGACAAGCTGAGCTCTCCACGGACCATGGTCTCCCACATGCCTTACCATCTGATGCCTTCAACCTTTTCGTCTTCTAAGGCTAAGGTAAAAAAAATGCAGAAGATCTGATGTGAACAGTAGATCAGATGGTTTATCTTGATTGCTCGGAACATTTGATTTGATAATAATCTCCACAGCATTAGGTTACATATTTGCCATGCTTCATCTGTTCGACCCCTCTAACATTTGAGAACAGGAATATTTTTCTCCTTTTCATGCATATTGCAAGTTGACTATAAATAAAACAAACATTGCAATGATGCATGACGACTGTTGTATATTTGCGCATCTCACATTTCTCGTGTCGTTATTTTCATCCTTAGGTCATTTATATTGCTAGAAACCCAAAAGATGTTTTGGTTTCTTCTTTCTATTTCCACCAAATGGCAAGTTTTCTGGATGATCCTGGAACATTTGAAGAATTTATGGACAAGTTCTTAGCAGGGCAGGGTGAGGGGCATAAACAGATGTGCTTTTAATATGTTTCCTACTTGAGAGTTGCACTTGTGGAATATTTGATGTGATTTTGTTGTTTAGTTCTTTTTGGAAAGTGGACTGACCACGTGAAGAGCTGGAGGAATGCAGATCTAGGAGACCGGATTCTCTACATCACTTATGAGGAGTTGATTGAGGTGAACTGCTGGGGTAGTGTGTGTGTGTATTGAGTTAGTGTTCATGGGACACATTGGGGAGATCACTGTTTTTTCCATACTGACCTTACTTTGCGAAGTGCACTGATGACACAAAACTAAAGTTCTTAAGTGGTGCATTGTGTGAGTGAGCAATCTGACCAGCATTTTCATACAGTACTTTAAATAATCAGATGTTGTTATATTCATTTGAGTTGACTGTGTACCACTTTCCAGACTGGTACATTCAGGATGGTCTGAGAGCATCTGCAAGCAGACTGTAACACTTTAAACTCCCAGGCCAAAATCCAAAATCTACGCATTTCTCTGTGTCTGTCTAGCCCCAAGTTTATAATTTGGGTGGTTCCATGGTGGGTGTGCTAACTAGGACTCTTTCAAATTCAAAATGCTTTGTAATTTTTTGGAATTGAAACAAAGAAGCGTATTTTAAACCTTAAAAATGTAGTAGTCCACATTTGAGCATAGAATTAGCAATTAAACAAAATCAAGTTACCTAGCATCCACACATTGTAGGACATTGTAATAATTCACTTAAAATCTACTTGTTCAGTAATTTACTTTAATTTATAAATCAGGTAAGTAATGCTACACTTTTAAAGCAGCCTCAGTAGGATATGGGCCTTTTAATGGCGTAATTGGTTGGAATAGGTATGTTGGGTGTAGGGTAAGAAAATAAAGTTAGGAACCACTGAGCTGTACTGGTTTGGCAGTGCATGCTGGGCATAAAGTGTATGGACAAATAATGAAAACATGCATTTTCACATTCTTACTTACAGGATCTTCATGGGGTTTTGGAACGCATATTAAGCTTTCTTGATCGGCAGATGAGCGAGGACACTCTGAATCGCGTCGCTGAGCACTGTTTGTTCAAAAACATGAAAAACAACAAAATGTCCAACTACTCCCTGGTGCCACAGGACATAATGGACAGCAACAAGTCGCCTTTCCTCAGAAAAGGTTTCCTTGAGCTGTTGTTGAAAGTCACCTAATGTGTAAACTTTTGTAAACATTTTTGTAATAGTGAGGTGTAGTGCTTGAAAATCTCTTTTTTTTCTTGTTCTTCCTAAGGAATTGCTGGAGATTGGAAAAATCACTTCAGCCCTGAGTTGGAGGCCAAATTCAATGCATTCATTCATGAAGAAATGGCAGGCAGTGGTATTAGGTTCCCTTGGGACGAGGAATAAAGAAGGCCCTTTAATGAACTGTACAGCTATAAGTAACCAGGTCCTAGTAACATTTATTTCGCCTCATTCCTTCCAGTCCTAAATGTTTAATATCAGTGGACCTTTTTAAAACTTAGGATCCTTGCCCTAACTGCCCTTTTATATTGCAAAAGGTGTGCAAAAGTGTTGTTGAGGGTTGCCCCTTTGTCTGTTATTGCAAAAGTAGTGCATTCTGAAACAAACCACTCACACAATATTCAAGCCCTTCTGCAAGACGAGTTGCAAAAGCAGTTCTGTGCAACATAAACCACCAGCTTTAACGGACCAACGCTTATACACCACAATCATATAGCATCAACAATGACATATGCAATATGAAAAGCAATAAATTTCTAAGTATATTCTGAGTGCAGTTCTAATCCAAATCTAACAGACCTGAATGTAGTGTCAAAATGCTCTTGAATGTGTTGATCACATATTCTGGTACACTGTGAATTTGTAAGATGTTTATTAATCAAAATTTCATTTTCGTACTTTTATAACACTGCTGATTAAAGGTCATCCACTAAAGCATGTGTAATAATACTTGTGATGAGTTGTATACCAGCAACTAATACTAAAGCTGGCTTCACTGAACTGTTCGAACTGTTTTGAATGTGGGAATGTGTTTCAGACTTAACATCTTGGCGAGCAGTCTCAAACTTTAACCAGAGGTTTGTAGATTTTTATATTTTTATATTTTTCTGACCTTAATACCAAATACCAAAGCTTTCCTTAGTTTTGAATATGAAAATCAAATGCTATATCAGGCAACCCCTTTAAAAAGAAGCATACTTTAGTACATCAGTAGTTGAAATTTTTAGTGAATCCCAAAAGTGCATTATTATGCAAATACAAATATATTGTAATTATATTTGAAGTGATAATATTTATTTTTTTGTGTTCTGAGAGGAAATACAATTCAGTTAATGCATTTAGTAACATATTGAAGCACACAAGCAACTATACACAACTATACAGCAAAATTCAGCATTAGTAAAAAATATATTGTAAAGTATTTTGAGTTTTTTGCTGTGAGAAAATGCACTTGAATAATGCATTTCCCAATATAATAAAGCATACTACATGAATGAATTCTGAGTGTCCATGCCAGCTTAAGTGGTCTGTTTAGAACTTGCATGTTGAAGTCTAAAGGGCCTTTTAAGTGATACTTTAGTATGTTTTAAGGCAGTGATGCGTACATTCAGTCCTGAGGACCCACTCCCCTGCACAATTTCAATTATTTCTTTCTCCCACACACCTGATCAAGCTCATCTGGTAATTATTACTGCATTCATAAGGTGGATCAGGTGTGCTGAAGGTAGGAATAGGTCTGGGTTTACTTACTGCTGCTGTAAGGAAGGACAACTGAATACGTCTATTAACATACTGAAGCATACATAAAAAATATATACATATAATCATAATGTATGCCTTAGACTGCTTAAGTCAGCTAAAGTCATCAGAAGTCGTTCCAGTTCAGAACATATCAGCACCATGTGGTGTAACTGTTGGAGGGTTGGTTTTTTCATTAGAAGATTGTGAATTCAGTCCTCAGCGATGCCTGTTTGTGGTTGAACATGTACAAGTTCCAACTTCCAGGCCTGGCTGCATTATGGGAATTGGCCATGACTGAATCTAAAATTTTAAATCATTTGTGTTACAGGTGCTTACAGCATATTCTAAGAGCAAAACATTTTTAATTCCTTACTTGCATCTGCTTAAGGGTCGCTTAAGAAGAGCTCAACTTTTGATTTATTTTTAATTTAAATACACTTATCACAGGTTGTTCCAACATAATACATTGCGTATGCTAAAATATACTAATTGCACTTGAGTACACTTACAGACGTTTTTCTTGGTACATACAATGTGGTCTGAAATCCTCTGTAATCGATTTTAGAGTGGATTTTATGGTACAAATGTTAAAAGTCCACACATGCCTGTTTTAAATGTTAAAGTATAAAATATTGCAATATTGTAATAAAATGCAAACAAACATTTTGCGTGAAATTGGGCTATGATATATTTCAACATTTTTCATAGGACATTACATATAAAGCCTCAGGAGGCATATAGGTGCCCTGAACCAGACTATAAGGTGGATCATATTAGAAAATATAGAATATTTTATTCAAATATTGGCCTCTTTATTAGAAACACCATGTACTTTAACTTAGTTTCCCAACCCTGGTCCTAGAGAACCCCCTGCTCTACACATCTTATTTTCCCCTGCTCCTTACATACCTAATAACAGCTAATCAGCTCATTAACATGTCTCTCCTGGATTGAAGTGGGTGTGTTAGTGTAAGAAAAATACTAAAATGTGGAGGGCAGGGGTCCACCATGACCTGGGTTGGGAAACACTTCTTTAACTAATTGGATACTGTATGAGGTCAAATGATCTTTAGTTTTTAAGATGTAGATACAGTTATGGTCCTGCACAGTCTATTCTCAGGCACTGTCGTTCCCAGTCAGTTTGTGGCTGCAGACCTGCTGTCAGCCAGATGTTAAGGTGCCAGGCCATTTTATGCATGACTGTCATGCTGACATGTTAGGGGGTACAGGATTTTGAAGAAAAAAAAACACTTGCAGCTGATCAGAGCTACACTGCCATATCCTGGACAAAAACTACTGGGTTGCCTTGAATGACATTTTGCTTGGCCTGTTGGTGCAGAAGTGTCTATGTCAGAAGAAGATCAGTGAGAGTCAACTTATGTTCATGTTCACTCAGTTTCATATGATGGTGACCCCTCGCTGATTTTGTAAGTTTGTCCAATGGCAAAGAAATGAAAAGTCTCAGAACAGTATCATTTTAATGGTAGGTTTATTTAACAGTGACACATAGCAAATCAAAAGGAAAATTGAAAAAATAACTTTAAATAAAAGATAGAAAGATTTCCATTTCATTGAGTGAAATACATATTTGAACCCCTACCAACCATTAAGAGTTCTGGCTCCTACAGAGTGGGACTTCGCGTTTTTCCTGTGTTTCACCCCAGGCTTAATACCTCCGTGATTAGAACCCCAATGAGCACCACCTGGGAAGGCCGATCAGTCCAGTCCAGACGGAGATCGGCATCGACCACTAGGTGGGGGTAATCCCCCCAACCCCACCCCCAGAAGGGGTTCTTGCCCTTACATCAGCCCCTCTCTGATGGACGACTTCAGGCGTCTTACGGGGCCTGCTCCTCCCCCGGGATCTGGGCCTCTCTGGTCGCCGACGATGGAAGTCCTCCATCAGATTGGGATCCAGAATGTCAGTCGCCAGTACCCAGCTCCGCTCCTCTGGACCAAAACCCTCCCAATCTACTAAATATTGAACTCTCCCCGCTCGCCTCCTACTATCGAGGATGGAGTGAACTGCATATGCGGGTCTGCCCTCCAGCTCTAGGGCGGGCAGTGGGCTTTCGGCAGGGGCGTCCGCCATAGGACCCCTCACCAGGGGCTTTAGCAAGGAGACATGAAACACAGGAGAGATATGATAAGTCCTAGGCAATAACAGCTTGTATGTCACCTGGTTTATTCTGCGAAGGATCTTAAAACCCACGTACCTTGGGGGTTTCTTTCAAGGGAGCCGCAGTTTAAGATCCTTCGCTGACAACCACACACTCAATTCTCCTCCTATCTGCCTGTTACATGGTAATTCCTTTCCGCGGCTGACATCTTTCTAGAAAAAAAAGCACAAGGGAAAAGCTTATTATTTTCAGGGTCCCTCTGAAATAATATGGCCCCTACGCCACTGTTGGACGCATCCACCTCCACTATGAAAGGTCTCTCTGAGTCTGGGTGTCTGAGAATGGGGGCTTGGGTGAACCTCTCCTTTAGCTCTTGGAATGCCTTTTCAGCCTCCTGGTTCCACCCCAAGAGCTTGGTGCATGTAGCCTGCTTCTTAAGGAGAGAGGTGACTGGGGCCGTGACCGAACTGAAACCCCTTATGAATCTGTGGTAGAAGTTAGTGAACCCCAGGAACCTCTGTAGTTTCTTTATCGTGGCTGGTTTGGGCCAATTTAGCACAGCCATTCCTTCGTCCATCTTTACCCCCTCTGAGCTGATGATATATCCCACAGAGAAATTCGCACTTCTCCACCTTGACATACAGCTGATTTGCTAACAGGCGTTGTAGCACTGCTCGCACATGCTTCACGTGCTCCGTGCAGTTCTTTGAAAAAATAAGAATATCATCAATGTACATTATAACTGATTTCCTCAGCATGTCTCGCAAAACCTCATTGATAAACGACTGGAAAACTGCCAGTGCCAACGATATGCCATAAGGAACCACTAAGTATTCGTAGTGGCCATTGGCGGTGGAAAAGGCAGTTTTCCACTCGTGGCCAGCCTTGACTCTCACTAGGTAATAGGCTCATCTTAAATCTAATTTTGTAAAAATCGCTGCCCCTCGCACCTGTTCTAACGCGGCAGGTACCAGGGGTAACAAATAATGGAAGGGCTTGATCACCTCGTTTAGCCCCTTTTAATCTATACAGGGTCGGAGGCCCCCGTCTTTATTTTGTACAAAAAAGAAACCAGCTGATGCCGGGGAGGAGGAGTGTCAAATCTATAACCACATTTGTCCCATTATTATCATGGCATAACTCAGAATATATCTAAGTTAACTGGTGTTGTTTTTTGTAATATATGAAAGTGACTTATTTGTCATTGTAAACAAACTTTGGGTCTTTGTGGCACCTGGGCCAGGACTTGAGCTTGCAGCCTTTTGTTCACAAGGGGAAGGTCCTGACAACTAGGCCATTACTGCACACTGCCAATAAAATAATATATTTGCATTTTAACTTAAGCATTCATCAGGGCAGATCTGGTGTGTAGCGAACTATGAACTGCGAACATTCCGGTCATAAAGCATCCACCCTGCTGCGTTCCACAGACTGTGTAAATGGTTTCTTTTATATTCATTGGCACTCCAGTGTACTGACACTCACTCTACAGTCTCCTGTGACTGGCAGTGTTGGGATAGCAAAAGCTTGATACATTGCTGCGCTGCAAAAATTAGAGTTTGTTAGCAATGGAATCACAAAGCATATGTAGGGTGGCCATTATCCCAAGCAATGTTTTTTTCAGTCAATATGAGGAAACTTATCTGCAAAAAAGGCCTGTTTTGAAGTTTCTGTGTCACAAAATCAAGACCTTTTCAGCCTTGAGCAGCCTAGCTCTGCTCTTCATGGTGAAGTTATAATAAGTGTTTTTGCAGCCTGGAAGGCTTTTGAAATGAGGCTGATTACAGCAGAGCAAATCAAAACAGAGCTTATTTACATATATCAGTCATTATATAATGAGACACTCAGAAGAACATCAGGAAGTTCTAACGGATGTTCTTAAGGAGAGAAAAGAAAAGAGTAGACTTCAAGCCACAATGAAGAGGTCAAGGGTTATGGGAAAGGGAAAGACTACTAGCTTCACCACTGATGGTGAACAAGTGGTGGACTGCTTGGATCAACTGTTAACAATAAAGGATCCAACAGTCAAGAAATACAGCACAGATTGACACTTGCCGGGGATGAAGGAGATTGACCTTTTCAGATTAGACTATGGTCTGCATTTATTATTATTATTATTATTATTATTATTATTATTATTATTATTAATAATAATAATAATTGAGGATCTCAAGATTTTTAAATCTTCATACTTCATTCATCAATAAGCAATTGAAAATAATGACAAACTGGCCAACTGACAGGACACTGGGGAATCTCCCAGTACTGATGACAGGCAGTCCAGGTCTGCCCACAGGTCTTTACTCACTTACACCAAGTTGTATGCTTTTATGCCCAATTCTCTGTAAATTAAGCATCCTATCAATGTTGTAGGACAGTGGCAGTTATGATTCATTCATTTTTGCAGCTATGTACAATGTCATTAACCAATGACATTGTGCATATCTGTACAATGATTAGGTTCAATCAACAAGAATGACATCCACATAAATCTCCAATGCAAACACCAGGGGAATCTGCAAGAGTTGCTCTAAGGCAGGTCCAAGGTCTTAAATCCATGAGGTCACAGTTCCTTAGCCACTTTTCATGAAGGCAGTTCCACCATGTCTGAGCGCGCCTCCGTGTCTCTTAGGATAGTTTGAAGATGAGTATAAGCAAATCCTTATCTTAATCAAAGAACATGAAACCAAAACAAAAGAAGACAAGACACAACACAGTAGAGACATACCACATTCTTAAAGAGCCTATATAATAGGAAACTGGATTTTGTTCACTTTTTTTAAACAAGCAAGACTGGTGAAGTGTCTAAACACTGTTCATGTTTCAAAACATTATGTTCTCTACCGCGCCCATTCCGTAGATGGAAACTAAGCTGGAAAAACATCCTGTTCGAATTCGATGTTTTTGTGATGTCAGAAGACGTATGCAAATGTTTTAACATTTTCGAAATGAAAATAAGTTTAAAATGTAATTAATATGCACATTTTAATGGACAGTTTTTGTGTATTTGGAAATAGATAAATTATAAAAAATAAGTGTTTAACACTTTTGCACAGGGCACTTTTAATGTTTCATTTATTTTTGAGCAAATAAAGAATAATTTATGCATATAAAACGTGTAGAGGATATGTATTTATTCACACTCTTCAAGTCCTGGCCTGGACCCTACTGAGGTCCCCTTGAGCAAGGTACTGTCCTTCTACACTGCTCCCCGGGCACTGTTGATATCTGTGTGCATCTGTGTGCATGTGTAATGGGTTAAATGCAGAGGTCACATTTCATTGTGGTGCTTGAGTGTGTTCACAGTCACAAATAGTCACTTTCACTTGACTTTACATTAAAATTGTAAAAATACAAGGATTAGGATGACTTCTTCCTGGATTAGAAAAACATAACTTAAATATGAAATAACTTAAAACTTATATTTATTTCTGTAAGCTTAATAATGAGGTAAAATTAGAAAAAGGAAAGCACAGCATCATCTAAACATTTTGCTCTTCAAAAACACAATAAAGACATAATTAAATGTCACTTTAAAATACTGGTAAAATACTGGTTAAATGACTGTCCAATGCCAATATCATTTTTCAAGAAAATACCTGCTGATACTGATATGATTCTGATATCACACATCCCTACTAATATTACTATAACTGACAATTATGCTAAATGTAACAGAACCAGAAAGGATGTTATAAATATATAGTAGATAAAAAGTACATATTCATATTACATTTACTTCACTATTATTTACAAATAATGGTAAAAGACAAAAATACAGGAACCCTGCTTATGTAACCATGTTCAGGCATGTGGTTTGCGTGTGCATTGGGCTGGTCAGCAGTCTCGTGTCAGTGCGTCTTGCGACTGGGAGACGTTGTTGCTGAGACTATTAACAGCCAAGGAAGTCGTATGAATATCCTGTTGCCTAATATATAATTGCTGAGTCTATTTCTGGGAGTGACCATACAGCTCACTCACTAATGCAGGAAAAGCCCCTTTCCTATAGGAGTTCCATGCATGTCAGTGTTACAATTATCCTTTCATTGTTAGGACTTTTGCTAGTCAGCACTTCTGTCACTTAGTTGGTTAAAGGTTGCAGGGTATTAGGTCGTGAGTGCGTTATGCTGCAAAATATACAGCCTGGGGTGTAACATAAGAAAAGACACATTTCAAGCATCACATTAAGCATCTAAGATACAATATGGATTACCATGTTTACATATAGTCAAGTAATATTTATGAATTAGTAGACAGCAAATTTTGTAAGTGGGATGTTTTTAAAGGATAATTCCACAAAAAAGGAAAGAAAAAGAATAAGAAAAAAATTATATATATATAATAGTATATATATATATAAACTAAGAATCACAATATAATGTTAAATTTGGTTAAGATAAAGGCTAAAAATACTCTTGGTTAAGATAAAGGCTAAAAATACTCTTGGTTAAGATAAAGGTTACAAATATTCTTTTGCCAAAAAAGTCACAAACTTTTTTAACATGATGTCACAAGCATCAGGGAGGTTTTTTTTATTACATATGAGAGACATAACTGAAGATTTAAAGTAGATATAAGCACTGGAATTAAATTAGTTAAAAACAAAAGTGTCCAAATATTTGTTTTCCCCTCACTGTGTGTATTATATTTTACAGAGACAGGTAACATTGCTTCCAAAAAATTAGGAATTGAAGCACATACCACCTAATTACACCTTGTATTTTGTTTTATATGTATTTTTATATACATATTTTTAGAAATTATTCAAAAACTTGTTGAATGTACATTTAAAACAAAACAAATTGCTTTTAGCAGACAGCACTGGTAAAATCACTTCTACTCTACCTCTTGTGGCATAGTAACTTATTTAGGCTTCTAGGGTTCATTCATCCATCAATTTTCTACACCACTTCTTCCATGGGGAAGCTGGAGCCAATCCCAGCTGACTACGAGCCCAAGGGGGGGTACACCCAGGACAGGAGGCATAGACAGACAACCAATCACACACACACTAACAACTACGGGCAATTTAGGGCATCCAATCAACCTTTAGTGGGAGGAAACTGGAGCACCCGGAGAAAACCCACACAAACACAGGGAGAGCTTGCAAACTCTTACAAAAGATCCCCCTGGCTGAGCCTGGTATCGATCCCAGGACCTTCTTGCTGTGATGCGACAGCACTAACCACTGCATCACCATGCCACCCACTTCCAGGGTCAATTTTGGAAAAACAGTTTGGGATTTTAGCTTTCTTTTCATGCATTTTTAGCACATCAGAGGCAAAACTGGTCATGGATCAGCAATGCAGTCTTATGTTTGTAGTTCTTTTTGTTTTGGAGGGCAAATTTTTTGTGTTTTTTTATAAACAAACTAGGAACAGAAGAAGAAACATACATGCCACCACAAAGGACACTGCTTATTATTTCTCATAACAGCAATCAAACCCACTACCCAAAGCAAATGGTGCGTCAATCTGAGAAGCATGCTAAAAATGGGTCAGTATGTGTGTGTGTGTGTACGTGCTCGTCTGTGTATGAAAGGCCGGTAAAGTGTATGCATTTTCCTCGGAGGGCATGCCACCCGAAGGGCCTCTACCCTACGTGACTGTGGTGGGGTTCGGCTGCACCAGCTGCAGTCTCTCTGTCCACTGATAACACTAATTCACTTCCTGTGATTACCTCTAATTGCCGACGGGCAAGGACGAGACCCATAGGGTGGCGCACGTGTGTGTGTGGGAGTGACCGTAGGCATCCCTCGTGAGCAGCACTCATGTGTCTGTGACACCATGCATGTGCTTTGATTCATTGGAGGATGTGACATTAACCCCTTAAACTCCAGGCTGACAGTCAATCACTAATCTTAAGGCTTATTAGCCACAAACTACTACAAATGGGCCTGGTGACAGCTCAATAAAGGAATAGTTCAGTGATAATCAAAAGTACACAATTTACACCTTACCCAAAATGGCCTCCCAAATTAGTACTTTTAGTTTGGAGGCTGATGTACTTTACATTGAACACTCAGGGTCATCACCAGGAGTGGCGCCACATCCTTAAAGTACTGAAGCTAAATGTATTGGTAAATGGCTTTGGCTTAAGATGCTAGTGGGACAGCGGCAAGAGAGGTCATGTCATTGTGGTTGACAGTTGAGACATGGTCTATAGTACCTGCTGACTATCTAAAACACCCCATTCAATGTTTGTTTGATTTTCTAATATAACACATCCTTTACTGAGGATACACTGTAGATAGTAGATTTAGAATTAGCCTAAACATTTCAGATTATACCAATCAGCCATAACATTAACACCAACTGCCTAATATTGTGTAGTTCCCCTAACGCAACAGCTCTGACTGTGCTGCTGTGTGTGTTCAAACAGCATGGATCAATAAGCCTTGAGTGCCCATGGCCTTGCCACCGTTTCACCAGTTGTCTTTCCTTGGATCACTTTTGGTAGGTTCTAATTATTGCACACTTGGAACACTCCATAAGACTTGCTTTTCTAGAGATGTTCTGACTCAATAAGGCCCTTGTTAAAGTGGTTCGTCTTAGATCCTTAGGCTCGGGCACAGCCACATTTTGTTTATATAACAGTAATGCATTTGAATCTCTTTCATTTTAATCTCTTATCTCTTTAATGTGATATAAGGGTGCATATGATTGTATACCATATGCGGTATATAAAGGCACAACTTATTAAATTTTTAGGGTGTAAACAAGATGCAGTTTGGCCCCCTTTGTTGCCTCACCCTATTTCTTAGTTGACTCGTGTAATTTTTATTGTACAGCCTACTCTTCATAACTGGACTAGGTAAATAAAAATAAGCAAACAGTATTACAGAGTTAATTAAAATTAATACTAATATCGTCGTTTTGCAATTTTCTAACTTTTTAATAAATTGTAATTATGAATTATAAAAATAAACGTCATTCCAAAGTGTTGCTATTTTTATTGACTTGGCAGAGAAAAAAACAAAATTTATTTTAATTGCTTGAGTGTGTTCACAATGACAATCACATTCACTTCACTTTTTATACCCAGGAGGGGCTACATATGAGGGATTTTGGTTTCGTATATCTGAAACTTCTATTTGACTTTCTCAACATTTGATGAGTTGTGGGTCACAGTAGGACCCCTCATA
>JBBPDA010000001.1:3585923-3601095 GCA_037974385.1 Arnoldichthys spilopterus
TGGTTTCGTATATCTGAAACTTCTATTTGACTTTCTCAACATTTGATGAGTTGTGGGTCACAGTAGGACCCCTCATAATGCCTCTATAATTCCTGAGAGAACGACTTAATTAACTAAAGTTAATGACTTAATGTCATATAACTTTCATGTGAAAAAAGTGTTTAAATTTCAGTTTTGCAAAATATGGACTTTAAAGCAGACAGGATAGCCTTCACACCCCATGTGCATCAGTGAGCCTTGGACTCCCATGATGCTATAGCCGGTTCACCTGTTGTTTTTTTTGGATCAGTTAGTAGTTACTACTGCACACCTAGAACACTCCACAAGATATGCCTTTTTGGAGATGCTCTGACTTAGTCGTCTAGCCATGACAACAAGGACCTTGTTATTAACTTCACCTGTCAGTGGTTTTAACTATGTGGCTGATCTGTGTGAGATTCTACTACCTATTATCTACACCATAGGTTCTCAGGTGTGGTCCTGGACCACCTTCACCTGCACATTTTAAAGTTTTTCTGCTCCAACACATCCAGTTCAAGCCAGGATAAGCTTATTAATGAGCTGATTAGTTGCATCAAGTGCATGCGGAGCAGGAAAATATTAAAATGTGTAGTGTAGATGATGGGTTCAGCAGGGTTGGGAACTACTTTAGCCTACTACCCCTAGAGCAAAACTAAAGAAGCTGAACTGTAAACACTAAAATCCAAATTAGATTTTTTTTTGCCAAATGTTTCTTTTAAGGGGTTAAAGATGACAGCACTGGATTGAAAAGGGAGGGGTCATTTCTTCAAATCCTAGGGTCAGCCTAAGTGTACCATGGAGACTTATTATAACATCCCGCTTTTATAGCTCCCACATGCACTCTCATGCTCGACACAAATCAGCTGAGATCAGCGGATTGACGACAACCAACAAGGGCATCTGAGGCTCATGTTCTCTGCTTACATGCCAGCGGATGGCAGAAGCATGATAACCCTCCGCATGGGCAACAGCAGCAATCAAGCAGAAATCTGACCGCGACAAGCAGGCTGCAGAGGGGACAGCAAATCAAAGCATTTGCTACCATCCCAGCGGAAACACACCACTGTGGGTGTCCATGGGTGTGGGCGACAGCGTTTCTCTCTCGGCTCCCTCCGGATCCAGGGGTCAGCCTTTAAATGCCCCAGTGTCTGGGCTCATGGGAGCAAGAGATTAGAAGAGAAAGAAAGAGAGGGTGGATCAGATATTTATGAACTTGCCAAGACATAACGTTCCCTAGTACATCTTTTCTTTCTCCTTCATTCGTCTGGCCTTAGGCCTTTAATGTGAATTAAAAGTCCTTATGAAGATGCAGATCAACCACATCAATCACTGACTGGGGCGATGCTCATTCTGTCAGTGTGATAGTGAGCACCTGATAAGAATCATGTGAATGCGTCTAGTATGTAATGTCGTCTAGACTGATATTACTTAATCGAAACCTATTCAAACTCCACCCAAAAAAGGTTAATTTGTAGCAATTGTTCATAAGTTGAACAAGCTCTACTGAACACCCAAAAATCCTATTCATCCTGCTACATAGATTGTGTTAATATGTAATATACTGTTTTATGTTAAAATGCAATAGAGTTTGTCAATGTATTTCTTCCATCTTTTTAAGGTCAATGATATCATGTATTTACACTTTATTAGTCCCAATGAAACTTGGCGATTGTAGCTCCACATTGCTAATATTGTAGTGAGAGGTTTTCATTCCTAAGTGAGCATGTCCCTTTGTGCTAGTGACCACCTAAAGTGGGGTAGGCACTAAGTACTTTTTGGACAATTGCTCAACAACTCTTTTGCTGCAAAATATGTATAGTGAGTTGTCCTCTAGGAGGGGCATGACCCTAGCTCATTAAAACTAATTTGTGGAGTAGCACCATGTCAGTGCTAGTACTTCACTTGCCAATGGCATGGAGGTTCACAACATTTGATATCCTGCATCAATACCACATTCTTTGGAAGTTCAGAAAATGTCATGACGTTTTGCCCATAGAGGGTGCTGCAACTAACACATTGCAATATCTCTGCTGAATTTCTCAATTATAATTTCAAAGCACTTAAGCTAAAAATTTTAAATTTTGTATGCTTACAAATAGCTACATTAGCTTACATATCCCAAAGTTCAAATGGCCATCAATGGTGTATTAAAATTCAGAGGCCAAATAAATGCCTGTGTCAATATCTAAAGGCTCAAACTTCCCAAACATTCACCCTTTTCACCACTTCTTTTAAAAAAATTCTAAATTCTTATCCTGCAACGGATACATTTAAAAATCTCAAGAACCATATGTATGGGATATTTGGTATGTATATATTACATCTTCTCATTCAACAAAATGGCCACTAATAGCCAACTGAAATTCAGCAGCCAGTGCGTACCTGTGTCACTGGCCAATCTTAATAAAGCTTTGTGGGCCCATTCATACAGATGCTATTTATTTAATTTGAAACAAAACAGCCTACATCCCTACAACAAGCTAAACGTGACACAATCCAAATAGACATTTTGTTTTATCTGTGTGTCAAATCAATTTACCACTCACTTCATGGGCCAGTTCACACATTTAGCTTGGACTTGGATTTCAGGTTCTGCAGTGGTCTAATTAAGCAACACAATGTGTTAAATGTAATTTAGTTATACTGATATTATTTTATATTATTGTAAAGGTTGTTTCTTGCTTTGAATAATGATAGCTTTACCCTGATATCTCAAGAATGCATTACAACAGTATCAATACATAATTAAAAAGAAACAAAACATTCCACAATGAACATAATAGCATCTCTGAAGTGGCCAGCTTGGGAGGTTTGGTGGGTGTGGGTGGGGTCTTATAGTAAAACAGTCACCAGTCTGACCCAGTCTTTTGCCACATTTAAAACAATTCAGGCTGAAACACTTCTTGTAACTGCACATTGAATGGACAAGGCTAAATTGCTATAGGTGGAATGGACAAAAATAAATGTCACTTCACTGGTTTACTCAGGTGAATAGTATGTCGAAACCTAAAAGATGTTTTTTAATGGCAAAAAACATAATTTTTTTCAGATTAAAGTGAGGAAAAATCCTTTTTCCCTGATATGGGCCCTTTTTAAAAACACCTGTTATTCAGACAACAACTTAAGAACAGCAGCTAACACTCAGAACAGGGTTCAATGGCCTTTCAGCCTGGGTTTATCACCCTTCTCTAAAGTCCAACTGCATGTCTATTTTGGTATGCCGGTGCTGTTAAAAAGGAAAGTGTGTAGAAAGATGTTTGGTTTCTAATTATACTCAATCTCTTTGGATATGTTGTCTTTTTAGACATCCATGAATTGTTGCTTACTTTTACCTCCCTGTGAAAAAGGAGGTCAGGGAAAGTACTACAAACTCAAAGCATTTTTTGGCCAAAATAAAGAGTAAGATAAATAAATACTAGCAAACACAGAGGGAGAGAGACGTGATTTATGGGTTTGCCATGTGGTTGTCTAGGTTGGCGTGTGGTTTCTGCCATTTCCTGACTCTTGATGTGTTTATTTTTTTGTTTCTGGGTCATTCTGAGAGCATCCCCTAAGGACCAGCTGCTCTACTCAAGCCAAGTTACGGCATTTGGGTGATGAGTGGTGCATTTTTAACACATTGTTGGGTAACTAAAAACAACATTTCATTAAACTAAAAATATACTTCAAGACAATTGTAATAATTTGAATGTCTAACGTGGACATTCAGTCATTATGACTGCAATGCATTATCTTAGTCAAGGAGCTCTGGCTCAGCTTTAGTTCATCCAGTATGTGCCTGCTCATCTTCTTACAAAGAAAAGGCCTTAAGGTCACATTGTTCGGTGCTTGCCTCTCTCTTCTGGCATCCGGTGAAATTTAGCATTGATATTAAATTACTGATACTTACCTATGAGGTATTCCATGGTGAAGTTCCTGAATACAGTCATATTCAAAGTTTTTGTAAAATTAGTTTTGTTAATTTTCGGAAATAAGGACACATCCTTTACAGCGAACACATTTCTGCCCATTTTAATGTCCTATTGATGTTGACTGGCTGAGTTTAACATGCTGGAATAAAAACAACATAAAAAAGTTTTACGCCGTAACATTTCATATTTATTTCAATATGTTAAACTTCAAACAATCAATCAGAAAATTTGCCCTAAATTTCCATACAAATTAAAGTTAAAGTTTAATCTACATTTATCTCCATATACAAGTGCCAGGTCTTTAAAATCCTCCAACCAATACTATTTATTTATTAGTTCCACTTTAAATGGACACTTATTAGTCTCACTTTATATAAATGTCCCTAATAACTATGTAGTACCACAATGACAATCCATATAATATTCATAATGATGTAAGTACTGCTCATGTATTCACTGTTAGAGCTGGATTACAGTAGGGCAGCTTATGAAATTACACATTTATGAACGTCAATGTTTATTGTCATTACACAACTGTATCCCAATATAATTACATCTAATTACAAGAATAAAAACTGAAGTTGGTAAACTTGCAATTTTTTTTACATGCTTTGTTATTGTGTAACTATACAGCTACTAGGGACACTTCCTATAAAGTGGGACCTTTATTAGATTTATTTCTGTTTGGAAGATATTAGACTCTCCAATTTCATTATACAGCTTAAACCTCATTTTTGTTTCTTAGCTTTCATTATCTGAGCTGACAGGTAGCTTAATGTGTGTTTTTCCCCCCTATATGCATAATCTTTTAAATTGTGTTTTTTCTGTCTGATTTCCATAGTCTTAATATAGTTTGATATGTTTACTGTTTTTTTTCTTCTTTTTTAAAATTTTTTTATTGTAAAGCCTTTGCAGCGGTGTATAAGTACAAATATGCCACGTGACAGTTGTTAAACATTTTAAGTAAAACTGTTGGACTATTTTTTTTTATTGAAGGTAAAGAAAGCAAGACCCCAACCATGTCCACCTTAAAATAAAAAAGCAGCTTTAATCTCCCATTTGCAGTGTTAAGGCTTCAGTGCGTTGTTTAAATTCTTATTATTTTTGGCGAAACCCTTCCCCTTTTTTATTAAAGTATGACTGACACGCAATGTTTGACCTCTCAAAGCTACCAAAAGTAGTCCCAGTTTATAGTATTGACTAGGACCAAAGGTTAGACAAAGCAAAGTCTCTGCACTGTACCCTCAGGAACGGCATTTTGGTAAATGCACCTAATGACGTAGAAAGGTTATTATGACTCACTGCTAGATGCTATAATTAACCACTGTATTCATTAGTCTTTACCCCACATTAAGATTTGTATATTTACATGTGCACACTAAAGGAGGAATGCTGAACTCTTCCTTCTATTGTTTGCTTGCTTTTCATCACTTAGGTGATCAGATATTCCTCTTACTGTATCAGATCTTCTATCCTATGCCTCCACATTTGTTTAGACTACTCTCTGATGCTAAAACAAAACACGAATCTGGTTAAGTGGGCAGGATACATGCAGCCCATGGTGTCTAGCCCCGGAGCCAGGACAACACTTAGCCGGTTACTTTTTCCTTGGAGTTGAGGGACAATAGTAACCACAACACTCAATTTAGCAGAATCCAAAAATTAAAAAAAAAGTCCCTTATACCTTAACATACTAAGTTGCAGTTGAAGAATAACAATAACATAATAGTTTTTTCAGTGATGGTTGGTAATAATATTTTATGGAAAGACAACCCTACCAATAACTCATAGATAAAAACATCAATATCTCGAACACTGCAGCTCCACATTTGAAAGACCTCCCTGAACTCCAGCAAATTAAAAAGTGTGCAGCATTTACAAGCTAACAGAACAATTCCTCTGTGTTGCAAAGGTCACTTTTTGCCAATTACAACATGAGCAGAACATGGTAAATCATTACTAAAGGACTATGCAAAACAGTAATGTAAAATATCTTAACAATATCAAGCAGTTTTAAGTGTCAGGTATCAGAATATATCAGCTATACTTTTTTCTCTCTACATAACATAGCTACCATAAATATAAATAAATAAACAAAGTTTCTACATTAAACACTACCATATAATTTTGTATTCACAAGCTGTATTTTTAGCTGTATCTTATTCTGAGTGTTAATATGCACCCACCCCTACTAGTATGGACTATAGACTGCAGTGCATTTCATGGCATGTCATACATCACTGCACTTATGATTTAGACTGTAAGAATCCACAATTTGGGCTAGATGTTAATCAGCCTGATCTTTACCAAATCTTGGTGGTGCTGACCTGTTGGAGGAGCTGTTGTTTGTAGTTTCACAGAAGCCCAAAATAATTTCCAAATCATTTATTAATAGCAATGAAAAGATTAAACCTTTTTTTAGGTACTTTTAAGATTGAAACAGAGGAAGGGAGCCCTGCTTGTCCATTTATACAAGCCACCATCGGTATGTTCAATGCAAACAGGTAAAAAAAACATAGGAAAATGCCCACCACAGCATAACAGAGCTACAGGACCTACTCACTGTAGGGGTCAAGCATTTAGGCCTGTTCTCTTGGTGTACACTGGTGTACTGACCCCCTTGGAGAACATGTTGAAGGATGACTCGAATCATAATCACCATATTGCTGTAGATCCGGGCCTGTGGTTTTTACCAAGGATCTCTCAGGTAATCATTCATCATAGTAATGAGAGATGTATGCACTTTAGCCCTAGTAAAATATACCTTTATATAGTTGTAAGACTGTTCTTACTGACACAGTCTGATCATGCCCTGCATCCACATTGTCATTCACCTGATGTTATTCTTTCCAATGCAGTTTCCAGCGTTATTCACGCATGTCTTTCTCACAGATCTAAATGCAGAGAGCACTTTAGTCACTATTCCTTTTGGAACACTAGCCAGCTGATCACTCTGTACACATTCTGTGCACAGTCATTTCTAATTATAAAAGTAATGGTCATTTCACTCAGCTACTCAGCAGAACAACACTGTAAATCATAATAGCAAACTTTACTCAAAAGTTCTAAGTAAACTTGTACATTTTACTTTACATTTTCAGAAAAGAAATGTAAAAACAAATACTGCTTTAAAATAAAACTGAGAAATATGAACATTTAATCCTAAAACTTCAGAGTTTATATCCTACTTTACTTCAAAATTAAATATTTTCATAATCAATTTATATACTTTACTTTAAATTCATGTGTAAATTTACTTAGGAAAAAGTGTTTTACAATGTACAGTGTAAGAACTCATCACAACAAATGCATTGAAGAGCAGGAAGCAGCCCATTTAACTGTACATGTAAGTACAAAAATAAACCAAAGTTGAAAAAAAAACTCTATATAATGTAAAAGTTTTACTCCAGTTATTTTTCCACCCTAGAACCTTAAGTCCAAGCCAGGAACTAATGAAAAACTTAAATTTTTAAGATTGCTGAACTGAATTTACACTGTATTTTTAATCGGTACTGTTATTCTATTTCTGTCCCACCATTAAGTGCAGTTCCTTCCTTGTCACTAGACAAATAATTCTCTCTCTGAAGAAAGAGAGAAGCATCAGAAATATGACGGTGCAAAATAAAAGAGACACAAAAGGTTCCTTAGAATATCCTGATCATTAGTTCCCTTTCAACTTTTTGGTGGATGGTTCTTCACAAATTTTACTCTAAACAAAATATTTAAGAGTGTATTATTTTTTATATTGCATTCAAATTGATCTCCACATTCCATTATTATAGTCCCGTTTGAAGTCAATTTGTTTCTATAGCACTTTTTGTAACTAACGTTGTCACATAGCAGCTTTACAGAAATCAGGTCCGAGCCCCCAGATAATTTGACAACTGGCTTAGAAGGTGGTCATTATATTTACCTCCTGCTGAATGACCTGTAAGTCACATTGGATAGAAGTGCTACATATCGGTATTACAAAGCCCATTTCCAGAAAAGTTTGGATATTATTTAAATGACAAATTTATTTTCATTCAATATTTTCAATAGTTATAAACAGCTTAAATGTATTTTGTAAATATACACAAATTTAGAATTTGACAGCTGCAACACACTCAACAAAAGTTTGGACAGAGTTAAAATAAGATTGTAATGTGCACAAAATATTAAAAAACACATGACTCAACATTAAGCAGGCTAATTGATAGCATGTGAGTTGATCATGATATGGGATCATGGGTAATAAAGCCTAAGTCTTTGCAACTAAGGATGGGTTGTGGTTCTTGTTAGTCAGCTCAAAAAGAACATTTTTCAAAGCAAGATTGCAGAGAATTGAAGTCATTCAACATCTACAGTACATAATATTGTGAAATTCAGAGACATCTTGGTGCTTAAAGGGCAAGGTCCAAAACCACCGTCAAATGAACATACTCTAGTCCTCTAGTCTGAGTCCTAAGGCAGCACTCCATTAGCAACTATCATGGTACTGTGACAAATATAGCCACCTGGGCTCGGGAGTATTTCAGAAAGTCATTTTCACTTAACGATGGTACAACTGGTACAACTCTGTCACTGCAACACGAAATGCAATCTGAAACTGTATTATGTAAGGAGGAAGCAAACTCTGTGCTGGCCAGTCTGGGCCTGGCCTCATCTCAGATGAATAAAAGTCTGTGGAACTGTGTTCTGTGGTCTCTGTGCCAAAGATGAAGGCAACCATGCAAGTTTTTTCTCAGTAAAAGGTGCATCAGTGCCCATGGCATGGGTTAGTTGCATGTAAGAGAAGGTACTATTGGCATAGGATTTTAGTGTTGCCATCAATGTGACTTCCTGGGATGTTCATGCCTATTTCAGCAGGACAATCCCAGACCACACATTCTGCACGTGTCTACAACAGCGTGGCTTTGTAGACACAGAGTGTGTGCACTTGACTGGCCTGTTGCCAGTTCAGATCTGTCCCCTATTGAAAATGTATAAGGCATAATGTAGAGGAGTAACAGACAACAGCAACCATGAATTGCTGAGCAGAATAAACAATATTTCTAATTGCAAAACAATTAAAAATGTTATTAAAGGAATGCTGATGTAACAAAATGGTGAACATGTCTTTGGCCCAAGTTTTGGTGAGCATGTCGCAGCCATTAAATTCTAAATTATTGTATATTTACAAAATACAAGTTGGTCAGTAAAAAAAAATCGGTTTTTGTACTTTTGTCATTTAAAGGTTTACATGAATTAACCTATCACAGATTTTTGTTTTTATTGCATTTTGGAAAATATCTCACATATCTCACAGAGAATTTTGCTGTCACGAATTGGGCCTTTTGAAAATCTTCTGGAAATGCAAACTATCCATAGAGGTCCCTTAAAGGATTCTTTATGTCTCTTTTGTGGTTGTTACAGCTGTTTCCTATCACACTCACCCACATTACATGATGTTTTGTAATTTTTAGGTCTATCCTAAATTAATTATATATTACAAAATTACAACACTACATACAGTACTGTGCAAAGGTCTTAGACACGTATACAATTCGTTTAAAGCCCTTTATCTGAGCAGTTAGTGTCTTTCTGCCTGCAAAAAACTTTAGAATCAACACAAACAAGAAAGCAGTAGTTGACACTGTGGTTGCTGTTTAGAAGAACATAGCTTGCTCCATCAGCAGCACCTGATTTAATCTAATGAAGGACTGATTAAGCCCAAAATATTTGATGGGAACTACAAGTAATACTGGACTGCCATGAGAAGAGGTCTGAAAATGATTAAACTAACAAACTGACATACATGTAATCACTGTTTACTATATTCATATTATTTATTTATTATTTATATTTTAGTTATTTAAAATAAAAAGAAAAACACGTACTGCCCAGGTAAACAACTTCTAACTGTAATTTTCTCAGGTACCTAAGACTTTTGCACAGTGCTGTATATTAGCAGAAATACATTTTATTTTAAATCACCTTCATTTTCACAAGTATTTCCAAAAGTTGAAAAACTATAAACCTTTAGTAAAAATAAAAAGTTTCTGTAGTTACATTAATATCAAATGTAAACTACAGGCTCTCATTTCCATCCAAGTAAAAACACAGTTTTATAGTCACCCAAATAATAATGTTATAGTGGAGATAAACATAGGATAAAAAATTAAGTATTTTGCCATAAACATAGAATTGTGGGATGAAAAAAGCTAAAAGCAATTAGTGATTTTATTACTTATTTATACTAAAATGACACTGTTGTTTTTATACAAGAAATTTATAAAAATTAAAAATATGTATAATAGAGACACAATAATGGTTTTACTTCAATAAAATGCTGCACATGTGAAGGTGCAGGCCGATTTACGTCAGTAACGCTTTTACCCCTAATCTGTCTTTCCCCTTTTCCTGGAGCGTCTGTCTCAGGCACGGAGGCGTGTGTCTGCGAGTGTGTGTGCATGCGTCTGTTATCAGTGTGTGTTTATTACAAAGGACTATGTTCCTGGCTCCAAAGCATTACCCCATTGTCTCCTGGACCATTGTTTGTTTACTGAAATAAAAAAAGGACAAAGCCGGGAACCGCCGCTGGACGATACTTTTTGGGAGCTGGCGTCAAGTGGCATCCCAAAATGTGAAGGGTGTGGGGTCATTGTTTTGGGGAGTAAGGCTTACGCTTTCAGTCAAGGTCAGCCACGTTCTCAGAGAGAGTTAAAGCCTGTATGAGGACAGTACTGGAGCACCGCCGTCTTCCAGAAATACAGTCGAAAAGGTTAACAACATAGCATTTCTAAAGAATAATAATATAAAAATTCTTTTTTTACTTAGCATGAATGAGATGTGGTTACTATAACTATTTTCATACAGTGCCAGTCATCTCAGGGATAATGGTGAATGATTTGAAAAGCACTAAATTAAAAGCAGCTTAATATGAGACTTATTAGATCGAAGGCATCACATAGAAACATAATTATTAGAAATGGTGTATAAATTAATATTTGTTTTGTCTTTGTTTCTGAAAAAAACTCACACCCTACACTTTTTTTTAAATCAACATTTGGGTAGAAGTAGAAAACCCAAATAAAATGACACTTACATTTATTATCCAGAAGTAATTACAATTAAAATGGCCAACACTTCTGTTTTACTTTTAATAATTTATTTTTGATAACTTTATAGTTATCTGCATAGTAATCTCCAGCATTCTATTACTTTAAATAATGGTAAAAATGTAATTTCAGTTCTGTTAAAAGGCTTAGTAAACACAAATAATAAGATTTTGTGCCTCACATATTACTAAAACTACCCTTATCTTTTTGCAAAAGTTTCACTGATTTGAGAGTCAAGACCAATTCACTCAAACTGTCTGTCTTGGTTCCCATATCTTGTGCTGCCTTTGATAAAGTTGACCATGAGATTCTTCTTGACAGACTCAGGTGGGCCTCCCTGATCAGGAATTACCTAAATGGCCATAAATAATAAAATATTATGTCTTACTTGTATCTTGGTAGGGCTCTACCAAGACAAACAATAAATCTATTAGTTGGCACTGTGGGCAGCACTTAAAAAATCTGGGAACAAGTGTGTGGAAATAGGAAAACAGTTTCATTGTACAATGTTATACCTCTCAATAAATGCTTCTGCCATATATTGTCTAAGCTCAGATATTGCAATGTTGTCTAATCTCAAGTTAACTTACTTATATGGCTGACAGTCTATGACTTACCAAAGTATGGACAGAATTGAGTTATCAAGATGCACACTACTCCATATAATTTATGGATGTCCATAAATGATTAACGTCAGTGTGATTATTTGGAAAATATCAGCAGCAGGGAAGTTCCAAGGAGAACAAGAGCCTTGGTAGGGGAACAAAAACAAAAACAAAAACTATGGAGACTTCTCCCATTGGCGAACTCTGAAAGTACACGCTTCCCCATAATGAGAGAAAATGAGCGAGTTGATAATCACTGTGATATGATGGCCTCAATGGGTGGACTGCATCCCCAGTGACCAGGCGGACCATTGCAGGAGACCGTGCAGGGCAGCTGCGATTGATACGCTATCGGTATGGAAGTGTTGGGGAGGGCTGCCTGCCAGCAGCCGCCACGACTGATAGGGTCAGAGGTGTGGCGGCGCTTTGGAGAAGGCCGAAGCGTTGTGGGGCCCAAACTGGGTGGTAGGCCTGATTAAAGCACTCCTGTGCTGCTGAGAGAGCAAGGGGGTCTGTGTCGAGATGAGATTGGGCTGCAAAGGCTAAAGATAAGCTCCAGTGAAAGTCAGCCTGCATAATTTTGTTTTTAGAGAAAATAGGATTCCAACTAAGGGGTAATATTGTGTACTGATAACAATACATATGCTCATTGCTGTTGGGGCCCATCTGTTGTTTTATATTCTCCCCACCCTTTTCTCCATTGTTTACTGTTTAGACTTTATTGTCCAGTGCCTTATAAATATAGGGTTCATTGTATATTGTTTCAATGTAGTTTTTTGTATGTATTTATTGGATGTTTGTACTGTTGTCTCCTAATTTTCAAGATGTCTAGCATGAAGTAATATTGTTCCATTTCTCACTTAATACATGACCTTTAGAAAAGATACATGTAAGGATTGTGTATGTTCTTTTGTAACTCTAAGCATGTGATTCAGCTGTGTCATGTAAATGGTGGGTTTTTACATTTCAGTTATGTACTATAAATGAAGCAAACTTGCATTATAGATTATATTATGTCTTCAGACAAATTGTTGCATCTTCTGACTGATGGAATTGGCTGTTATCTCTGACCCAGACATATATTATCACCTACTAATAGCTTATTGAAATAAAACCTTTCAAATATTTGTGTCTGTGAGTTAAAGATGAGATTGGCTACAATTTAAATAATAATGGTCTTATATGCAGTTGCAAAAAGTTTTCCATGATCCTGTTGTCAAATTAACTCAAGACATCACCTTGATAGCAGCATATGTCTATCTAAAATCCCAAAAATCACTTCTGTGTCAATGGAACATTCAAACATATACAAGTCATCTATGCCATACCATTTTTAAACCCAACCATAATACTTTCAGCTGTTACCAGTTCATTTGTTTATTGTGGAATGTTTAAAAAATGGTGTACTTTGAACATTCTATAAATGTTTTACTCATATTTTGCCCTGTCCCAACTTTTCTGAGGATGTTGCAAGCATCAAATTTAGTCAGTTGTTAAGAGGTATATTTGTTAATTTTTAATAATTAATAAAGCAATTATGTAATATTAATCACAAATATCCAATTGTGCAATTACAGTTAAACAATACAGCAAGACCTCAAAAAAATTTTCTAAGCTCATTTAGGAGGCTGGCAAGTCCTTTTATTTTCTATTAGTCCTACTAGCAAGCATAAAAAATGTATAGCAATAAGCTGCAACTGTATAACAGTGAATGATTTTTACAGCAATTGGCCTTCTAACTTTTAAAAAGGCAGGAAAATAGAAGATGTAACCTTTATTAGTTTATTTGAACAATTGTACATTATCAGTTTTGTAGATTCATGTATAAAAAATTGACTATCATTCATTTACCTTTAGTTTCTTCTGTAACACCCTTAATTTTGATGCACAATACGTTTCCCCTCAGGCCTTGCAACTGAACTTAAAACAGGGTTTTCCCACAGACAGCCAAGGTGCAGTTTCGTATTATAAAGAAACAACTGAAGAATCTTTGCTAATGCATACAACTGAAGTGCATATTTTTATAACAAAGTTGTTGATTTGTTATGGCTAAAGAAAAGAAAAATGGTTTTACATAGAAAATCATATTTATATACAAAAAAGAAGTAAAAGTTTGTCATATAGATCAGGAGCAACCAACATCAACCTTGCTTTAAATTGAGAGACAGAGAGAAAACAGCACCATATAAGGAGATTAAATGACCCTTAGATCATAAAGAGGGAAAGAATACTTGGAGGTTGGTTAAAGGCTGCTCAAAGAACAAAGAGTCTGTCTTGTGATTGGCCCTTGGGCCCTAAGTGCAAAATCAAAAACTGAAGGTGTGATCGCCACATTCCCCTATACTATAAAAAAAAAACAGGAAAGGCATGCATGACACTGCGCTTTTACAACGGATTGTGCTTAATATGACCAAGGACATGAATTAACAGGTTAAAAAAGGTCTATTTTGATTATAGGTTGAAACTTTGGACACAAATATAAATGTGACAACCAGTAGTAAGACATTAAAGCGTCTTTTGTACTCTCTTGAGTACCTCTACTAAATGCTGTTTCTGCGGTTCAGCCATAAAATCTGTTGAAATCTCAGTGGTGTTAGTGGCCCTTAACAGTGCAATTGACTATGGGATGAATGCCAGAGAACCTCTCTCCCTGCCGACATACGGTAAGTGAGGCAGTGACCAAAGCACGTAATGTCACGTAGACACAACTGGGTACTTTCTTTGAAGTAAATTATACTGCACGATAGTTACAGTTTTAGAGGGCCTGTTTTTTTTAGATTTTTTTTTTTTTTAAGACTTAGCACACCAACATGGTAAATGTTTCATGACTTTGCTCCCTTTGTGGGGGTTCCAAAAACATCTTCCACCTTCTACCTGTTATAAGCTCCAAATATTGCTTTCAGTTTTGCAAAAAACAAAAGCAAAGAAAGAACGCAAAGTCAGGGACCAACCGATATATATTAGTTGTGCAAACATATTGGGCAATTTTGGCAACCCATGGTTTTACCAGTTTCAGCAAAAACTATACTGGTGATAACTGCTGGGATCTCCAGACAATATGGCAAAATCTAACATCTTCCACAAGGAAGAATGATCTTTAATGACATTGATCCGGGCTGAACTGGTAAATCTGCAAAGCTAGTCAAAGATCTCCCCGGCCCTCGGCCCTGAGGGAGTCCTTCTAATACTAGCTTGCGCCGCTCCAGGCACATGGTCGGTACACTAGCCACCAGGGAGAAGGGAAAGGGTCTCTAGAAGCAGATGTGCCCTCCTACTTGCCGTACCTCGGCCGTATGCGGGAGCCTGTCCAAGCTAGTCACGGATCTCTCCGGCCCTCGGCCCTAAGAGAGTCTGTCTAATGCTAGCTGGTGGCGCTCCAGGTTTATGGCTGGTACACTTACTATTAATTCCAAAAAAAGCTTCAACTCGAGAGGGAGCGCAGGGAATCCATACCTTTACCGGCCTGTTTGCGATTGGCACAAAAGAGGGCCCTCTGCCTACACAGCCACAGGCGGACTCGAGTTGAGGTATAAAAATTCCCCTCAGCAGACGGCCA
>JBBPDA010000001.1:3615377-3639253 GCA_037974385.1 Arnoldichthys spilopterus
ATTTTTGTACCATTTTGGACATACAATATTTTAACAGCAGCAACATTATGTTGTGTTGACATTTTTTGTAGCTTTTTAAATAAACAAGATATATTAACATTTCAAGTCCGAATTGTCCTTATATATTCTCTTCCTTTAGGAAACCACCAGCCAATGGTGACTCATCTTACGAAGCACGACTGTAAAGGTTTTACCATGCTGTGTTTCTGAAGAAAGACTTCAAACCAAAGAGAAATAATGTTGCAAGGAACATAGATTCATGGACAACTAACTAAAGTGTAGCTCAAGAATAGAAGGTATTTGTCTGTATAATATGATCTTGAGACAGAGATGGCTATGTTGTTTATCACAGGTGTATGTATTGCCAAGTCCTGGAATACACACAGTTGGTGTTGATTGTTGCACCACATAAGAAATTACACTGAATATTTTACTATCTATCCAATATGGGAAAAATGCCATTAGAACTGAAACTTGACCCCTTGGTTGAGTTTAAGAAAGCAGCTAATTATTTCTACTGTACCTCATTAATAATATACTTCAGTGTTAAAACGACAATGCATAATGAACCCTTCATAAAGATGACCTGGATTATCTACATCTGAGCACAGGGTGACAAAATTTGTCTATGCCTCATTGTTACATAAATTAGTTTTTAAGTAATTGATTAATTAGTGATCACAGGTTCAGGCAGATAGTCGTGATCTAAAAAAAAAATTGGTTTACCTTACCCCCCTCTACCTCTGTCGACAAAACATTGGGTGCTTTATCACGTAAGGCAAAATGTCACATGCCAGCTCTGCTGGTTGCTAAATTGAATCAAATCACTGCTAGTTATCTAACTTTGCCTTGTACCTTGAAATAACTTAAGTTTTTTGATGGGGTAATGTTTTAATCAATTGCAAAATGTATTCATTCGGTTCACTTCCACCTCACAAGTTCTGAGATATTACGTATCTGATTTACCCCACAGACAAGCCCATGCAGTTCTGGCAGCTTGCCATAGATCTAGCCCAGACAAAGTTACAGTTGCTAAGCTGCAAATAGGCAATCTGTGTTTGGAAGCAGGGTTCAATGCTAATTCAGAGGCCAAGCACTATGCTTGATCTACTGTGATCCGCTGTACATACTGCATGTTGTTGAACTACTGTTAGGCTATTTGAACTTTGTGTTAGGCTAGTGCTGAAGCCAGTGTTATGGGAGTATATTATTTTTCATGGATAAACACCCAGTGCATTATACATGCTAATTTATTGTACATTTGAAATGCTTATAAAACTAACAGCAGTAAATCTTGAATGTATGAATGTTTTTTGCAGCTATGAGAAAATGAATCATTGTTTTTTATCTTCAGCTACTAACGAACCTTCATTGTATGGCCTACATGCCATTATTTGTTTCTGACTGAAAACAGATTGTTTTTAGCAACTTTGTGTACAAGTGAATGTACAAACATATTTGTATAATTCAGGCTTCATATTGCACTGTATATTGTACATACAAATTTTGCATTTCTTGTTTGTAGACTGTAATATATATTTTACAAAAAACAATGTGTTGTGTGTGAAATTATTAGAATGTATATATTTATAGTTATCAACCTAACTATAACACAAGGGGTAGGTGGATCTGAAAAATGGGTGGATTCATAATGTTTCAGATTTATATTAATTTCTTTATACTGTTATTATATTGTGGCCTAAAAATTTTAAAAAGTGGTCTGATAAAACACACAGTCCCGTCTGAACAGGCTGTTTGTCACTGTAGCTCTGTACTGGTCAGCTGAGGCTCAACGTGTTGCACAGACACTAAAAATGTGTGTATTGTCACATGCCATTTGGAAGGCACAAAGTGAATATTCAAACAAATGGAACATAATCTGCATAAAAATTAGACACAACCTCTACACTGTGTGTAATACATTTTTTAGATCTCGCCTCAAATAGTGAATGCATCAATGTTGGGATCAGTTCCGCAGATAGACTTGGTGGTAAAGGTGGGCAATACCACATTTTTCTTTTCTGTTTGATACTGAATCATACCCAAGGCAACCTATTACTGTAAAATTGGGCTTTCATAGAAATAATAGGATTCAAGAAATTAGGGGTGTTAAAAAGAAGCAAATTTTAGGTGTACCACTGTACAGCAATCAGCCATAAGATTAACACTACTGACAGGTGAAGTGAACAACATTGACTATTTAGTACTATTCGGAGATCGGAGATCTTTGTTCCAGGTGTGCATGTAGTAAGTATATACCAGAAGTGATCCAAAAAAGGACAACTGGTGAATCTGTGACAGGGTCATGGGCACCCAAGGCTAATTGATGCATATGGCTAGTCTGTCTGGTCTAATGTCAAAGGGGAGTTACTGTTGCACAAAATGTTTGTAAGAGTCAGCGCCTGGACGGGCCGGCAGGGGGGGCGGTTGAGAGCCCTGCCTTTGCATTTGCACGGTTTCCAGCCGGCTGTGGGCGTTTGGCGACGCGTCACTATGGTTACGTCAATCATGCTTATGTTTTTCAGCTGGGCCCTTAGCGGTTATAAGCATGGTTGTCTAACCGGGCGTCGCAGAGTCCCTGTCGGCAGATGTGGCTGGCTGCTTTTGCTGCACCGGACTCGTGGATATTTTGGTAAAGACTCAGGGCCTCCCTTTCCAGAACACACAGTGCATCACAATCAGAGTGGAGTAACCAGTATGAGGGTGACCTACTCAATATAAGGCAGGTGGTGTCTTGTCTCAAAAGTGCTGTTTAATGAAAATTCATGATGTTGATATTTTATGTAAATATCTATTCTTAAAAACAAAATGTCACAACTCGATGCATTGGTATTTCAGGCCATCTAGTGGTTTCCTAGTAGAATACCTACTAAAGTGATGCCTACAAGTATGACTGACAAGTATGGACCTTTATTGTCAGATCTGAAGACAACAAACTTGTTTCTCATTATAAATCAGATAAGTATCTTGTCCCATATTTTACTACGATCCCTCAGAATGTAAATGTTTTAGGTAGAACCCTTAAGTTCCACTTCCGTACCTTTTACTTGGGGAACATGATTGTTATATTCTCTTGGTGCTGTATTTTAGAAGTTGCAGAGAGCCCATAGGCCCCAGCACACTGACTCCTGGCCCTTTATTATATTTGTTGATTGGTGCTGCATTATAGTTGTATACAAAAGTCTGAAAATCCCAATCGGAGTACAGGCTGTGTTTTGGGGTTTTTTCAAGAAAATATAAGCAGATTATTTTATTAATACACTTGAACATTTTTAAATACTATATATTTACTGAGTGAGTTTGATATAGGAAAAATAAAACAAAAAACTGCCCAACACAAATGTTTAAAATGTACAGAGCTTTTCTCTGTAGAGACTGAATACTTATTTACAAGTAAGTTGCAAAATTTTGCATACAACTGAGAGAGGGTCATTTAAAAGTGTTTAATTGACTTTTAGGACTGCTATCAATCACACTTCATAGCAAAAACTGAATTTAAGGTCCAGGGTTGAATATTGTCATTTTTTGTTGTTGTCCAGTTGCAGGGGAGCAAAAGGGAACACCTCTCTGCTGGAGTAAACAGGAAAAGGGGGAGGAAAGGGAGACCCTGAGTTAAAACCCAGAACCTTGGGTCCGGTGTGGCTGCTTGGTTCAACAGGGACAAGGACTCTGCGCCTCCCGGTCAGACAGCCATACCTGCAAGGGCTTAGGCCCAGGTGAAACACATAAGCATGATTGCCGTAAGCATGGCGACGCGCCATGGCTCTCAACCGCCCCCTGCCAGCCCGCCCGGGCTTACAATAGACAGCGGTGGCCTAGTGGTTAGGACATTACCCTTGGGACCTAAAGGTCGCAGGTTCAGGACTGTTGGTGGTCTAACAGTCACAGTCAGTTAAGTTAAGCCACCTGGAATGCAACATTCTCTCCTTAACCCAGAAAGGAAGAGAACTGCAACCGATTCTTGTGGTTTGCATTTAGTATTGTAGCTGTTATCAAAGACCTCAAGCCACTTATCTCTGCATGAATTTAAACAGGGCAACGAATATGTAAATCATGTAGTTATGAGTGTGAAGAATTAAAGTGTTGACACACATAAAGGGTCATATGGTTTAAGGGGTCAAAGGGACATTCCTGCCTAAAACTAGAGATTAAAATATCATTAATATTATTCTGTAGCAACACAACACATCTCACAGCCTCATCTGTTTGACAGAATAAACCCTTTTACCATTTTTTGACCCCATTGGTTACTCTAGAAAATACCCACAAGCCCACATTCCATTCTGAGTTCACTTTCGAAGGAAGTTACTGTGCACAGTTAATACTACTGTGCTACACTATGGAGATCCTTAAATTTAGTTTTCCACTATGCTTTCTAAATATCCACTGTTTTACTAAATATCTATTTAAGGTACATTAATAACTAGGCTTCTCAGTATAGTCTCTGAAGTATACTCAGTCCCCCTGATGTCTGGTTCTGAGATTTGCAAGTCTTTTATTATGCAAAAAACTACAGTTAGCTATAGAACTTGACAGTGGTTTTTAATTCAGTTATGAATTAGCTTTGTTGCATTTATTTATGAATGTATTTTAGTTCATAAAGAGTCAAGCACAGGTAAATGTACTGTGCATTTTTGTCCAGAGACCTTGTGGTAATGAATTGCCACTTGATAATGTTTTCCAGGTTGATCAGCGAGCCCGAAATGAACAGGTTCAGCTGGCGCTTTTGTGCAAAACAACACAATCGCATAAAATATTTCAACATTGCTATCAAGTTCATCACCGGTTAAAGGACTTATGATAGTGACATGGGTACATTCATGACATCTAAAAGTCTGATTTTATGACACACTCACACACTGTGAAAGTTAAGTAGTGAATTTATCTTCTATATTTAACCCAATCATGACAGCCGTAGACATAAACCAGGAGCATGGGCTCAGGAGGCAGCTTGGGGGTTAAGTGCCTTAGCCAAGGGCACTTCAGCCGTTGATGTCGGAGGTGGGAAGTGCTGCTTACCTACTCACCCCACCTACATTTTCCCTCCTGGACTTTATGACTGAACCAGTGACCTTTACAAGCCCACTTCTCCAACCATTAGGCCACAACTGCATGAAAAGCCAAAGACTTGCTCAGCTTTCCAGCCAGTCAGCACTCTCAGCATACAACTGCCCAAATCCAGTTTATTGTAAAAAGGGGGGCATTGCTAGGCCTAAACATCAAAGGCTAAAGCAGTCTTGAATGTCTTATAATAGCCCCACCTCAAAAAGAAAAAGTAGCCACAGATCTTATCATCTGTCATTCAGATAATACCCATTTCCCATCATTCGTACTTGAAGGGTAGAGCTGATGAATATTGATGTAGATGGTTCTGAATAAAACAGCTTCCTGCTTTTTCAAGGGACTTTTGCTTCATGAATAAGCATTTTATGTCATCACTTTAGAATTAAACAGTTTAACTTTGTGTGTGTACTTCACATGTTGACTAAAAAAGCACCATGTAAGTCGCTCTGGACAAGAGCGTCTGCCAAATGCCGTAAATGTAAATGTAAATGTAAATGTCACATGGCAAAATGCTGAAAACATGTTAACCTGCTACATTTATATTTGTCCCTCCTGGGCCTGTTCATGCCTTAGAGCTTATTTTAATGCAGTAAAGTGTTGCTCTCAGAAACACAGTGTAACTGGGTGCAGTTCTTGTCCTCACCAATAAACTCATTTTAATGTTTTCAAATCTTTGTTAAAGATAGGTATAAAAGAGTTATGGACAAATATCTGTCCAAGTCCAAGAAAATAAAAGCTCTTATGAAAGTAGATAGATAAATAGAACCACATGTATCACAATTATAGGCAATGCAGAGACTTCTTGAACAAAATGTAACTTCAGCATGTTTCTATTCAGTTTACCATGCAAAGAAACATTGAAACATGAAAATGATCCTTTAAGGGGTAAATGTGTCTAAAGAACATGTGAATACAGACAAAGTGAAATGTGTTGGTGGTATGTTTATTACTGTGGGTTCTGAACTTAAATAACTTTGTCTTATGTGGTAAAAGAGCAGAGCTCCTACCATGTAAGGAAGCTTTCAGAAGAAGAAGGCACTTTATTATTGAATAAGAGCTAAATAACGTAATTAGATTTAATCTGAAGGTTTCTCTTTTTTTCCCTGAGTGCTGAGATAGGGCTCCAGCACATCCCATGACCCTGGTTAGGATATGCAGCTCAGAAATGTAATTAATTAATGAATCCCCAGCAAATAAAGGACATTCCACAATAAAATGTCATCTCTGTGCAAGCATTTAATGATCAGAAAAAAGAAAACAAGACAATAAAGACTGAAATAATTGGTCTAACTGTTTGTGGATTACACATTAGCTGAAGATGATTAAGATGAAGGAAAAAAATGTATCAGCATTGAATGGCATTAGGGCTCTTCATTTTGCATGATTAGACCTGCAAAACAGGAACAACAGGAGAAATATTAATGATGTTAGTTATGATGTTCCATGTGTTAATTGTTTATTCACTTGAGAAAAGAAAACACTTCATACCATTTGCACTGAAGAAAGGACATTACTCAAAGTGCTGGAAAGAAAAGAAATAAATATATATATTAACAATAATACAGACATATGAGGTTTTCTCCCTACCTGCCTACTGAATATAGCTCAGTGCTAAAGCAGTTATGCTGCTGGTTGATGTGAATTTTTGGGTACAACTTGTGAAGTTTAGCATGCAAAGCTGCTCTAATAAAATGTATGACAGGATCTTGTTGACTGCTGTAATTCCACTTCGCAGACTAAGCCAATAAATACAGACTTCGCACACAAGTGTTACTTACGACAGTTTGTAATCTGCCTCCACTGTGGTGAGACTTCCATTTTAGCCAGCATGCAAGTGTTTACATAACCGATAAGGGCTTTGCAGTAGGTATCATGACTTCCGTGAGTGAGACATGTGTAAAAGAGACAGTCGGTTGGAATCTGGGACAGCGTGATCAACTCATTGCATTTAGAGAAGGGCCCAGTTTTGTCTTCTAGCACACCACAGTACTTCGGGCCACGGTACAGCTGCTTTTCCTCCTCAGTGCAGGCAGGGAAGTGCCAGCAGGTGCGGTCGTTGTCAGGAACACTCCAGGACGCAGCCCACTCTATGATGCCTGGTGCACTGTCACCCGCTGGTGTGACAAAATCATCACCACGGATGTCATTATAGGTTCCACACATGCCCACCAGGTTTTTGTAGTAGCTGCTGGGCACAGTCACCCTGAAGAACTCTCCCCAGTCGAAGGTGACCTCCAAGCCAAAGTCTGTCTGCAGGATTCCCCTGAGGCCTGACTGAGTTATTGTGACACTGCCAGAGTCCAGATTCACAGGGAGGAGGGATACTTTTCCATCCACCTGCGAGAAAAGAAGAGGGAAGCAGTACTTTGTTATGTGATGACTTTTAATGTCCTTAATGGCCTGTTTTCCCAGTCTAATGTAGTGGTACAGCCCATTGGCTGATATGAGGCAGGCTTGTTATAAATCCCTGGAAACACTTGGAAGTTGATGCCTTGTGAAGTAGGGGGTGGAGACTGTCAGTCCTTGGACGTAACGTAAGTTGCCATAGCTATAATATCCCCTTAAAAACTCACAATACACATGTAAATGTGGGTTATATAACTTCTGGTTACATTTGCATTACCTAATGCAAGGGTAAAGCAGTTCTATTAGCACATTTCACTACCTAGCTGGTATGTTAGCTTTTCTCTGGATATTAAAGGAGCACAGGTGAAGGAGAATTTGGGGGCTGGTTTTACCCTTGAGAGCAGTGATGACTTTTCCCCACACACAATTTCTCATTATGTCTAGACTATTTCTTGTATACCTAGATCTAAAGTCTGTAACAGTGTTCAGTGCAAGCCTGGTTTCAGATTAAAAACACAACCCAGACACAAACCCAGAACCTTTACCCAATTACGGGCGAGAGTCCGGTGTGGCTAAAACAACCAGCCACACCTGCCGGACAAGGACTCCGCGCCACCCGATTAGACAACCATGCCTATAAGGGCTTGGCCCAGGTGAAACACAGAAGCATGATTGACGTAACCATGACAATGCGTCGCCAAATGCCCCCAGCCGGCCCGACACAGTGCGGCTGCAAAGGCAGGGCTCTCAACCGCCCTCTGCCGGCCCGTCTGGGCACCAACCCCTACTAAGGGTTTGTGGCTAAAATAAAAAATGCCATATAAAGTGTATTGTTATGCTATTACTATGATGAAATAGGCACATTGCATGAACAAGTCCAGTTTTGGATATTGCATATTTAGATAAAATATCCAGATTGTGAAACATATATAAAATGTGCTAATTCATACTAATCTGTAAACTCCAGCAACAATTTTTTTTTTACAATTTTGTGAACTCTGTGATAACATTATAGTTTTACTCACTATAACTTTGTCACGGGTGCCATGAATAACGATGATTTCATGCCCTGGGAGCTTTATGATGGCTGATTTCATGTAAGAGCCACGTGCTCCCTGCGCAAGGCCGTTCTTGTTGATGATGCTGAAGTTTGTGAGGGTTTTGTCTTCGCCTGATGTCTTCACTAATACATAGGAGCAAGTGCCTTGGAAAGAAAAGAGGCTACCGTCAAACGTCTCATAGTGAGGGTCTCCTACAGCTTTGCACGAAGCCTTAGACTTGGGCACGCACACGGCCTTGCTGTCCTTCTCTACACACTCCTCTTTCTCACGACAGTTTGTCTTGCTGCATGGGTCTGGAACAGAGGAAGACATTAGGTAAATGAATAATCATATGGATATTTAATAATTATCTATTATTATTATTTAGGTAAAACCTTATCAATAGCTACATAACAAATGAAAGGGGTTAAACTTACCATGCACGCATGCAAGTATACCATCCTTGTTGCGGCAAACTTGATCTTCTTTACATTTCATTGACTCACATGAGAACTGGCCAGCCTTGCAGGTGCACATCTCTACACAGTCTCCCAAGACTGATATCTCTCCCGACTACACAAACATGAGTGATATTTTACCTTTTTTTGCAAAGGCCATGTGAACAAAGCAAGGACGCTCTAATCAGACTGGATATTAATGGAATGCGAACTAAAAGGCCATTTACCTTATAATATCTACCATCTACCAGACAACCACAGTCATTTACAGGTTTACAATCGCCTCCATCAAACACATAGCCTTCATCACACTGGCATCCCTCAAGACACAATGGACAGGTGTGCGACACAGTGAGGCTGGCACATGTAGATGAGCAGGTGTCCGCACATAGCTCATAGTGACAGTTGGCAGAACATGTCATTGCTGTATTAGGATATAGAGACAAAAATGGTAAAATATGTATGAAGTATATTTTATTCTATCATACATTTTTCTGCTGCACCCACAAACAAACAAAAAAATTATCTTTAAATGGAAGCTTAGGCTGTGAATGGCAGAAGTCAACTAATAAAATTTTGATTTATTCTGGAGGGAATTGCTTATTGCACAAAAAGTACGTATGTTGCACATAGCTACTTACGACAAAACGATGTGTTCCTCCAGCTGCTGATGGAAATGCCAGCTTGCTGGCACTGAGCCACATACTTTTGAATGTAGCGGCAAACAAGTGTCTTATCGTCCAGATGTGATGCAACGTCTTTTGCACAAGAATCATAGAATTGTATTGGTGAAATTTTGGAATAACAATTAGAGAATGGGCCCTTTTCCAAAGTAAGAAGGTTACAATTGTTCTCCGCCTTTGTCTGATTTTCCTTGTTAGGTCTTGGACATTTGAAGCCACACCCTGTTTGACAGATTATTTCTTCCTCAACTGACATCCAACCTTCCACAAATGTTTCAGGGGAGGCAGCCAGTGTGGAATTTGGTAAAAAGAAGTCGTCTTCTTTTTTGTCGTTATAGTTGCCGCAGAGACCTTGGACTGCCGTTTTGTAAGTGGATGGAATTTCAACTGTGGCCATGGACATAGTGTCATATGTCACCTTCAGTCCAAAGCTGGTTTCCAATACTATGAAGGAGCCACTTTGGTAGACATTAACCAGACCTTCTTCAAGTGTCAGAGGGATAACTGCTTTGACCTGGTCCATCTGCCAACAAAGAACAGAATTACACATTTCCACTCACAACACTTTAGTAACTCCTAAAGCTGTGCATCAATTCTCCAGGAATAAAGTTGCATTTATCTTGCTTTAGGAATCAAAGAAGTAGAAAAGAATGGATTCAAACCCTTTAAATCCCTGCTGATAGCTTCATGCTAAAGCTGTGTCCGCAAAGGGACCTTCTAAAATGCCTGCATGATTAAGTTTTATTAAGATTTATTTAATTTCTAAATGCACTGAAAAGTTCAATGAGACAAATTACCCTTATTTCCCACTGAACACCAGGAATCAGTGCAATCTTATATTCAGCTATTTTAATGTTGATTGTCCTGGTGACTACTGTTTCTTCAAGAGAAGACAGTTGCTGCACTGATATGCTGAAGGGTATCCTTTTCTGTTCTTCAATGTGAACCATTTCCACCATTCGGTACACACAGTTCCCTGGCACGCTGATGTGGTTCCCATCATACGAATGGTAGGTACCAGAGCCAGATACTGAGCAAGACCCTTTGCCCTCAGGGTGGCAGGCCCGAACTCCATCACGGATCTCACACTTTTCGTTCTGACCACAAGAGAAGTTGTCGTCACACTTGACTCGTCCTTGGTCACCGCAAATGCACCTGTGACTGCACTGATCTTTGGGGTAAAAGATCTGGCCCAGATGGTAGTACAGGCCCTCATAAGTGCAGCCGCATCTCTCCATTGACACACACTCGCCATTGCTTAAGATGAAGCCCTCATCACACACGCAGCCCTCGATGCAGGGAGCTCCCTGACACGCTGTGGGCTCAGAAAGACCGTCACAAGTCTGGGGACATCCAGCACCACATATGTCATAGTGGCTGTTAACTTTGCAGGAGGCAGCTGCAGAGAGGCAATAGCATGCACCAGTTAATCAAATATACATGGTAACTTGCAAGTGTGTTGTGGATAAATGTACAAAATGATTCTAGAATGTTACTCATGCAACTTATGTTTTCAATTTTAAAAAGTAAACCACCATAGAAAATATTTAATGGGTTAATGGGAGCTAATGATTCTAAAATGACTAAGAATATGAAATAATAAGTATCCAGAATCTTATTTCAGGAGTGGTGATCAAATCAGGAGAAAGATGACTTAAAGATAATTAAATGACATTTATCATTTCCTCATGACGTCAAAGATGAAATTAAGTAAATTTTTCTTTTGACATAGGATGTATAATACTGGCAACTGGGATATGAAATGAGATAAATGGAGTGTGTGTATATATATATATATATATATATATATACAGTGACTATATATATATAGTCACTGTCCAGAGAAATCCACTTTTATTGATTTTTGTTTTTATGATATTCAGCATCAACACAGCAGCTGAAGAACAGACTAATAGAAATGCTCCAGATTACTTGTTCTACAATATTTTTCTATTAACGTACATGAGAAGTAAGGAACATTTTTGCCTTCTCTAGTAATTTTACAGTTTCTTCTTGTACAGTGACTTTATTGTTATTAAACTGAACGATAAGCACTTACGGCAGAAACTGTCTGTTCTCCAGTTTTGCACAATGGTGAGCGCCGTTTGGCATGCAGCTGTGTAAGCCGAGAGAGCACTGCAGAGGGCTGTAGTATGACCACCGTACATGCACATATCATAGACACAATCCTCATAGAATTTAGAAGGATTTACTCTGGCATGGCACCCTTTGAATGGACCATTTTTGTCTGTAATAAGGCTGCAGGGCTTGGTAAAGACATCCTTCTTCTGCTCATCAGCATCACATGTGGGGCATTTCTTGCCCTCACATGCCTCTGTACAACCAGGGTCATTCCTGACTTTCCAACTGCTTCCGAACGCAGTTGGGTTGCTTGTGACAGTTTTGTCAGGCATGGTCATGTCGTCATTCTGATTGCCGTTCAAGTTTCCGCAGAGCCCTCCTACCATGTTACTGTAGGTGCTGGGGAGAGTGATTTGAACATGGGCATCCCAGTTGAATTTCAAGGTCATGCCAAAGTCCGTCTTAACCGTTCCAAAGTACCCGCTCCGGAAAACAGACAGTCGCCCCTCCTCTTTTTCAAATGGTAAGTTCACAAACAGGTTGTTAACCTTTGAAAGAAGACAAACACAAGTTTTGCCAAAGTTATGGTTTGTTCATTTTATAATATTAAGCTGCATTCAGCTTGATAAATTATGTTGTTGGCTGTTTATTGGGAGATGACTTACCATCACTTTACCATAGTTTTCTTTACTCATGATAATGGTATATCCATACACTGTGATCTCTACTGTCTTGGTGTAGGAAACGGCCTTGTTCATGCCCCTGTTTTCATTCTTGACAAGTACCTCGAAGGGCACCAGGGAAGCATCAGTTGTGTTGACCAGTTTGGAGAGGTAATAGGTGCAAGTTCCCTGGAAATTGAAAGTCTTACTATCGAAGGTTAGATAGTGGGGGTCTCCACTGCCCTGGCAGTAGCCATAAGATAGTGGGTAGCAATCTCTTACACCATTCCGTGTGTCGCACACTTGGGATGACTTACACTTTGTGGATGTGCACTTGACTTGTCCAGTTTGTGAATTGCAGGAGCATTTCTTGGTGCACGTCTTGTCGCCCCAGAATGTATCGACGGGAGGGTAATAACGGCCCTCATAAGTGCATCCACATTCCTTCAGTGAAACACATTTGTCTCCACTCAGGACAAAACCAGTGTTGCACTGGCAGCCCTCCACACAAGGCTGCGTACATTTGGTTGGTGCATCTCGATCCCCACAGGAGGCAGCACAGGCTGTTCCACAGGCTTCGTAATGACTGTTTTCTGGGCATTGCATTGCTGTTAATGTAACAAAATACACACATTTAAATGAACAAACAGACTTCAGAGATGGTACACAAACTGATCACGCTACTGTATTTGTTGATATCTCCAAAGATGTTTCAAATTTGCATCAAACTATTTTACAGAATCACTTACGGCAGTCAGACAACACTCTCCAGTTTGCATCAATCTTCACCCCGGCTGTCATGCAAGCCTCAGCATAGCTTCGCATATTGTCACAAAGGAAACTTCTGATGCCTTTATTGATGCACACATCATATACACAGTTATCTACATATATGACTGGATCCACGATCTTGTGGCATTTTGCAAATGACCCATTTGCTATTGCCATCAGCCCACAGCTCTTCTCTTCCAAGTACTTTTCTTTAAGTTCCTCAGGGCAGGTGAGGCACTTCCCCTCACAGTCATCACGGCAGAACAAATCGTTGTCAGTAACCTTCCAACTTTTAGCAAAGTCCAGGACAGTGGAGATCACTGTTTCCTTGGGATCTAATTGCTCGTCCTTTCGGTTGCCATTATAGTTTCCACAAAGGCCACCTAGGGAGCCAGAGTAGGTGCTGGGGACTGTGATATAGAGCATCATGTTCCAGTCATACTTCACCTCCAGGCCAAAGTCTGTTATTATTAACATGCTCCACCCCCTTTGAACCACTTGTAACTTTCCTCCAGCTAGAGTTATAGGCAGGTGGGTGATTTCACCATTCAACTGAAAAGGGCACAGAAGCAAAAAATATGCAATTTGTCCAAACAATGACTGTTCTTATTAAAGTGAAGTATTATTGGCAATTAGAAGAGCCCTTAGCTTCATGCATGAATGCTGTAACAGTTAAAATGATGAAGTGTACTTTTAAGACATACTGTATGCCTGTATATTAGAGATACAGCATCATTAGCCTGTAACTTTAGTTAGTTAAGTTTGTTAAGCAACAAACATGCTGTATCTGAATGTCTGCCCCTGATCTACATTTACATTTTCTTCATCTCTCTCCCCAATATTGACTAAGTTTTATATAACTTTTATTTTGTTCATGTATGACCAAGTAGAAGCCATCAAACCAGGCCTAATAGGGTTATTAATTTTTCATGATAATCGGCAGAATCCCAGTACCAGTGTGGATGTGACGTTCTGCTCCCCACCTTTTCAGCTGCCTTAATAACAATACATGGACCTAAGCTGTTACAACATCTGGTTTTATTTATTAGACTCATGTGGTTTTCATTTTGCTACACTCACTATCCTTACCTATTTAAAAAGTAGTTTGTGACAGAATAAAAAGTTTGGCTTTCTAAGATTGTGGTCTGTTCATAAAATAAATTTATAATAATTTTATAAAAGATACATTTAGTAGCAAAAATTCTTACTTCAAAATAAAACCTTTATGTAGCCAAAGCATTTGTTCAGTTTCCTTACCTCAACCACACCCTTTTCCTTGCTGGCAACCACTGTATTGTTGTAAACACTGACAGACACTGTCCTCACATAGGCCACCTTGTTGCTTCCTCTGTGATTATTCTTTGCCAGAATAGTAAAGGGAACAAGGCCATGGTCTGTCTTGGTAGTGGTGGACATGGTGTAGGTGCAGGTGCCCTGGAAATCAAACCGTGCCCCATCGAATGTTTTGTAATGAGGATCCCCAACAGCCCAACAAGTTGCTGATTCAGTACGGACACACACGCCCTTCTGGCACTGCTGTTTCTCAGGGCATTTAACAGATTCACAGGGATCTGCTGGAGGTGGGGGTGGTAGAGGAACTGAAAAATGAAAATCTTCAGGTTAGCTATCCACATTCTCTCACTTGTAAAGATAAAACCTTGCTCTTTTTGCTGATTCCTACCTGTGTTGCACACTCCTGTTGTGCTGTAGCCATGCCTTATTTTCCCACCATACACATAGACAGCCTTAAGTGAGTCCCCAGATATGGTCATAGGGCCTTTCTGTGATCCGATTGGTTTAATAGCCCATGTGTATTTTGTGTTTGCAGGGAAAGCATTCAACTTCAACAAGCCAAAAAGAGATGTAGAGGTGTCTGCCTCTGATACGATGACTGCGAAGTTCTGGTAATCATCTTGTGAGTGAATTGTCCATGATTTGGACATACCTGATACAGGGATGATGTTAGTCAAGAACTCATCAAAGGGAATGTTGCTACTGGAATACATAACCATGATCTTTTTGTTGCTTCTGATTATGGTCGGCAATTTAACCTGGACATTCAAAAGCTCTCCTGCATGGAGTGTCTTGTGCTGGGCAATGGGCCCATGGTAAACGGTGACATCGGTATCATCTTCAGGTGCAACCACATGGGCTGTGTCCTCACCAACGAGCAAGTGCATGGCTGGAACCAGATACTCATCAGAAAGCGCCTCTATTGGCACCAGCTGCTCATAAACATGTTCACAGGTGTCAACAATGCTGAGGCACTCATGTCCTGAAAGCATGGCCAGGGGGAGCTTTGAGTTGATCCTAATCCCAGATAGGGTCTTCTCACTTCTAAGCAGATATACTTCATAAGGGGCCAGGCTAATGGTTGTTTTGACACCTCGCTGCAGAAGTATTGTGCTCTTAAGCCTCAGGTCTGAATATGGCAGAATGTCAACAGTGTTAGCCTCCTTGCCATTGACAATGGCTGCGATCTTCTGCATGGGACCTCCGTCTGGGGTGAATACTACATGACTCCTGCCGAGTTGAGTGACGGGGAAGATTACGCTGCTATCTCCAGTAAATGGTTTGATGTGAGAGGCTACCACTGTGATGTCTGTGTCAGACGTAATTAGCACCGTTTTGGCAGAGACGCCATCTTGGACAATCTCGGTGTTCTCTGGGAGGGTGATCCAGTTGGTACTGCCTTTCTCTATCTTCACTGACTGTTTGAATTTTAGGCCCTTAATCTCTACAACTACATTAGCTACAGACACCTGGGCTGTGATAGTAAGTGTGGGCTTGGCTTCACCATCATTTGCTACATGATTAGGCATAAAAGCTGTGATGAACTCTCTGCCAATTGGACATGCACTGACCGCTGAAAAAAAAAGAATGTTTGTTAATAATCTGTGAATAATTGTAGTACATTCATTACTAATCACAAACACAACACTTAAGTCAACTAATCGATGATAATATTGTTTTGTCTTTTTTTTACAGTCACAAGTAGAATAGACAATGTTTCAGCAAAAACTGATTAGTATATGTCGTTCACAAAATTGAACATATATTTAAAACACACAGTAGTACTAATAAGCTATTAAACAGCAGTTCAGAGTTACTGTAATAAAAATGAAAAGATTGTTACTAGTAGATAAGAACAAACTCATGGCAGAACAAGAGTGTTCTTTTCATCTTAGCTTTCAGTGTTTGCTTGAAAATTATTACTTAAACAGTGAATCACAATACTTTAATACTAAAATTCAAGCAGAATGCCTTCTAAAACGCCTTTAGAAACATTTTTGGAACCTCATATGGCTGTAAAAAATATATCAGTGCATTGTGACACATCAATCTAAAGATTCTGGAAATATTAGACTTGTTAGAATTGACTCTAATCAATAACAATTATGGTCAATAAAAATGTGCTCAAAGTGTGAGACCAATTGTGGAAATGCTTCTATTTTGCATTGTTTTGTAATTTATTTTTCATTAAACACTACACCAATCAGCCATAATATTAAAACCACTTGCCTAATATTGTGTAGGTCCACCCTGACACATACAGAGACACACACACACAAACATTTTCTGGCTTGTCAAGTCCAAAAGTCTCCCCAAGACCTGTAATGGTCTGCTATGGTATCTGGAATAGTAAGTCCCGTAAGTCCTAAAAGTTGCGAGGTGGAAGCACATCCCAGAGATGCTCAGTAGGATTGAGATCTGGGGAATTTGGAGGCCAAGGCAAAGCCCCAAACTCTTTTTAATGTTCCTCAGACTGTTTCTGAACAATATTTGCCATGTGGCAGGAAGCATTATCATGCTTAAAGAAGCCACTGCCATTAGGGAACACTGTTGCAATGAGAGGGTACACTTGGTCTGCAACAATGGTGGTACATGTCAAAGTAACATCCACATTATTGTCAGGAACCAAGGTTTCCCAGCAGAACATTGCCCAGAGCATCATACTGTCTCTGCCAGCTTGCCTTTTTCCCATAATGGATCCTGGTGCCATCTTTTCCCGGAGGTAAGCGTTGTCCAATTAGTGTAAAAAAAAGCTTTATTTGAAAGACCATGCCGCTTTCTTTTAGTGGTCAAGGTCTAAAGCTTACATGATCAATGTAGACATTTTCGTTCAGTGGACAGTGGTCATCATGGGTACTCTGACTGGTCTGCAATGATGCAGCCCATAAACAGCAAGCTGGAATGTACTGTGTGTTCTAATCAATTTCTCTCAAAGCCAAACATCAGTTTCTTGTGCTGCAGTAGCTCTTCTTTGGGATCGATTTAGATGGGTTAGCCTTTGCTCCACACACTGAGCTTTGGGGGTCAATGATCCTATCTCTGGTTCACTGGTTGTCCTTCCTTGGATCACTTTGGGTAGGTACCACTGCATACCAGAAATACCTTACAAGGCCTGGGAAGTGCTCTGTTGTCTTGCATTAAAGAAAGGCCCATGTCAAAGTGGCCCAGATCATTATGCTTTTTTTTCTTCCTGCTTCCAACACATCAACATCAGGAACTGACTGTTTACTTGCTGGCTGATATATCACTTGCCAGTGGTTTTAAGGTTCTGGCTGATTGTTGTGTATTATAGAACATTTTGAGGGAAAGTAGAATCTCTGAAACATTTCCATACATTTTTGAATTTCTTAGTTTGTAGTATATCCCCCTTTTGCTGAAGTCACAGGTTTGTGCAAAAGCCTCAAAAAAAGACCAAGCCCAAGAACATGTGCTGCAATGGAAAAGATTACTAAGCTAAACTATTTAAAATAATAATAATTAATTTGTGTTGAACAAGTGTAAATAGTAATGCTAAAATTTAAATAGTGAGCTTGAATAATACAAAATATTAAATATTTCTTTTTTATTTTACTTCTGGTGTTTATTTCCAGGTGTAAATGAGGAAAAATCCCAGATTTGCAGTGCAGTCCTAGACTTTTGGACCATATACCATTCAATTTACCTGATAGCAAAAATGACTGTAAACAATAATAACATTATATAGAATCAATCCTTAAATAGCACAAATTACAAATAAACCAAGTCCCAAAACCAATGAGGCTATTAACTTACCTGTTACTGTCAGAATGCAGAATAGAAACAGAGTCCCCATGTCTGCCAAAAAATGACATTTATGACATATGACTATTAATGACATGTCAAAATTGATTCAGAGGATGGATATATTACATGTAAGTTATGTTCTATAACAGTGATATTTTTACAGTATGAATGAAAGTGTAGTGTCATACATACCTGCAAGCCTGAATGGGCAATGCCCTGATTAACAAGAAGGTTAAATAGTACTGCAGATGGGCCAATTATCATATATTTGTATAAGCCCTTGTCAGAAACAGGATCTAAAAAAGTGACACATCCCGGTTTGTAAAGACACAATCATGACTGTGTACATGTGTCAGAGGAAAACAAGCACCAATAAATATCCAAGGGATCATTTTTATTTCACCAACAAAGCAAATACTCCCTGACTGAAGACAAAGCTATTGGCTCTGCATGAGGGAAATGTAGATACACTGTTGCAGTCTCAGTAAAACAACTTCCAACAGCAAATATGCATAGAGGTGAGAAGGGTTTGGACACTGTGGTGTGTAAGAGTGTTTGGTCAGGTATCAAATTAATGTTTACACACAGTTATTTAACTTTTCCACCCTTAAGCCTTAGGCAATAAGTCAAATTCAGCGTGGACACTTTTTATGCACTCTTCAGGAGGAACCGCTGGCTCATGGCCATTAGTAAAAGCATGTCTCCAGAGTGGTTCCTTCAGTGGGATGCGAGATCATATGATTCTGCAAAAATTTTTCGAACCAGCACTTGACATGAAAATAACTATGCAGATTAAAAGATTGTGCTCCTTATTTTAAATGCTTTAGAAATAGTTTAGATATATTGATTGGTGTCGGAAATACCTTCGAATTTTTGCTTAAGTATTTGCCACCAAATGTATTCAAGCAAATTACCTGGATACACATTATTTGCATATGTCAACATAAAGTGTGTTATACATAAACATCCAGATCAGGATACATCTATGGAATGTAAATATCCAAAAACATAATTTAATATATATTTAATGCATTTCTCTAAGCAGAAGTCATTAGTTTATTTAATGTACAGTCAAAATGGCCATGAAGTACAAGTTACAAGCTATGCAAGTAAAAGGAAATGCTGAAAAAATTATCCACTGTATACTTTTGTGCACTCAACTGCCACTATAACTGTTTAATATCTATTAACAAGCCCCTTTGGAGCTGAAAACTCCCAATTTTCTGCTTTATTCATGTATGTAGACTACATTCAGAGTGATGTGGCATTAAAAAAAATAGTTTTAGCAAAATCTGCTGAGGCAAAACTGGTGGGCAGTGGTGGCCTAGCAGTTAGGACTTTGCCCTTGTGAACAAAGTCCCAGCCCGGGTACCACCATGTGAGTATGTGTGATGGGTTAAATGTGGTTTATTATGCCATCTGGTGTACTTTGTGTGTCACTTTCGCTTTCGCTGTTTATATGGCTGGAACCCAGTCAGTTTAAAATCACAAGCAGCAAAAATAACTACTGCAGCCAAAAATAACAAAGCTAATTAAACAAAATATAAAATATACCTTATAGGTGTACACCCAACGCAAGATAGCCTAGGGGAAGAGACAATACAGAGGTGGCAAGTAAAACAAGGGAAAAGACTGGCCCAATATGCAAATAGATTGAGTCAAGAGTAAATATGAAAGATTTACTCAACACACTTATACTGACCAAAAACATGTATTAATCTAATGCCATAGTTTTCTTTAGAAATGACTCAGTTGTTAAGTACATCAATGGGAAAGGATTAAAACCAACAGAACATTTAGCTTACAGCTTACTTACATCTGTGTTGGCTAGCATCACGCTGAGTAATGGGGGGAGAGAGAGGGCCATCCTATCCACTCAGAGGGAGAGAGGCCAACTGTGCTCTTTGGGATTCCCAGCAATGAATGGCTGTGGGCACCAGTCAGGACTTAACTTGTGATCTACCAATGATGCTTAGGCGATGATAGGAAGAATGCTTCAAGTGCATTTGAAAAATATGTTGATTCACTTCCATTAATTTCCATTTGATTTGTTTATTTAACATGTGCCAGGATTGTAGTGTGTGCCTTTGTTTAGGATGATTCCAAGGGCCCAGCACTGATATAACACTGGGGGCCTAATATGTAAAAGTGACTATTTGTTACTGTGAACACACTCAAGCACCACATCGAAATGCAACCTCTGCATTTAACCCATCACACATGCACACGTGGAGCAGCAGGCAGCTATCAATAGCGCCCAGGGAGCAGTGTAGTGGGACATATCTTGCTTAAGGGTACCTCAGTACTGCCCGGGTTGGGACTTAATCCTGCGACCTTCAGGTCTAAAAGGCAGTGTCCGAACCACTAGACCACCCCTAATCTGCCAATGAGCAGTGAAAGCTGGTCATATTTTTGGAAGGGAGGGTTAACTAATCAACAACTAATATTTCACTCAATTATAGTAAGAAAGCAATGCAATGAGCTGTCTAACAGTGTGAAGTGAAAGTGCCTCTTTGTCATTTTGAACACACTCAAGCACCACAACGAAATGTGACCTCTGCATTTAACCCATCACATGTGCACACGTGGAGCAGCGGGCAGCTATCAACAGCGCCCAGGGAGCACAAGGGTACCTCAGTAGTGCCCGGGCCCTGAACCTGCAACCTTCAGGTCCCGAAGGCAGTGTCCTAACCACTAGGCCACCACTGCCCACAACTGCTGGTCTTGCCAATTTGTGCAGCTACAGCAAGCTAGCAGAAAGCAGAACTGTATTTCACAACAGCAACTGCATTTTTTACCAACTACAACATGAGAAGCACATAATAAATCATTACTGAAGGTCTGTCTAAAACAGCAGTAAAATATATTACCCTTTTAATTTTTTTTCAAGCAGTTATAAGCTTCAAATTTAATTAATTAAAAACAACTTTATCGGAAGAAATAAACATTTCTATGTAATGACCTATTCACAATTTGGCTGAAATAAAATGAAAAGAAACTCTTGTAAAATCGAATAATGGCCACAAACTGTGGTGGGACAGAGCTGTGTGTCAAACATTTACAAAATGTTTAAATGTATAACAATTCTGGGGGGCGCTTTATATATAAATGTTATGTATGTAATACCTTACATTACATTTCACACCAAACCACCAGCAAGCTGTATGATTCTACAGCTTGTGCTAGATGTAAATCAGTCCAACTTAGCCAGTTTAAATTTTCTCATCTGTTGGTGATGTTTGTTGATCTGCAGTGGTCAAAAAAGCAGTTTCAAGTCCGTTGTTAATAGCAAGTAAAATTATCTGGATATCAAAGATTATTTTGATGCCTTTTTCTTGTCCGTACTAGACCATTTATAACTCTTGTGTAGATATACTCTACTCAAGCTTAAATGCTGCACTCAAACTTTCTAAAATGTTCTCCAAAACAAATTCTTGTTTTTAGATGTATAGATAAATAGATAGTATAGATCGATAAATGCAAGTAGCTGACAACAAGACTTCTTCAATGTTTAACCTTTTATTGATATATAAAGTTACAAAACACAGGTAGATCAAATGACCTCCATTATTTAGAACTTTAAAAAAAAAATTAATAGCATCAGAACAAACCAAAACTCGCAGAATCTTTCTGAAATGATACATGTAATAATTTGATGACATCCCTACATGCATCCTACACGATGTCACACTATAGTCTAAAATGAGACTTTCAAATGTAAAGAACATAAAAACCTCCATTTGATGATGCATCTTGAAGGTGAGAGGAACTTTTGAAAAACTGAAGTACCTTGAGCAGATTTTGGGGGGAGAGGTTGTTTTGAAATGCAATTTCCATTTTTACCACTAGGCGGCTTGTTTTATTATATGAGTTTTAGAATTATACAATATTTTAGAAATTACTTAAAAGGTTAGGCAAAAAGCTAAAGCTAGAACGGTAGATACTTATCTATCTGCATATCTCACCTCAGTCTGGGTTCCTTCCTCTGGCTAAAAAGGTAGAAACCTTTAGAACCTGCAGTCATTGTTTTCTGTACAATTATGTTAAATATCAAACAAGGTAAGTGCAAGGTAATTCACACAAACATTTATTTAAGTGACAAAAGTAAAAAACAAGATTTTCAACAGTTTTACTGAAACAGCTTAATTGAATTTTGTAAATACACAAATTTAGAATTTAGTGGTTGCACCATTAATAAAAGTTACACCACAAATAAAAGTTAATATAGTCTTAAAATAGTTAAAGTTAAAATAAGTTTGAAAGGTGCACATGCCATGAAATTCTAAACGTTGTAATGGGGTGCTACAGAATATTAAATAAATAAACTTCAGACTGGAAGTGCCTTTATAGTGGTAAACAATAAAGTTAAGCAACAATCAAACCAAAGCTTCATTCCTATTGGCTGGTTAGTAGATGCAGGTTGTAGTAGCCCTCACATTGTGAGATTGTCATCCAAAGTTTTTCACAATGTTACAACTTTCAGCCTGTCTATTTTAAAATGACCAGTGTCTACAAATGAGAAGGGTATAATACCGAACTTTTACTTTTAGCTTCAGAAGCTGCTCATACAAATGCTTCCTGCCTTTATATACTGAGGGGTTTTTCACTAAGGCAAAACTCCCCTTGAAAAATTTAAGGTCAGTCACTTTCATTTTTTCGTTCCATCTCTGCTGTTCAAAACAGTTAATTAATGCATGCCAATGGATGAATAGATAATCATACAGGAAATACTACAAACACATACACATGCTACCAATATATATTATAGAGATTAATAGAGAAAAGAGAAGACCAGGAAGAGGGAAGAGAAGGGAGAACCACTCTGAATGACTGTCACTGACTGAATTATATAGACATTTGTGGGAGGAAAAAATCAGTAAGTTTTACTTTGGAAGAAGATTAATATAACTAATAATGTATGAATAATAATAATTATTATTAATATTTTTATTATAGGTTACATTTATATAGTGCCTTTCTCAAACCTAAGAATGCTTTACACATGCACAGGGGGGAGAGAAAAACAAAACAAACATACAATCCTTTAGGAAAAGGAAGAAGGAGAGGAAAAAAAGTGGTCATAAAAGAAAAAGGCTTTTAAACACCGATTTAAAAGTGGGAAAAGATTTGCAGTCACGAAGAGATTGTGGAAGAGAGTTTGGTCACAATAGCACTGAATGACCTGCCGCCCATAGAGGTAAGTCGGGTACAGGGAGCCTTCAGGAGGTTAGTACCAGATGACCTGAGGGAGCGAGGTGGGGAGTAGGGCACAAGAAGATTGTTAAGATATGGAGGAGCAAGACCGTGTAGGGCTTTAAAAGTGAGAAGTATTTTAAATTCAATAGGGGATTAAATAGTTTGTAAGTTGTAATTTAGAGAGGATGGGAGTATGTACAAGTGTATGAGCATCAGTATCTGACAGAGGAACGGAGTTGCAGAGGTGGAAGTAGGCAGTTTTGGAGAGTGACTTTATATGGGTGTCAAGATCAAGTGATGGATGAAATAAACCCCAACGTTCCTAACAACTGAAGCAGGAACCATCAATACAGATAGAAAAGTTGAGTAATTTGGAAGTAACACTTTTAGGGCCTACTAGCAACAGCTAGGGTTAAGTTTAAGAAAATTGTCTTGCAACCAGCAATTTTAATCATGGAGACAGTTTAACAGATCTTTAGTATTATACTGGAGTATTATTAAAACTGTATACAATTAAGT
>JBBPDA010000001.1:3639353-3650467 GCA_037974385.1 Arnoldichthys spilopterus
CAATTTTAATCATGGAGACAGTTTAACAGATCTTTAGTATTATACTGGAGTATTATTAAAACTGTATACAATTAAGTTATATTTCTCAAAGAAAAAAACAACTTTCGTTTTGAACTTCAATAGTACTCCTTACCAATTTTAAAGGCCATTTTGATGACATCTGCAGTCATGTTCTAACCCCCTTCCATTTCACCCCTCATTGCTCACTACCAGCTTAAAGCAGAGTCAGAACATTCAAACCTAGAGAGCCATCTGTGTCCTAGTTAATCTGACAACAGAGTTATGAGAAAAATATTTGGCTTTATAATACTGGTTAAAAATATCTGCATTGATTTCCGAAAGTGGCTACAACATATTATTGTAAAACAATACTGCACATAATAATGCTGCTTAATCTTTGGGCAAGTACCAGTATCGCATAATAGTGAGTGCATCACATACGTTTTATACATTGATCAGGCATAACATTAATACACCTGCCTAATACTGCGTAGGTCCTCCCCCCCATTCTGCTGGAACAACTCTGACTGTAGTGCACTGTGTGTGTTAACCCCATTTTATATTAGACAGCATCAAAATGTTGAGCAACAGCTTTCACTCTCCACATCAATTAGTGAGCCTTTGCTTCCCATACCCCAAGTAACGGATTCACCAGTTGTGCTTCCTTAAAGCAGTTCTAAAATGTTCCTTAACCTCTGAATCAGCCATTTTTAAGATGAAGATACATAACACTTCCATTGGTTTACACTTAGATTAAATTGGATTCCCTGCTAAAATATAAGTAAGGGGATTAGGGCAGGGAAAAACATACTCATGATTACTCTGCTATTAATCCATCTGAATTTCCTCATGTTGGTTTTGAGACTGTTTCAGTTTCTTCACAAAGAAAAATAGGAGAATAAAGACCGCAATAGAGAGCAACCCAGCCACCACTGCCACAGGAACCTTGTTCCGTGAAGGGGAGGTCAACAGACAGCATTCTGAAAAAGAAAACATTCAAAACATGCTCAGCATCAGTTTCCCATTTATTTTCCCTTTTCTGTTTAACCTTGTTCTCATTTTCTTCCTGTGAGCTTCTGCAAATGTTGTTCTAGCACATTTGCATATTTACAGCCTTGATGGGTCCTTTTTGAAAGTGAAGTTAATGTAAGTGAAACTCAAACACTTACACTCAGCAAGGGATAAGCAAATGTGAGTTCAGGATTAAAAAAATTGACAGTGAACGGACTTGGTATGGGGTAATGGAGGGAACACCTCCAAGAGTGATTGCTCTGAAGGAAAGTGGTGTTTGTTTAGGAACCTTAGTCAAATGTTCTGTTGTGGTATTATGCACTGTAAATGAGGTAGCATTACGTGCCACATTGTACACACTATGGGTTCATCCAGTATGACAATGTTCATGGTTTTGGGGAGCCAAAAAAATCAAGTGACCTATAATGTCAGCAAATACAATTTTATGCTCAAAAAAAATGTAAATAAATAAATATAATAAATAAAAATAATTATATTTACTTAAAACAGGAATGGGCAAATGCAGTCCTGGAGGACTGGTGTCAAGGACTATTTGACAACTTTGCAGGTTTGCAGCAAGTGCAGGTGAGTGGCAAGTGAAAGGGGTTTATTTAAATTAACAACAAACAACTATAAAACATAAACTAAGAAAACAAACAAAGAACCAAAACACGGAACCGACAAAGACTGAGGCAAATACAGGAGGTTAAATATAGACCACAAATGAGACACCTGACAGGGGAGGAGAAGGGAAACAAGGAACAGGTGACGAGGTGGAGATAAAGGCGTGGCTAAACATAGACACGAGACAGAGAAGCACATGGAAAAAAAAACAAAAAAAAACAAGGACAGTGACACATGGGATGTAAGATGTCACGTATCATTTTTGATACTGAAAAGATATTTGATATAAAATTTGGTTAACTACAGTTTTCAAAAGAACCTTTTAAAAGATGGTTCTTGAAAATGACATTTGTGAGTCTAAAGAACCTTATGAAGGGCCTCCATATAATCTGAAAAGATTTGTAAAAACTATAACATTATGTGGAGGTTTGTTCCTCACACTTATCTCAAAATTGGTTCTTTAGAGAATGAAAGGGGTTTTCTATGTGGCAACTTTTGTGGCAGCTTTCTTTAAGAAAGTGGTCACCAACTGACCTTGGCAAGGATCTGGAGGAGGGTAAAGGAGCAGCAAACGGGTGAAGCTCTGATGCAGAACTGCGTGCTTCATTTCCATGGTGATTGTTTCTATTCCATTTGGCATAAAGTCTATGTTGCTAGACACCTTATAGCGCCCCCTGGTGTCCAGCTGAACTGAAGACGTCTGATTTATGTCTCTGCCTGAGGAATCATGCCATCTGAGTTCAGGCAGTGGAAAACCATTGGACACAGTGACGGTGATATTGAAGCTGTTACATTTAGGTTGCAAAGACAGGAGGGGCTCGTCAAAGGGTGCTGAAAAAAAAGTACAGAGAAGGAGAGATTAAAAGCAATCTCTTTTCATTGTTTCCTAAATCAAACATAAGCAGTAAACGAGAAAAGAGGACAAGAAAAGGCAAAAATAGAGAAAAGTCAACAGCTAACATGGGTACTGGGACAGTAGAGGATGTGTTCCTTATGACGAGGTACTACAGGCAGAAATGATTATTTGGTCAAATCAATATTTTTAAATACATGATTGATTTACTCTAGATCCTCTTTTAAACATATATCAAAACTCAACAGAAACACTGTCACTTCAGGACTAACTTTATTGGAAAAGACACATTTTTTCTTTTCTTATAACGTAGTCATAAAATAACGTTACTGTTGATGATCACTGAAGGTCATTTGCAATAAATTAATAATTAAACTATATATAAATAAATATTTTTTATTTGGTTTGAAATAATGGTTGAAGATATTTATGATTATGATTATTTACATTTAAAACATAATTAGAACTAAAAGCATTGGGATACAAATCATGTTTTATTCTTCATTTATCTGTGCCATTTTTGATCCAGAATGAATTTATATCTCGTGGTTGGCAGGAAAATGCACTGCATTGTCATAGGCCCACATTCACACAGAATGTGTTTATAATATGTAAAATATGTTGAAGAAACTTAATTTCCAGTGTCGAACAGGGCCGTGGAACAATTTCAGATTTCAAACTGGGTATTCCTAAGTTTGGGAACAGCTGATGTAGTCAATGCAGAGTGTTTATTTGATATAATTTCTGAGCATTTCTATTGGTCCAATTATAACAGAAGATTTATGCAGTGTATACTACTTGTCTTCAAATGGTGAAGAAAAATACACATTTCTTTGGACAAAATACATTTATTTCAGTTTTGTCAATTCGCATTCACTCACATCTTATTAAGTGAAATATCTGAAATATCTGAAAAGCTTCCTTAAAAGCTTCCTTACTTATTTAACTCCTGTCCAAATATGTTAATTTCCTTTGTAACCATGGCAGCAATTCCTTATTTTTTTTCCTCTACAATTAAGACCAAAAATGTTGCCTCTGCAATACCCAGCATTTCATGTACTAATTTAGTCCTATTTTTAAGGATCTCATGGAAGTTTTATAATTTATTCATAGGTACATTTAAGCCAGTGTTTTTACTACAGAATACCTTTAAAACAATATAATAAAAATTTATTTTCTTGAGCAAAAAATCATTCAGATGATAGAATTTCAAATATGTATATTACTTATTTAATTTAGATTTATTTACCTAATTGTACATAATTTCATTTCCATATCTGTATTATTTTTAGGGAAAGCTTAAATTGCCAAACATACTAGTAAGAGTAACCAAATGGCAAATCTACAGCTGTAAAAATGAACCTATTCACCTTTCAGCCTCTTGTATAAGTCACCTGCTCAGCCTAAAAACAACTCCAGTTACTGGTGATTGCTCGGCTCTCTTAAACAAACAGGCTGTCATAGCACAGACAATGAACAGCAAATCATGAACTCTGTTTGCCATCTTTAGTCATCAGCTGACCTTGGCAGGCCTCTACTCATCTGGGAAGACTTCCCATAATACGGTTGAAACATTTTTGCCATTATTTGACTAAATTATTTGACCTCTAATATGTATCTTTTTGTTACAGAAAGACCTATAATAAACAAAGAAGAATTCTGAGATCATACTTTGGGACCTGGGATTATTCGATGCATGCAGCATTTTGCTAGGTGGTACGAAACGGAAGGCAAAAGAAAGGAGCAGTCTTCACATAGAGTTGGTTTTCATCAGAATACCTCAACATACTCACCAGCCAATATGACCAGCAGCTTTGTGCTACTGATACCATGCTCATTGGTGACATAGCATGTGTATTCTCCCTTGTCTTCTGGCTGCAAATTGGTCAACCGCAGAGATGCATTTCCATCAAGTAACACGTCTTTAAACAGGTGTGTCCGTCCCCTGTAAGCCTTCCCCTGCCTGTCTAGTTGGTCTCGGCCAAGGTAGAAGCTGTGGACAACCATCTCTCCATATTGCCAGTTTACTATGAGGTTTGTTAGGTTGTGGTTTTTGCTGGCAGTGAAAGAGCACTCCAGGGTGGTGTTACTTCCAGGTGCTGTAACTGTCACTGGGGAAATGGGGGGCCATGCTCCTTTGACTGTTAAGAGGTTACAGTATAATCATATGAGAACACTTTCAAAGCCATGTAAGAAAAGAACTCTAGCATTAAACATTAGCACTGTTCAACAGAATGTTGATCTGCTATATCTACAGCAGATGCTTAGTTATCATGGACAATCATTAAAATGTTTCCGTTACTCTTGACAAAATAGCAGAGAAGCTGCTGATTTTAATCATACTTATTATCGGTCCCAATGAGAGCCAAAGCAACAAAACAGAAAGTCTGTGTGGGAGACCACATAAAAGCCTGAAAAAGGCAGAATTTTAACACTATATTAACAATTAGAACCAACATTTACTTTAAATTTGCACTTAAATTGTAGATCTTTTCTCATAGAGAACATCTTGCCTGCCATACTCTCAATGGTAACACCCTACAATTGTTCAACACAGTCAGTAGCCCTGGGGTCTCAAGCTACCAGTCAAATGATATGACTATAAATTTTCATTCTTAAACCTTACTAAGAAAAACTATTTTATTGTTGTTACTGTTGTTAAATAATCATTTTCAATTGGTAGATTTGCTTCACTCATCAGACACTGTGACAGACAGCCTAACATAAGCTATATCAAATCACCCTACATTGTTAAAAATACAAATAGATCATCATTGCCTGCAAAAGAAACAATTCAAATGAAACCCTGATGCAGCATGCACATTAAGAGGACAACACTGTAATCTAGCCAAATTTGCTATTATGCTAACTTAACTTAAAAGCTAGTTAAGTTTGACTTTGTAGGGGCTCCTGGGTAGCACATCTGTCATATTGGCTTTTCTCTCTCTGCATTGGTTGCATGGCTTGAGATGATTTAACAGAACTGGCATTTAGCATTTTCCAACTTGCACCAATGGCAGTTTGAAAAGGTGTAGTGGCACATCACCTGACTTGAAAAATAGTTCCTGCTAGCCATCACAAGTACTGGCAGTCCCAGTATTGGATGAGTAAAGTGGGGAGGAAAATCAGGGGGGGGTGTCATAGATTCATCAGTGTCATAGCTGTACATACAGCATGTAGGGGAAAAAAATAATTAGCAGACTCAAATCATCTAGGAATGCATTCTGCTCTTGTTTGTCAATAATAGATCATGACTACACAGCACAGGGCAGTGGTTTTCATCCTACAGGTGAATAAATTGGTACAAACAGAATTTTTACTTTTAATATCACAGAATAAAATGTTATTATTAATGATAGCAAAAAATAAAAAAAGCTGAGAAGCTTGTACAATTTTTGTAAAACTGACAAAAATCCAATTGTGTTGAGATGTCAAGTTCTAAAATATATGGCGGTGCTTCATGTGATGTGTACGAAGAGTGTCTTATCCTTCCATTTAAAAAGTTAAAAGGCTAGCTTCTGCAAGCTAACAGATTGAAAAGGTTACCTATGATGACTACTGCAGTCCAGAAGAGGAGCCATCTCATCTTGAAACATCTTCCTTTCTGTGGAAAAAATAAAAATGTTAAAACAGACTGTTACATTTTGCAAACAAGTCATGGATTATAACCTCAGACATGTTGTAACAAGCTCTAGCAATTACTGCTTATTTGCTGAATTTAATAAAAAAAAATGTGACCTTTGCAAAAGTTAAAAAGTACATTTTACATTTTATGTTTTACTTCTACTTTAAATTACGCAAACTAATACAAAAAAACATGCAGAAAGACAGAAAAAATGTCACATTTAAATTTGTTCTCTGTACAGGATGTGCATTTATTTTGACCTTTTGACTTCAACAAAAAATGTACGTCAGTTGACCAGGGCTGTTCAAAAGTTTGCATATACACTGATAAGCCAACTTAAAACCACTAGCCATGAATAACATTGTCTGTCTTGTTACCATGGCACCTGTCAAAGAGTGGGATAAATTAGACAGCATGTGAAAAGTCTTAAATTTGATGTGTTAGAAGCAGAAAAATGACCGAGCAAAATGATCCGAGTGACTTTGACAAGAGCCAAACTGTAATAGTTAGATGACCAAGTCAGAGTATCTCACGAATGACTACGACTTACTTATTACTTACACAGTAGTTAGTACCTACCAAAAGTGCTTGAAAGAAAGATAACTGGTGACACGGTCATGGAAAGTGAGGAGCAGCAGGCAGCTTGTCTGGTTTGATATTGAAGTAGAGCTGCATGTAGTTACAGCTGACATGAGAGTCTAGTATATAAGAGAAGTTGAAAAACCATCCTGTAATGCTTCTCCCAACAAAAAGTGACCACTCTCCACCAAAGCTCATGAGCTTCATAAAACTGAAATGTATAAAAATGTATAAACCCACTCAGAACCCATTCAATTCAAGGCCTGTAGACAAGAACCTGCTGAAAAGAGAACAAAGAAACTTCCTCCCTGAGCGATGGAAATACAATGAGCTCTATTCATTCATCTTTCATCCTGTGTCAGTCTGCACTATGCTTGCTAACTCATAGATTCCACTTGTACAGTCAGTTAACCACCATTTCCTAGTAAGTGTTTTTTTTGGCTGTGTACAAATTGCATGTGCACTTAAACAGTATGTTGTATGCAGCAAGATATCTGAATATCTTCTTTAGTGCCCAGGCCGGGACTTGAACCGGTGACCTCCCAAGGACAATGTCCTAACCACTAGGCCACCACTTCCCACTGGGACCTACTGTGGGTAAGAGGCACATTTTAAGGAACAAAAAAGAGAAATGTGAGCACACTGGAATGCCCTTATGACAGCTTTCAACCTTGCTGGCCAATCCTTTTTAATATTTTTAAACCCAGACATTAGGTACAAAAATCCATTGTCGACAAGATAGTGCTGAATGTTGTATGAATGCCCACAATATTGTGTGAATGTTACTTTAACTAGTTCCCAATTCTGTTTTGAGTTAAGAAAAAAAAATACAGAAAACTTATTGTCTTTTGCAACACTCATCGTACTACAGACTTTTAACAATCACAATACTAGCACAATGTGAGGCCTCTAGTGATTCTCACTGGCACGTCTTGTCTCATCTCATCGTGCCACGATTTTGTTTTGTCTCTGCCACGTTCTTCTGTCATTGTGTTCATTCTTTCCTAGCCCGCCTTTGTCCTGCCCCTTGTTTCTTGTTTCTGCCCCTGCCCAGGTGTTCTGTGTTTTCTATTTAAGCCCTTGTGTGTCCTTAGTCAGTGTCAGTTCTCTGTATGTGTTACCTGGCCTTAGTATATGTATATGTATATACCAGCACACACACACACACGTGTACACACTCATATATACATGTATATGCATATACACACACATGCACATACACAAAGTGTATAAATCAACAATATAATAAAACAGACCATCAAAATCTTATATACAGAAATACAGGATTACAGAATAAATACAACAGTGTGCATAAAGTGCAGTTGCATTCTTGTAAGGTGAAGCAGTGTGACAGTTCAATTACATTCGTAGATAGTGTTTGTATTTTTATTTAAATAAAACTTTGTAAAACCTTATAGCTTAAAAATTCCTTCCTACAAACCTTTAATCGTAACACTCACCCTTTATATTCATACATTACATACAGTTTAAGACTTTGACCCCAAGTACTAAAGCTGCTCTGGAATCAAATGATCGCCTTACTCCATATTAGTTACCTTACATAAGCATGTTTTCATTTACATTTCTAAATGTGTATTGATATTATTTTAAAACTGACAGCTACTTCATAAGCTGTTCTTAGGACCCCCATGGCTTCTAGCTACAAATGAATAATAAAAAGGTTCCTGAGACATTTGCTTGTCTAATACAAAATCTCTCAAGGCACAACTGAATGTGTAACTTTGCATTTCTGTGAGAAACTGCAAAGGGTATTGTTTCAGTATGTGAAGAAAAATGAGGAGTGCAGGCTCATTTACTGGCCCAACAAAGTTCAACAAACCTCACCTAGAACTTGTACCAAGAACTAAAGAGATCGAACCCAGGACCTTCTCACTGTGAGGCGACAGTGCTAACCACTGCACCACCGTGCCGCCAAAAAGGAAGGTCATGAACATGAAACATGAACGCCTAATGAAATATTACCCCAGCAAAAGAAAAAGTAATGGATGACCACTTAAGAGCTCCTGAACACACAAAGTGGACTTAAAGTGTAATAATAAAGGCAACATGTCTTAGATATGTAAAGCTCATATGATTTTCTAGGCTTGCCTCTTAAAGGTTTTATCTCTTTATATTTTCAGTGTAAAATTGAGCTGAAGAGACCACAAAGACAATCTTTCATGACATTTTTACTCTTTTGTAAAAAATTTTCCAAGAGGGAAAGTAAAAGTGAGTGAGCTGTGGAAATTGTTGTTGATGGCGTCGTTGAGAAATATGATATATGGGTTTGGTTTACCTCCCTCTGAACTTGCTGATCCTGACCACTTTTATTCCATAAATGTACAATGGTGTTTGAAAGTTTGTGAACCCTTTAGAATTTTTTAAACCATCATCAGATTTAACTACTAAACATAAATAAAGAGAACCCAGCTGAATACATTAGACAAAAATTATTAGAATTGGTCACTAAATTATTGATCAAAGTGATTATGAATCTATTAATAGTCCAACCCTCTCAACTCGTAAATGTTCGCAAGTCCAACATCATCAGGAGAGCACTAAACAGCAATGGCGTATAGGAATTCTGCACACAAATCAAATCTATCGAATCTCAAGTCTGAAGTCCCTAAATTTAAGATCACTTGACTTTCAGGAAAAAAAGCAGCAAAGCTGAGTGTGTTTATATGTAAAACAATGCAAAAAGGTACACACCTCTGTACTTGTTTAAATATAAGGCAATTAGCTAGTTCAGCGTTTCTTAGCCATGTTCCTGGTGACCCACAGCACTGCATGCTTTTAAATACTTCTTAATTCAACACGTGATCCAGCTCATCAACTGACTAATCACATCTGTGCAACATATACACATACAGAGCATGAGCAAAAGCATAAAAAGTTCATGAGTAAGCTTTTATGAGTATAAGCATAAAACAGAAAGGTCCTACATTAGCAAATCCTATCCCAACCATTTCATAGCTGAGATTTGTAGGCCAATGCTGATATCAAATATTGTTTATATACAAATCTGTAGATGCCAATACAAAACAAAATACAAAAATTCAGAAATGGTAATACATCTACCTGAAAATTAGGTAAATTAGATTAATTATAGCAAATTGCATGGCATTCCAGTGTTGTCTAAACATCAGGCTTTTCCAGAATGCAATAACTTCATTATTAAATATCAGTGTAAAATATTGGTGAAATCTAAATATATGCCAATACTCATTTGGTTCTGATATCATCATGCATCCCTAATCTCTTCACCATGAAAGAAAGGTTAAAGTTGACTGATGCCAATAAACATCTTCCCCAGGAGCCAGAATAGACCTAATCAGTGGATGATAAACTTCTCTTTTTGAATAACCACACCTCCAAATATAAAACAGTCAGCCAACATGCTGTATTTGAATATTACAGTTAACTCAAGTGTTTTTTTTACAATCTAAAAATAATAACTTAAATGTAAGCATTACATTCCCTCAGCTAAGGCATATGCTAGTGTTATTTTTAAGGTTCCTTAAAAAATGTTATGCAATTCACAAACTTTAACGTTTTCTTACATGATGATGCCTACAGTCTTCATTTAAAGCCCCACAGCAGGCACATGAGATGAAATGTACCCAAAAACTAAAAAGGGGGGAATTACCCAGAACATGGGCATGCTCCAGACTGAAACGAAAGTGGTTTCACTTTTGACCATCAAAATTGTGCAAAACCAACTGTTTTAAATCACCACCCTGTTTGCTGTCAAAACACAATGCATAATGGCTATTTTTGTCTCCATGCCTCTCCCAGCATAGCTTCTCAATTCTCAATGGGTGAGCCATGTGACCACTGCAGAAATCCCCTTCTTCTCAGTCTACTACCTCACTCAGTACACAGCAAGGCAGTGTTTTGCTAAAATATTCCTTCGTTTTCTTGTTTCTTGTTGACAAGTTTTCTTGTTGTGAATCAATAACAGGAAGAGGTTTCTTTAACAATCCCAAAGCATCCACTAGCAGGGTGACATGTTTAACTGCTCGTGCTCCATTCTGAGCGCACACAAACACTATCACGAGACATGAACAAAGAAATTATGAACATCAGCTACATTTGTCCTCACCTGGCAATTACACCTCTTTTCCAGGGATGCACGATGACGCCGAAATCATATTGGTATCAGTAGATATTTAAAAATGATATCAGCATCAGACAGATGTTAGGTTAGACTGATGTTTTAGGTCTAAATTTAACAGCTTTCTGGAAGAGCAGAATGTTTAGGTGACGCTTCAATGTTTGTCACTTTACCTCATTTGGAAACTTACAGAAATAAATCTAAGTTATACACAAACTATATTTTTGTCCCTTGTCCTTTTTCACTCTCACTTACTTCAGTTTTCCACAGAGGAGATCAGAGTGTGAAGACAATGAAACTGAGCT
>JBBPDA010000001.1:3650567-3671429 GCA_037974385.1 Arnoldichthys spilopterus
CGCCCGGGGAGCAGTGTAGTGGGACGGTACCTTGCTCAAGGGTACCTCAGTAGTGCCTGGGACGGGACTCGAACCTGTGACCTACAGGTCCCAAAGGCAGTGTCCTAATCACTAGGCCACCACTATAGTGTAGATTTGTGTACAATGCTTTCTGTTCAAAATGTATTATTCTATTTATATTTAGACTTTTATTTATTTTAACTGTCTATTTCATTCATTACACATATTTAATAGTCAGTGTTATTACAAATAATTGAACATACAGCTAAAGTTCCATCAGAGTGGGGAGGAGGATCCACATTTTTGACACATTTGAACATTTAAAAAAAAATGTAATGCATAGGTTACTTTTCCTGGCAACTAGTTAGTTTTATATACATACATTTGGTGTATGCTTAATTTAGGACTTTAGACGTTTGTTGTATAAATTAGCACCTTGGTGGCAGTATTTGTCTTTTTTTGGAATATAATAATAGTGAGAGAAATATATTGGGAATAAAATCGTTAACTTGTACAACACCGATAGTGACGTCACTTCAATGAACAGTGTTAGCTTGCATGTAGCAGATTTTTGTGCAGATTCATCTTTGACGATTTGTGCATCTCTAAGGACCTCATAACTCCCAAATGTGGAACGTTTGTAAAACAGGATGTGCTGACATTCAGAAATGTCATTACTTTAGAGAGTTTTTACTAACCAGCACCAGGGATATTACAAAATGATGACATATCTTTTTAGGTCAAAAGTCACATTTTACTTGTAAAGCATATTTAAAACCAAGGTTGACCAACGAGCTGATCAATCAAAAACAATCAATATAGATATAACGATGAGGTTAAAAATACACTAAAATAATAAAAACAAACATAATGGGAAAAAAGCAATTCATTAAATCTGTGATTAAAACAGAAAAAATCCTGCTTTCACAAGAATGCAATATTATTTCGCATTGTGGTCAGACCTTTGTAGCATTTTTTACAATCTGATGTTATGATCTACATATCGAAAGCATCTGTGGCCGTTCTTCCTCGCTGGTGTTACTAGATACGATAGCGTCACCTGCAATGAGGAGAGTCCTAAAACAGTAAAAATCTTCAAATAAGATGAACCAGGCTTCAGTTCAGTTTAGGTCAGTATGCATTCACATTATATTAATGTAATAAAGCAATAAATTTAACATATCAACATATACAACTAAATGAAATAAGTAAAATATTTATGAAAGAAAGCGTATTTGTCCTGTTCGTTTGTTTCCCTTGTCCTGCGGTAGGGGCGGTATGTTCGTGGCCCGATTTTGATTCCACACATGAAGAAGAAAACGAACGAAGACAGGATCAGTAACCAAGTATTTAGCTTCCTTTTGAGGAAAATTTGGGGATTCTTTTGTCTTAAAAGGATTTAAAGGTAAATTAACGCGTTTTTACGAACTTTAACAAAATGGACAGTTCGTTTTGCGGTCACTCGGTCTTTCTGTTGCTTATTGTCCCTCATTGCGTGCGTATCGCACTGTGAGCGGCTAACTAACTGAGCTCGCTGCTAACGCGGCTACAGAACGCAGGCTGCGCGGTCTGACCACTGCTCATTACCACCGGACTGGGCTTAGAAATTCAGAAGTTTAGCCTTAATAATGAGCACTGCAATTACCTTTTTATGCTTAGAAGTATGTTTTTACCGCTATGGGGTTATATTAACCAGTTTGGAAACTACCTGCCTATTACCATTAGCTTCTGTATTTGTTTTCGTTCAGTAATTAGTTTTTGTCTATTTGTAGTTATTTGTGTAGTGTGGCTACTGGTACTTAAATGTATCCGTCCGTCTCTCTCTCTGTCTGTCTGTCTATCGATCCATACACTTTGAGCATAGAAGGGCAAGGAGTCAACACAGGCTAATGTTGATCGTCATCATGTAGCAGATTTCAAAAGCAAGGACCTTTAAAGAGCACTGAGAGCATAAAGATACAGAGAAGTGAGAGATATTTTGTTGAAGTTTTGGGAACCAGGTTAATAATCTGAGTAAAATGAAATCTAGATTTTAAAATAGCCATTTTTCTTTTGTTTATTTTATCTGTGGTCCGCTCAGTGTGATTTCAGTGTGCACAAAAATGCCTAATATATTTTAACATGACCATTTTTCAGACACTCCTACTAATTAAAGTTACACAGATTACACAGTGATGCAATGAACAACCTCTCTTCTGATTGGCTGCACTCAACTGTGCCTGTTGTGCTTGCATTATAGGCAGATAAATGTAGATATGTTGCTTTTCTGACAACAGAAAATATATGGATCTTATCGCTTTGGAAGTACATAGTACATGATAAATTTAACAATATTTGCAGACTATTAAAGTTATTAAAAAAAACAGGAAAATGTTTTTTTCTATGCCATGAACCCTTTAACGCAGATCATTTTATATTTTTTCCATTACCATGTTGATTACAAGAAAATGTAAATTAAAATCAAAGAAATCTTTAAAGAAAACTGGAATCTGAAGAAAGTTATGGACTATATCATGAATTTAGGATTTTAATAATAAATGGTTTGAACTGTCTGATGTTCATGAGTTAACATGTCTGTAAACAACCTTCTAGGAGCCTCTCATCATGGCACTAAAGTCGGGTGAAGAGCGCCTTAAGGAGATGGAGGCAGAGATGGCACTGTAAGTACCATAGTGATTGAGACCCTCACCCCTTCAGTTTTATTGAATGTGTTGAGTATTGTTGGTCTGCTGGTGAGTTGGTAAGAATGTATACATGGATATCTGTGTACTTATATTGTTAATTAGGTGGCTATGAATCTTGTCCAGCTTGTGATCTTCATGCTTTCTTGCTTATTGTCTTGTGCAGGTTCGAGCAAGAGGTTTTGGGGGGACCTGTGACTGTGACAACAGGGGGTCCACCAGTAGTGGAGGCTATTCCAGTAGCTCTGGCTGTACCTGCTGTACCTGCTGTGCCTATGGTTCGGCCCATCATTGGCACAAACACTTACCAGCAGGTATTTGGAAGTTCATGGCTTATGAATTGCATAACTATAACTAAAATACATGTAAATGTGTAAAGCAGTAAATATGCATAGATACCTTTGAGATTTACATGCATTCCTATATGAAAACCTCTCAATAAATTTGTCTTGGAAAAAGGCAGAAAAGTTGGCTTATGCCCAAAACACACCAAGCTGCCGACTATGTCCAACTGATGATGGCATTTCATCTGCTCCGTGTCCGCTCACTGTTGCCTTTTCCTCCTTTGAAACTTGCACTCGAACACGCCTTGGATGTTTTTAGGTTAAACAGAGAAATAAAACATGCAGTTGTTGTATATTTATAATAAAAAGCTCTTGTGTCTCTGTTATCATAAAATCCATTTTCTTTCAATTGGCAATGCATTATTAAAGTACTGTATGTTGGCATTCTAATAGTGAAAGTAGTTTGAAGGTCTTTTCTTAGTAATAAGCTAAGAAAACTAAGACTCTCAATGTAGAAAACTGAGACCTTTCTGTCCTCTTGAGTGTTGTTTTCTTGTGCTGCCTTTTCTTGTTTTCGTTTGTCTCCTGAAAGTACCCCACCAATGGCGATTCAACATGCTCAATTGGCCAAAAAGAGCCAGCATACACCTCACACTTACTCTGGCTGACGGTCAGCCATCGGCATTCACCAATAGCCTGATGGCATCTAAAAGCCAGCAGTCAGCTTGATAATATCATGGGCCTTGTACATATTGAGCCAAAGAACAAACGGCAGCTGGCTGAAACTTAGTTTAAGGGATTATTCACAAATATTTATAGACATAAATCTGTGTTTAAAAAGATAAATTCTTCTTACAGAAGAAACGGAGAAACGTCTGTTTCTTTTGAACTATAGTAGGACAGCATTTCTCTTGGATGTATTCTGTAGATGTACTAAAATTTTCTGAAAAAGAATATAATTTGTCAGAAAATGTCTGCATCGATTTATTGAACATTACGCAAAAGGTGAGATCTATCATTTCAGACCAGCTGATGGTGAAGTGTGTTGAGCCAGCTGTTCACGAATTCATTTTCAAGTTTGTGAGTATGTAGTATGAAATGTCTTTATTCTCCTTTACATTAGGTCCAACAGAGCTTGGAGGCTAGAGCTGCTACACTGGTTGGTCCCCCACCTCCATTTGTTGGTCCAGGTAGGCCATGTTGGCAATGCTGCATTGCAGTCGTCTTGTAGTGTCATCCCAAGGGGATGTTTGTAAAATCTTTTTTTTGGTGTCCCATAGCTGTGCCTGCAGTACGACCTCCACCAATGATGCGCCCAGCTTTTGTTCCGCACATCCTACAAAGACCAGGTAACTGACCAGCAGTTCCTAGACGTGACCATTTGAATGTGGTTTAAGCTCGCATTTCTGAATTCATGCCACATTTAAAACGAAGCAGTTTTAATCCTGTCTGGAAATCCTGACTTCTATGAGCGTTGGGTAAAAGCTGAAAGTATAGGAAATTTGATAGAAAGATTCCTTTTGTGTATTATGTATATTATAGTTAGGGTGCATGTGTTCTGCTGAGGTCAGGAACAATAATCAAAATTCTAAGCATTTTTTCAGAGAAACTTGAAAGCTGTGGGAAATTATAGACATGAATAGTTTACAAAAGTTCTACAGTGACGCTACCAGAACATCGTTTTTGGCCTTGGTCTGAGTATATAACCATAAAATCTCTTCTTTTTAAGGGGGTCAGAGAATGCCAATGATGCGTGGCCCACCTCCACAAGGAATGATGGCACCTCCTCTGCCCCGGCCCCCTCCACCTCCACCCATGATGATGGCCCCCCCAATGTCAAGCCCCCCACAGCACCCAATGGGTCCAATTGGGCCACCTATGGGACACATGAATTCAATTTCACCTGTAAGTAATTTCTTTTAATATTTTACCACAGTTCCAACCTCACAGTGTGATTGCCTGAGTGGTTTTCTTAAAGTGCCAGTATTACCCAGTTTCTCTTACTGAGTCTTTAAAATCTCTATAAGTTTAACTTCATTGTATTCCTCCTTTATTGGAACTGTTTTTCTTTCTGGAACATAAACTTTCTTCTGAATCGTTTTTTCTCCATCTTGTGGATTACTCTGCTTATTTGTCATTGTGAACACACTTAATCACCATAATGAAATGTGTCCTCTGCATTTAACCCGTCACACATGCACAGGTGGAGCAGTGGGCAGCTATGGAAAGCGCCGGGGGAGCAGTGTAGTGGGACGGTACCTTGCTCAAGCGCACCTCAATAGTATCTGGTTCAGAACTTGAACCCGCATCCTTCTGTTTACAAGGGCAAGGTCCTAACCACTATGCCACCGCCGCCCGTCCACAACATTTTGACTGTCCTTGTACCAATTTCTCATTACTGTTCCAATACCAATACCACAGCTTTGGCGATCTAATGATGCCTATATCAGTCTGACACCTTGTTTTACCCTTGATCAGATAATAAGGATAATAATGGAATAATGAAAGTTTTTTTTTGCTCATGATGGCCAACTAGCCACACAACAAGAACTCAAATAAAGAACAAAAAAATCACACCTATTGAAGTGGCCAACATGTTAATTGTTAAAAAAAAAAATTAAAAAATACAAACTATATTCATTGGAGTGCTCAGTGCAAATAACACACACATGCACATGTGCAGCCATGCAACAAACAACGTGAGCTTAAGTAATGAAAATAGGACATTACAGAGAGACTATTAACAGAGAGGTTGCTATTTCAGTCATCTATGTGAAAGCAAGAACAAGGGCTACATGTTTAGGGTGACAAAAAGAAACATGCTGTCAGATGTTGGAGCCTGCTATAGGCAAGCTGTGCAGCGCATTGGCTTGTTTGGGGAACTGAAGGAGCGTTTGGACCTGGACGTGGCTATAGCGCCACACGTGGTGTCAGGAGTCAGAACAGCTTACACTCAATTCTCTCATGTGCTCATTCTCATTGGAAACTACTGTGCATATCTGAATGTACTTTTTCTCCCCTCGCAGCACTCTGGGCCAGTATCGGTCCGATATCAATACAGTGGATTAGACAGACATCCTGAAAACCCACAGGGGAAAAAATGTGAAGTACACATTGAAGAATAGATTTTTTTTCCTCAGCAGGTTGACTCAATGAACCCAATGGTATCGGCACCGTCTCGACCAGTGACGCAGGCCCCTCCGAAAGCTACCCCCAGCATTATACAGGCAGCTCCAACTGTTTATACAGCGCCACCTGCCCCCAAGAGACCAGACCTTCGAGCACAAAGACAAGCACGCATGGTAACGATTCTTCAGGCGTTTACTCTACAAGATATGCTCTCTTTCTAAATCTCATAAAATGGCACAAATGTATTATTTTTTTAACTGAATAGTTTACAAATTGTAGCTTAGATGTTTGAAATTGCATAAAAACTATATTTAGGGGGAGCAATCTAGAAACTGCCCCCATGTTCACTGTGACCCTGGTAGTTGGTCGCTGCCTGTTTTTTCAAGGTTCACTGCTGTTTTCTTTGTTTAAACATTTTTTAATCCTTATGGTTGAGCCATATCACATCAAAACACTCATCCCCTCTGTGTGTTTCCTGACTCAGGAGGAGCTTGCAGCATCAGTGGCTGAACAGCAGGCAGCTGTGATGGCAGCCGGGCTCCTGGATGCCAAGAAGGACAGTGCCGCAGACGACAGTGTTATCGGGCCGAGCATGCCTGAGCCAGAGCCTGTTCACACAGAGGTATTAAGCGTCTGTCCAGTTGTAAAAGAGCAGGAATGCAGACTAGCGTAGTCCACTTCAGCTGTGGTTTATTGTTCAGCTTTTTGTTTAAGGATTGGTCTCCTGGTCCTTGATTGAACTTAGTCCTGGAGTACTTAGCTATCTCCTTAAATCTCCTTTTAGAATGTTCTGTGCTCCAGGACTAAGCGTAATCGCTGTTGGAGAAAATGCATTCAGAGAGTTGTCAATGCTCCCAGCTCTTTGAGATATGCAGTGTAAACAGGAAAGTTGGGTTTCGGTTTATGCAAATTAATGAAAAACAGCAGGTGGAAGTTTTCTTTTGAACATATCAGCAATTCTTTCCTTGATCCTCCGTTCGTTTAGTGAGTTGTTAAATAAAGGTTTGGATTGAGAAATGCAGGAAACAGCAGAGGCCGCAGTGTGCTCTACTTTATCACGATAATCTAAACCTTTTTTATTACTCTCTGGTATTTTTCACGACATTGCCGCTCCCACAGTCCTCTGTGTACAACTGCTGCCTTTCTCCATAGAAGAGGAAAAGCGAAGAAAAAAGCCAAGCTCTGCTGTAGTGTAAATGCAACAAGGTCTTAACGCTGCTTTTTGTGTTCACTTATGTTTGTACTTATCTGTAGATTTTCCTCTTTGCTTATTGACCTACTTTGCTATTTTTTTGTGTTGTTTCATGTGCTTGTGCAGCCAGCAGATGGCAACACGGAGGATAAGAAAAAAGGGAAACAGGAGAAGGTAAAGAAGTGCATCCGAACAGCAGCAGGCACTTCATGGGAAGACTCTAGCCTATCAGAGTGGGACACAGGTACATGAAAATGATTCTTGTCATATGGGGTAAACCTTGTGGTGTTCTGGCTTGCTGGAGAAAAAAAGCAGACTTGCATATTTGAAATATCGAGTTTTTGTTATTAGAAAATCAAACGAAATCTTTAATTTCTTCCTTCTCCTTCCTTCATTCAGACGACTTCAGGATATTCTGTGGAGACCTGGGTAATGAGGTGAATGATGACATCCTGGCAAGAGCGTTCAGCCGGTACCCTTCCTTCTTGAAAGCCAAAGTGGTGCGGGACAAGCGCACTGGGAAAACGAAAGGTTATGGCTTTGTCAGCTTTAAGGACCCCAATGATTATGTGCGTGCCATGAGGGAGATGAACGGTGAGTGTAGCTAGGTCTCTTTGCACAGGTTCCTTTGCATAGATTAAGCCTAGTTCCTGAATTAAAAAGGAATCCCTTTTATCAAGTTCACGTCCACATCTTGAAGTTTAGGAAAGATCATTATGCCTTCACAGCGCTTAAAGCAATTGCAACTGACCATGACTGTAGGTAAAAACAACGTTTTTTGTATATTTGCAGGAAAGTATGTGGGCAGCAGGCCCATCAAATTGCGAAAGAGCACATGGAAAGACAGGAACATGGAGGTCGTACGCAAGAAGCAGAAGGAAAAGAAGAAGCTTGGGCTTAGATAAGCTCCAGAAAACTGAACTGGAACTGTGTAGCATGAGTGTGTGAGCGTGTTTACCTCTATCTCCTGCTACACACAGAAGCAACCTCAGGTGTGGAAGGACTGAGAGGAATTAAGGACTTTTGATGTTACAATTACAGCCACGATGACAGTCTCTGTGACAGCCGAGAGGGGTGGATCAGTAACACTTTTTAATCAGTGTTAGCACTGACCTGATTTGGCTTTGCCCCTGTTGTCATGCCATGTTGTTATGAAAGCACTGATTCCGCCTCCATTTTTATTGTTGTGCGCCCTGCAAAATTACTTTCTGCTGACTGAAAAGCAAAAGCAAGAATAATTTGTAACTGTAAACAGAATGATCATCTTATTTTGTCTCCATTCTTGTTCACCATATTACTAGAAAGCATTGTTCTGTCAAACTTCAATAAAATCAAGACTGTATTTTACACACTTTATTGTAAACTTTTTTTTTAAACATTATTGTCCCTTGGTCTGCTTGACTCATTAAAGGAGCGTTCCACCACAGACTGTTCTGTTAACAGGGACTTTCAGTTATTTAATTTTTTTTTTTTTTAAAGTGCACATATTAAGAAGTAGACAGACATTCAGTCTGTGTTTAATTTGCCATTCTGGGAAAGCTTAGAATTACTCAAGTGATGGTGGAACCAGACGTCTGAAGCATTTACTGCCTCCAATAAGCTTTCTCACGGAAAGCTAATACAGGAAATGATTAATTCGCCTGATGCTGGAGACATTAATTTATGATCGTTCGGAAGTTTTGGCCAAATAAAAAAAATTTAATCATGACCTAAAGCAGTTGTTCCAAACCCGGTTCCAGGAGCACCCCTTTCACATTTTTCTGTTGACACTCCCCTTTCAGCTGAAGAACAGCTGGGTAGTTCACGGATTACTTGAGTCAGGTGTTTTAGGAGCAGGGAAAACACTAAAATGTGCAGGGCGACTGGTCTTCCATGTATCTCTACACTGCTGGTCTAAGGCTACATGCATGTTGTTCAAAGACAGATGGTGGAGGCTGACTGATTATTCTGAATAACACTGAATTTGAGGGGTAGGTGCATTTAATATTCAACAGAAGCTCTGGAGCTGGACTGACTAGAGGATGCACCTCTTAACCTAACCACTAGGTGGCGTTTCAGTATTCGGTATTAACGGGTTCTTCCTCTACAGCTAACCACTCTTACCAGGATAGATACACTCGCACTGAGCTGCTTAATACGCACAACAGCTAATAAAGCGAAAATGACATATTCGTCAGCGGTTAACCACACCGATGTTTCACTCGCCGTCAGTCTTCCCTTAAGCAGAAGCTCTGCTTTCACAAAGCCTCATTTCCTAATTTTAGAGAGCCCGTCTTTCAGTCCCCCCCCAGCTTAACCATGCAAGGACCATCTTTTCGGGCCATTTTTGACCGGACAAACTGAGAATCCGCCCCGTGTTTAGGATGCGGCGGACCGGCACTGGTAGGCTTTAAGTCAATGGACTTTTTAAATGTTTTACTGTGTTTCTTAGCTTTTCTTTTCACTGAACATTGTATTTTTCTAGAAACTATCTTTATTATACTTCTCTATTTCTTCGACACACGTTTTTTCTTATTTCAGTAACATTAATAACAGGTCAGTGACCTCGGTGCTGTAAATGTGCTATTTCGTTTACTCTCTATAAAGCATTCATCCTAATTTTGGTGATATCCAACTTTCAGGTGGCAAAAGTATATTGATGAGGGCTGTAAATATAGATGGGGATACTTTACAATTGAACACAGGGTTTATAAAACCTAAAAACACCTTAAAGTCACTGTATCTTACAGAAAACGGAGCTTAAAGTGCAACTAATGTTTCCTGTACCTAAAGATTCTGCTAACAACGTCCAAATGAGCTGCAAATCTTTTAAATGCAATTTTAATTGATTTCAGTCTATAAATCGAAAGTGTTGATTTTAAATTCAAAAGTCATTCAGTGTGTGTACAGCACACACCCCCTGTCTGTGATCTGGGTGGTGCTGCTGCCCAGCTGCCTTCTGTAAACGCGATGTCGTGACCAATCGGTTCGTTTGAGTCGGTTCCTCTGAACCGATTCTTTCCTAAAAGGACGATCGAACCGTCCCGACAAAATAAATGATCAATCTCTTATTAGCATTTGTACTATGTACCCCCGTATTAAAGGCTGTCTGACACCGAATGCGCCTCCCTTGTTGCACATGCTGTTTCATTAGTCTAACATTTAATGACCCAAAGTAATGTAGAGTATGTATTAATGTATGGTATTTTTTAAAATCTTACATTTCGCTTAGCCTCTTTTTGCCCTGTTTGTGCATCCTCGTACTCGGACAAATCACTGTATGAGGAGGAGGCGTGAATACAGTGACTCGTGATATTGGACTCGTGTAGTCGAAAGAGTCGGTTCGGCGAACCGAGTCTTCCCATCACCGTTCCTCTGCCTCCGCCTCTGATCTCTTTTGTCCACCCGGGCGCTTCAGCGGAACAGCACACTCTGGGAAAAATGGAAGGGGGGGGGCGCTCGGTCATGTTTGGCGGTCTTGCGTCAAGCGAGAAGTGACACACGCCTAACATATTCCGCGTGTGGTCTAAATGTATACAACGTTTTTTCTGTTTTTGTTTTCTTACACATTTGGACCCCGACGCCGTCCCCGTTTACTACGAGCAAGTTAGTGTACGCGTCCACCCCCTCTTCCCCCGTAGGCGGTCCGTTTGGGGCCGCCCTCGGTTGCTTCTTATTGGCTCAGACAGGCGTGTGGATGGCGAGGATGCGAACGCACACATGGGCAGAAGGCGTCGCGGGCAAACAAACGGCGAGCACACGGTGGTCTTCTGGACTCGCTTATTCTAGTGCGTCCCAGAATTAACGACGACCCCCGTCTACGGGGATTTGCTTTGATCGGGGGAGAGTACCGGAGTTCCTGGTCCTCATCATGCTGTGTTGAACCCTCAAACCAGCGTCTGATCTCGCCGAGTCCTCCTCCTCCTCCCTCCCTTCTTCCCTCCCTTCTTCCCTCCCCTCCTCTTTTCCGAGGGGCTTCTGTGAAGAGCAGTTGGAGCCTGCTTCTCCTTGTGTGGAGATGAGCGCGCTCGTGCAAGTTCACCCCCCGTTCGACGGGAACGTCATGTGAGGGAGAAGGTCTTTTGATGTGGCCGGCCCAAGAAGAGGAGGAAGAAGAAGAAGAAGGAGGAGCAGCAGCAGCTCGGGGAGCGTGTCGAGCAAAAAGCAAACGCTGGGAATCAGATTTGAGAACGGTGGTCCCGCTCAGACCCCAGCCCACTGATCTGGATCTCGGAATGGTGGTAAGTTCACACTGGCCAGCCATCTTCGCCTCTTTTTTGGGTGATAATGAAAAGGTGGTGGCGTGGATGTGGGTGGGCTAGCTCTCAACTTGATTTTCAGGCAGATTGGAAGGTGTGCTGCAGCCAGGGGCTTTATCTCAGTCTGGCTTGGCTGTGCTGGTGCCTCTGAAGTTCTCTTGATCGTGACTGTCACTAGGCATTTGACAAAATGCTATTGTCCTTATGGGATGATGAAGGCAAACCCCAGGCAATGATCTCCTGTTTGTGCCCCTCCCTTTACACACATGCACTAGTCGTGTGTGTGTGTGTGTGTGTCTGTGTGTGTGTGTGTGGCATTGTTCACTCACTGGCTGTTCCAGATGATGGAAATCCTTACAAAAGATCTACATCAGCACTGTATCTGAGGCCCAACTACAACATTCCAATAGGATTCTATATTACTACTATACTAGTAATTTTTTCATCTCATATGTTCCTATAGCACTGTGATGGGCAATATAGGCTTAAAATGATCTCACAATATTTCATAGTATTTGTGCGGTAACAATGTCAAAAATGGAAAAATAAACCGAAATGTAAAAACACTTTTCTTCCGTAATTGTGCAAATAATGATTAACGCTTTAGTGATCTGGGCAGTTATTTGGTTAAGGGTACTTTGAGTCCCTGTGTTTTATTAAAACATGCACCGAACTTAATGCAGCCTGATTGTTCCATCTATTACACTTGGTTTTTAGATCAGATATGGTGAAAAAATCCCCTGCCTTTAATTTGTAGACCTTCTCAGTGAGCTTTCTCACAAAAAAGTTAGACAAGCGCATGGTAGTTGCAGGTGGTTCTTTTGCACTAACACACATTTGAAGAAGGTTTATGGATTTTTCTGCATTTTAATAGAATCCAAGAATCGGAAGATGCCTGTCTAAAAGGTTATACCTGGGTGGACCCCCATAGTAATGTTATTGGTATGGCGATATGACTGATCATGGGGAGGAATAGGGCTGGTATATTATGAACATTTAAAAAAAAAAAGGATTTAACCTTTATTTTACCATTGGAGTCATTACTTATTTACAGTGGCAGCCTGGCATGTACCAAAAACAGTTGGAGGGAAGGGAAGGGAAGGGGAGGGGGAAAAACAAAGAATTGAATAAAATTATTAATAAAGTAGAACAAATCAGCTGTAGAATTAATACAAAGACAGGACCAGACGCAAATGACACATGGCACAACCTTATGTAGTATTCTATAAACCCATAATACCCAATAATATCATTTTCTTGCAGAAATTGCTGTAGTATTACTACACCTTTTTTACGAGAGTGGGTTTAATTTAAGGTTGATTTCTGTTTGCTTTTGGTGTGTGATGAACTCTTGAGTTCACTTCCGCTGCTCACTGTCCACACCCATTGTTTATGATGCTCTGATAAGAACAGACATCTCTAGTAGTAGGAATGGCACTGGACCCTAAGGCTATAAGGTTGATATCAGATGCAGGAGATCATCACGTGCTATAACCTGCTGCTATCTTTAGTTATTTTTGATGTTCAGTCACAGCATGGTGCCATGGACATAAGGGTTTCAGTACCTGTCCGCTTCATCATGGGTCATTTGTGATTGGTAGCGACGTTGCTGCGCTGTACCAGGTAGGCCTGTGATCTGGGAAAGGGTCCAAGTGGGGACGAATGTTTGCTCTGCCGACGGTTTGCACAGGGAACAGCCGAGCAGCCGGTTCCACTGGATATGAACCGGCCGAAATGACAAACCCACTCAGTCCGGTCAAGCATGCGTGGGAAAGCACAGCTAGTCCAGGAGCGTTGACTGAGTCAACGAAGCCTGCGAGCAGTCATCCGACTGACGCCCACAAACCACGTCGTCCTCAAGGCCCCACGTGCCCTATGCGGTTCAGTGGGTTTTACAGGGCAGGTAATCGTTCGGAGATGGCACGATACTGTTTTTTGTTATCGTTTTAGTGTTTTAAAATGAGTTACTTTCAACTGAAGCACTTCTCTTAAGAGCAGTGTCTAAAATTAGGCTCAGATTGCTCGCTCTGCTACTTTACAGGCTGAAATACACAGCTAACGTTAAAACGTTAAGTGACCGTCATTGTGTACACACCCTATCAAGTGCACCGCAACAAAATGTGACCTCTGTATTTAACGCATCCACACGTGGAGCAGTGGGCAGCTGTCAACAGTAAAGCGGGACGGTACCTTGCTTAAGGATGCTATAGGGCTACCTGGGATAAGACCTGAACCTTGCTTTTGCAAGGGCAAGACTTGTTGCTGGATTGAGTTGGATACACTCTGTTTTTTTCCCCCCAATCTCAGAATTAGTGTTTTGTCGAAGTTAATATGGGCCTGATCCCAACCTGGTGTTAAACCAGTGCCATCACAGGTCATTCTTCAGAAATTCAAGTCTGTAAGTGATTTGTGCAGTGCAAGGATTGTACAACAAGGATTTCAGTTGGAGGTCATTGGATGCCAGTTCTCAAAACCCAATAATTATCCTGTCTGTTGCTGCGAGCTTCCTCAAAACACAATGAACTTTTAACGGGAGAACAGCTGTCACTCTGAACTCTCTCATATAATTAAAATGATTTGAACACTAGATTGTGTTCAGGGAAACCAGATACTAGCCAAGTCATCCAGTCAGCTTCAAGCTTTTGGCTTTCAGACATGTCTCCCGCATAGGCTACACCTAGGTAGACCCCTACACGGATGTATTGATAGCCACCTAAGTATATTTTGTCCCATTTTAACTGTCAATTTAATTCTATTGAACAAATTAGAAAGTATTCATATTTCTGAATAACAAATAAAAAAACACAATGACATTGAAGCATCACTCAACATTTACCTTGAATCCAGCTTTTGTTAAGCGATTTATCAATACTAATTTCTGCTTGTGCTTCTCTATGATTTCCTGTATTAGCTGATCAGATGCCTTATTCAAATACCCAATTGAGTAAATGTAAAAAATCATGTATTTAAATCAAAATCCCCCATCGTGCAACTTTTCTATTACAGTATGGTAATACCTGTCTTGGTAGAATTAGATTGTCCATGCTGATCAGTGTGTTAGTTGTAAAAGGCACAGAGTGTGAAGTTTTATGGCTGATTTCAACTTCTTTGTAGCCAGATTGGGCGATGGGCAGTTTTTAAATGGCTTTTTATTATCCTTTATAGGCATGAACAGTGAGATCAGGCTTATATTGGTATGGGTAGGTATTTGTATTAAAAGAATGGCATTGGACAGTTGTTTAGATTTGGTTGGTACAGTGAGTTTCAGTGCTGCTAGAATACTGTGCTAAAACTGTCTGGATTTATTCAATGACTGCATTCAGAAAAAAATGCTCTTAATTAATATAATAAATTCAGACTAAACTTCTGCATAATATTCCTGTTTGTTTATGAATATCAATATCAACACCACAGTTGGTGCATCCCCTGCTTTTTATTATTAATGATTATTTTTTTGGAGGGAATTATTTTTATTAGACATTTATTGTTGAAAGTAACATACAACAAAAATATCATTATTAATTTTTTTATTCGTAATTCATAATTTTCACTTTCACCAAGTCCTAACAGTCCTATTCTTTCAGACAAACCATTTTAATTATTAATTAATTATTAATTAGTTATTAATGTTAAAATTCATATAGTTTTAAATGTTTTTCTATTATTACCTTTGTGTGGTTATATGTACCAAAAATGTTCTGGCCTCCTAGACAGGCTGTATTCATTACCACGTCTTTAGTGAAAGTGACCTATTTGTCATTGTGAACACACTCAAGCTCACAAACTGCACCACAACAAAATGTGATCTCTACATTTACCCCATCACACATGCAGCATGGAGCAGTGGGCCGCTATGAGAAGCGCCTGGGGTGCAATGTAGCCGGACAGTGCCTTGGTCACGGGTACCTCAGTGGTGTACAGGACAGGACTTGAACCTGAGACCTACTGTTCACAAGGGCAAGGTCCTAACCACTAGGCCACTAGTATATACATATATACATTTACATATATTAGGACTAATAAATGTGCTCTGTTCTGATTGGCTACCCTGTATTTCATTCAAAAAGCAGTGCAGGCTGAAATACTGCTGCTGTAGCTTAAAAAGTAAATATATGTAAACTTGTTGGTTCTTGTGACATCACAAAAACAGTGACTTATATAGGTTTTTTGCGCCATATGGACTGGGTACGTTTTTAAGATACTGAAAATCTTGCATAATACATCACACTCTCTTGTCTGAAAAAGTTCAGTTCTCCATGATCTAAGCCCTTAAAATCTGTAACCTGCTTATTGTAATTGACGGGATAATGTTTTCTGTGCTGATCTGATCTCATTGTATGAGGTAGTTGAGGTAATGTTATACCAGGAGCTTATTATCCATAGTTTTCTCAAACTTGCTTCAAACCCAATACCTGCTGGCGTTATTAATTTCCGCCAGGCTTTCTGGATGTTATGCGCTATCATAGGTGCAGCAGTAGGTGATTGAGGTGTTTAATTACCAGCACAGCATCAGGGTACAAGAGCGGGAGGCGCGGCTGACCATGTGGGTTTGTAAGCCGTTCCAGGTCCCGCCTGTCAACGAGGCGCGAGGCTATTTTTGAGAGTTTTGGCTCTGTTTTTTTGAGGTTGGCAGTCATTTGAGTGAGGATCAATACAGCCCTGACGCTCGTGCTTCACTAAGTAGGCTATTAATCTTTGTGAGCTTAACGAAGCTCATTCGACTTCTGGAAACGACCTGCGTGTGTTTAAAAAAAAAACTGGTCATTTACAGGCCTTTCTGAAATATTCCATGGCTTTGTTTAACTTGGCCTGTTGTAAAAGCTAATTTGCAGTTGCTCACAGTGGGTTGTGTTTTTGTGGTCAACTCTTGATAATTAGGCTAATTAGGTACCGCTCACATCTGTGGTCTCTGCTGTGAATTATGACTTCACCTCAAATCTAGTGAGCCCACCCGTGCGGCGGCACTTCAAGCAATTAAGGTGGTGACATGTATATTCTGCCCTGAGGAAGAAGCTGTAAGAATTCTAATTTGGGGAGATATCGCACAGACACACACTCGACAAAATATGCCACTCGTGTCGGAAACAGATGTTACATAAGCCCTCCTCTTCACCGTCCGTCACCGCTTGGGTAGTCGCAATTACATAAAGAACTCCTGAATGCAAAATGAAGTGAGGGGAGGCAGAACGAGTGAGTGCAAGTGCAGAGGGCTGCAGTATGCCCCCCAGCTTTCATTTCCATCTTTTTTATCTCTCCTGCTTCCTGTTTACTGCCAGGGTCGTGTGCTCCAAAGCCATTTTCTCCTGATTGCCTTTTCCCCCCTGTAAACCAAAAAGGCTGCTCGCTCCTGCAGATGCCCACAACCAAGACAAGACCACTTTGTCTTATTAGGCACTCTGTTGAGCTTGCTGGCTATATTTCAGGGGCCTAAAGGTGCCGGGACTTCTTTCTCTCCCTTAATGTGTGTTTTTATTACTGTTATTTGTCTCAATCTGGGCCAAGTCCCCCCCAAAAAGCACTGTACCCTCCTGAGACTTGATACCATCACTTTAAACACTGTTCCTGTAAGATGCTAGGATGCTGTGGGGGAAACTGGATCTTGGTTGTGCTCAAAACACTGTCTATGACAACAGATGGAATGGTCAAGCATAGGTGGGGTATGAACTTTTAAGGAGCTGTATCATGGAAAACTCAACGGCTTATTTTGTGAGGCTGGCCAAAACCACATTATACAAGCTTTGAATACTTAAATCTTAGAGCTATCTTTAAAGCAAAACAATTTGCATATCATAATTAACTATAATTAAGTATATAGACTGTTGTGATTGAGTTTTGTTTTTTAATCAAACTATTCCTTCAATTACTTACCATTAATTTTCGCATTTATACATCCCTCCTAGCAGTGGATGTCTCAGAATTCCGAAGGAACAGATACACAGTAGTGGCCTAGAGGTATGGACCTTGTCCTTGTGAACAGTAGGTTGCAGGTTTAAGTCCTGACCAGGGTACCACTAAGGTGCCCTTGAGCAAGGTACCATCCTGCTCCACTGCTCCACAGGGACTTTTTTTAGCTGCCCACTACTCCACATGGGCACATGTGATGGGTTAAATGCAGAGGTCACATTTTGTTGTAGTGCACTTTGTGTGATTGAGTGTGTTCACAATAACAAATAAGTCACGTCATGTGACACTGTCCGATCGAGAGACAGATGAGTCGTGCTGGATCTCAGCAGTAAGTTATAGTAAGGCCTTGGGCTGGGAATCTCTGGGTGCCTCATGATTTGATTACGATTCAGTTAATGTGATGATTAAATTATTTTTTTTCCTTCCACTGTGTGACCATAAAATAAAAGATGCTTGAAGATTTTTAATTTGCTTCACCATTTCAGAGTTGAGCAAAAGCTCTGATGTCGCTTGTTCCATGTTCCTCTGGTGGCAGTTTCTTCCTCCCCCTGGGTGGAAACGTCCAATATGGTTTCTCATGTTTGTTGTGTTTCCAAAATATTTCCATGTGATTTGACACAACTTGCATGCAGTGTATTTCTTCTTCAGGTGCCTTTTCCCTTAAACTTCATAGAAGCCAAAATGCTTTCATATGCTAGCACACGACCTCTTGTGTTACATTACTATTTTGTTATTAATTAAATTGTAGAAAATTGCTTTTTTGACATTTGCAAATCGATCCAGATTCACACAGTCATTTATTGAACAGAATGATCCACTGCTTTTTGGCAAAAGTATATGAACCTCTGCTTTCGGTAAACCGTGTGATTGGTGTCAATTTCAGCCAAAATTCAAATTAGCGCAGTGGAGGCGTCTTTATAGCTTTTACGTGCTGTTCATTTAAAGTTCTGGAGGACCAGATATATCCCATGATTATGCGGTCAGTGGTGCCAATGTTTTCCCTACCTATGTTATGTATCAGGAGAATTTTTATCACAAGGAGGTCAATGGTTAGGTGTGATAAAGCCAACGATCCATATTTCCACAATCCAGTAAAGGTTGGCATTGAACGATCCAGTCTTGGATGAAGTTTGGGATTGAACATAGGCAACCAAATTATAATGTAACATATTGAAGTCAATCAAGCACCACTACACAACACAGCTTAAATGCCTAAGCCTCTCCAAGCACATTCGTTTATCCAAGATTTGAACGCCTGTGTGCACAGGGCCTTAAGACATTGGCATGGAGGAATTTTGGCCTGTCACTCCTTTCAGGGCTGCTTCAGCGATGTTGGGATGAGGTTCTTATGCAGAAAATCAGCGCTCAGGTTTTTACCAAACATGTTTCTCATTTAAGCTGCTCTATTTTAGCCTTATCAGTCTGCATACCATTCTTTCAGGGGTCTTCTGGCTCATCCAGGTGGTATTTAGAGGCAGCAGTGTTCTTCTTGAAGAGTAGAGGCTTCTTCCCTGCTATCATTTCATCCACACTTGTTGTTTTTTTTTCCTGATGGTGGACTCATGAATATTATATACCTTTGGAGGGATTTTTGCTGGACAAACACTGCTGAAGAGCAAAACAGTTTGTCTGTTGACCAAGGTATGTACTTATAAACATGGGGATCCTGGAGGGCTGGTGTTTAGCCCAGTTTGGTAGGTCTCCTCCTCAAACACATTTATCAAATCTGGCAATTAACAAGTGAGTTGAACCTGGTGCGTTTGAGCTGGGAAACCACCAAACTGTGCTGGACACTGGCCCTCTAGGACCAGAGATGCCTACCCCAGTAAAAAACGCATGATAAAGACCAGACTTTGACCGTGCAGACATTGGTTGATGTTTTTTTACATGTGGCATGGATGCAAACACCCTCAGTCACACTAATCCAATTGATTGAACCTCCTGACCCAAATTATATCCTGGTTTTCCAGAGGATCAGACTTTTGTCAACAAATAGCCACTTTGTCCTGTAAATTGGTGCAAACTATAAACTTTGTCTTTATGAAGATCATTTTAAGTCAAACTCCTGTTGAAATGCACAGAGAGCTGAATGGTTCCCATACCTTCTAGCAGCACTGTATAGTAAAACTTTAAGGCACACTATGAACATTGTTTTTGGAAACTTTTTTCCCAACTTTCTTCACAAAGAACTAAATTTTTGTAACCAGGATGGTACAACACTCTCAATTGTTCAGCCTCCTCACTAGGTGTTAACGGTCTGATCACTGAGGAGATTTTAAAAGTAGGGAGAAATTCATGTCCAGAGAGAACCACTTATATCTAATTTATACAATTTTATTTATTTATTTTATCTACATCCTCATAGCAGCTGTTCTTAACATTGTGTGAAACTTTCATGATCAGCAGACCAATAGAAATGCTCCAAAATAATTTGTTCTACAAACTTCTTCCATTTGTAGGCAGTGGTGGCCCAGTGGTTAGGACCTTGCCTTTGTGAACTAAAGGTCGCAGGTTCAACTCCCGGGCCGGGCACCACTGAGGTACCTTTAAACGAGGTACTGTCCTGTTACACTGCTCCCTGGGTGCTGTTGATCGCTGCCCACTGCTCCATGTGCGCACATGTGATGGTTTAAATGCAGAGGTCACGTTTCATTGTGCTGGAGTGTGTTCACAATGACAAATAGTCACTTTCACTTACATTAGAAGTAAGGAACATTTTTGCCTTCTACCATTTTGTAGAAGTATAGAATGTAGAACTATTTTTGAGGGTTTTTCTTGGACCGTGAGTACGTATGCTATAATTAAACTAGTAAATTGTGATTATTATAGGTCTTCATCATTGTGACTTAAACGGCTAAGATGAAATACCATTAGGTGGCTGATTTCTCCTAGTTCAATGAAGCTGAGGATATGGCAGGATGACCCTCAAATAGCACAGGCTACCACAAATCCAGTGCAACTGTCTATGCATTGGCCTTGTCATCTCTGCTTATGCCTTAGTCTCTCTGGTTGGGTGTGCTGGCCCTTCATCTCCTGCCATTCCTTCGGCATGATGCTAGTCATGGTCTGCTATATCTGTTAGTAGCTTTTAGTGTATAATGTGATTATACTGTGACTTATTCCTGGAAGTGTTAAGTAAATGAAATTAGTACAAAAATAAAGTATGTATGTTAGCGATGTCTCCTCACAGCAAGAAGGTCCTGGGTTAGATCCCTGGGTCGACCACAGGTGCCTTTCACTGCGGAGTTTGCAAGCTCTCCCCGTGTTCACATTGGTGTCCTCCAGGTGCTCTGGTTTCCTACTGTCTAAAGGCTGCAATAAGTTGACTGGTTGCTCTAAATTCCCCATAGTTGGATTGTGAAGTGAAAGTGACTAGTTGTCATTGTGAACACACTCAAGCACCACAACGAAATGCAACCTCTGCATTTAACCCA
>JBBPDA010000001.1:3671529-3685418 GCA_037974385.1 Arnoldichthys spilopterus
TATATATATCTCTATCAGGCTCCCTATTAATTATTGCATCAGCCATAACATTAGCACCACTGGCAGGTAAAGTGAATAACACAGATCATCTCATCTTGTTAAAATGATTGCTTTCAGGGGTGAGATAAATTAGGCAGCAAGGTTCCAGGTATGCAGTAGTGGGTACCTAATAAAGAAGTCATCCCAGGAAGAATAACTGGTAAATTGGTCATGAGCAGCCCAGGCCTTTAAAAAGTGAATGGTAGCCACCAATTTGCATAATGCCAGCTGGCTGGTTTTATCCACTGTTGGCATCATTTGCATTTTTGAGCGATCTATTCCTTTAAGTCAGGTAATCTCAAGCTAACTGTTGTCTCCATGGCAGGGGGCAGGTGCTAAGATCACTCAGGCATGAGGCATTGTTTGCAGTAAATTTGCTCCCTGAGTGTCATCTAGGTGTGTGTTTGCATAATGTGACCACTCAGCCCTGTGCCGTGTGTTTTGGCAAAGGTTGCTGGGTACCAGCTGGGTTTGTTCTAACTGCTGCGGAAGCTGTTGGGCTACAGTCACTCTGTTGAAGCGATGGGGTGTAGAAAATATCCCACCAACACGGGATATTCCAAGCTCATTGCCTGGCAGTTAATTGAGGGAGCAGGATTTGGAAAACGATTCCCGTGGCTCTTGACATCAATAAAGCACAGTGGACAAGCGAGCTGAACTGGAAACTCACTCCCAATTCGACTTTGCCCTGTATATAGTAATGGTGTCAAAGCACTTGGCTGGGCAGCAGATGTTTTAGAGTGCCTTCTCTTTTGTGTGAGTCTTGTATTTAAAACCAATAGGCTGGCCAAAGGTTAGTAAGTAGTAAGTCTGATCTCAAATTTATCTCCCCTTTTAGGCAATGCAGTAACCCCGTATAACCCTTATGAAGTGAGTGTGTGTGCCTGGGTGTGCTTAAGTAACCCTTGAATCACCATATGACATCAATTATCGTATTTCCAGCCCATCAGACCACAATTGGCAGTGTAAGTGTAGTATTTCTAGGCCATTTTATAGATTCTGGAGGAGTGCCATACCAAAACCGATTTGCTTTCTTGTCTCCCTTGTGGATGCCCTTGCCTCAACCATTGGTGAGTCCACAGTCAAAATGGGAAAAAACTTTAGTACTCCAACCTAATCTTTGTCTGCTGCATATATAGCATACAGTCACACAATAGTTTTGGTCCATTTCTCAGCTTAGAAAATAGCAAAAATCTTATGTACTGATAATAGATGCCAGTGCGTAAGTGCTAACCCAGTTAACAGTAGAATCCCTAAAGCCAAAAAATTTCTCGTAAGGTATACCCACCCCCCCACCCCCCTTCATGCTTGCCCAAAGTGCATGGTTCCGAACGAACCTTTTTGATATGCAAATTAAGTTTGAGAGAGAGAGAGAGAATTTCTATGTGATTAATAAACATTGTTAACTTGCACAAAGTTCTGCCTGTGTGTGCAGCATGTTCACTTTCTCTGTTTATTCCTATCGCATGGTAGCCGCTGTGTTTGGCTTCGCGGCTGATCAGCAGCTCCTCTTTTGATTTTCCCACCTAATTTCTGCCCTTATTTACACCTGCCTTGGCACTATAGCACTACATTACCCATAATGCCTTTCCTTTAAAGAAATTGCGCTTGCCCATTTGCTATAGAAGGTAGCGTGGGCGTCCTTAACAGCAAAACATTGTGGGTAATGTAGTGCTAAATTGCAAAAGCTGGTGTGAATAATAGCAGAAGGAGGGGGTTGGGTCATTAGAAGAAAAACTGAGAAATTTGACAGAGAGAGAGTTTGGTGTTTGCAGAGTTACTCCGAATGGGCAGCTAGCAATTAGCTGTGAAGCCAGACACAGCGGGTTCCCTGCTTCGACAGCCACAGTCATGAGAAATATAGAAAGGCAGCATGCAGCCTGAGCAAGTCTTTGTTTTAGCATCTGATTTTTTAAATTGTTTATATGCAGTGTGAACTGTGGCAGCTCGTAACACAACATACTCACTCAAGCTCACACACACACACTTGGGGTATGAACAGAAACTGTGGCTTGATTTGCATAACAAACTGTGGTAAATGTTGGTGGCGTGCACTTTTGGCGAGCCCCTGCTCGCTCAGAGAGACTGAAATTCTCAGGACTTCTAGTGTTACAGGGACAAATTGAATGCACAGAACTTTCCACTTGCCCCAGATGTAGCTGATCTTTCAGAAAAATCCTGGTGTCAAACTTTCTTTACTTCCTGTAAAACGACGAGACTGATGTAGCTGGTGATGCCCTTCATGCCTATATGCATGTGAGTGGCCTCAGCTAAGGCAGGCCTAATGTGGAAGATCACTGAACACTGAAGGCAAAGAGCCCCTCGTCCTGCATAGTTTAGTGTTTTCCTGCTCTGAGATTCCCATTTTAACCCTACATTAAAGAATGTCATGGCACCCACATCAACATAAGCCTGTTTCAACCACATCCAGTCAACTTAGACTTGTCAATGTGGTTTAAGGCACAGTGTGACTTACTGTGAGCTATATAAATGAACCAGACCACATTTAGCGGAGTGCTGCTTGCTGCCCCTTTAGACAACTTTCAGAAATCATCTCAAGATCAGTTTTTTTTACAAAGACTGTTATAAATACAGAAGGAAACTCACTCAAGATCAGTCCTGCTTTTGATTATCACCTTTTTTTTCAGTTGTATGAAATAGCTGCTTGTAGAGCTTTACTTCCTTTTTATAGCTTGCAGTTAGTCCTAGTGGGTACTAAACCATAGTTACAAGTATACGATACTTTATTCAAGAGCTGCGTGTGGTTTGCTAAGGTTGAGAGAAGCGTTTATGTGGAACCAATTTGACCCTGCTTTGTAGCTCATGCAGTAAAATGAAAAAGCAAAATTTGGACGCTGACGTTTTGACTGATCAGCTTAATTTGGGGTAAGTAGGGAAGAATATGTAATTTTATTTTATTTTTTTTAACACACTGTTACTTTAATGTCCATGGTAATCAACCATACCAAATGCTTAAATGCTGGCATATTCCTTGAAGCTAGTTTGCATGAGATTGGGGAAGGTATTGAGACTTCAAGCCAGAAACGTACAGGCTGAGAGGCATGCAGTTTTTTTTCATTGAGCGTAATAGAGATGTCTGTTTGACAAGTGTCTGAGCATGGACTGGAGCATTGTGCTTAGGAGAGGAGAGTTGGAAAAGAGAGAAATGTGGATGTTTTCCCACAGCTTCACTCTTACTCGTGCATAGTGGGAAGACCAGCATGCAAATCTTGACAGAAAGCAATTGAACTGTTTGGGAATTACAGAGTCCGAGGGTTTAGCTTGCGTTGGAAAGCCAGTAAGCTGTTTTTTGTTGGTCTGCTTGCATCAACTGCTGTGCTCCAGCATCTTTTGGATGTGTTCAAATCGTTAAAATCTCAATCATTTTACCCTAAGGCACAAGCCGGAAGAACTCGAATGAGGGCTTAGCAGGGAAAATGTTGACATACACCCTTTTTATGATCTGTATACACAAAACAGAAGGGTCGTTGCGTGTCCGGCTTGCTTTGCTAAGTGTGATTCCCTTAATGAAAGACATTTGCTTACTGTTGACCATCTCCCAAGGTTTCTCCTTGCCCAGTGCGATCCAGTTGGCCTTGCCGGTAAGTGTGACCGGTATTATTTCCACTTCCCTGCTTTTTTTTTTTTTTTTCCTTCTTTTGCGCCACTTTAACAATCAGCTTTTCATGAATTGTCTTGCCTTAATTTGACTGTGTTGATCAGAGCTGAGCAAAACACAAACCTGGAGGCGTGGTCCTGTAATTGGACTGTCAAGTAGGATAGCAGGGAGCTGCTGGTACCCTGAAGGAACCAAAAGGAGCTTACTCAGTACATCCAAAAACATGTTGGAAAGCGTTTACTGTGAAACTGTCTTACATGTGGGCGAAACTTACAGTTGCAGTTTGGCAGCTGAGGCGACAGTTCAGAGCAGCAACTAAACAAATGCTGGTCATGCTTTATAAGTCATACACAGCGCTGGTGTATTTCCTTTGTCATAAATAGAATGCCTAAGTGTGTAGGCCGTGCAAGGCCCAGCAAGCAATGTTCTAATCCTGTATATCTAAACTGCAACCACGCTGCCTGTGCAGTTCAAGTATGATCTTGCTTGAACAAGGTGTGCTATGAGGGTCGATTCATAGGTTAGCGTGACATCCCCATTTTAAGCAATAACTTGGTGGCAAACTCATTGTACACAGATTTCTCAATATCCCCAATGTAATCGTTCAGCTAAGTTGTTTGATGCCCAAATTTCCCTTAAAATTTTGCTAATGGAATTGACCAGTTAGCATCATGCCTAAATCATCTCTTACTTTTCTTAATGTGCATGGAGTAATTCAAAGTAGACTTGCTTATGTGTATCACTGTATGACATATCGAAGTGTATAAATATAGACAACAGTGTTTAGCTTAACACCTATTTTTAGGTATCAAGTGCAAGTCTATTTGTGAATACATAACTCTGTGGTTTGAGCTATGGTAGTTCAAGAAAAAGCTTGCATTACTCATTAGTAGGAAGGGGTCACAAACAATTAAATGATTAACATAACATTATACTCAATCATTTTGGCTAAAAGACATATTTTGAGCAGGCCTCTGTTGCATGTAATGCATTACTACTAAATGCACCTAGAAGCTGTTTGCCAACCACCATTGCTGACAGTAAAAGACCAGTAAAAAAGAACTGTTCACTGTTAAAACATGTTTTGTGAAAAGAGTGCAGTATATCACATCGTGAATTTGCTCTCACACACTATCTGTGTGTTTGAATAATAGTTAAATAGTATTTTTGCTTGCAATGTCCGTCCCTACACTGAACAAAGTTACAGCAACCAGTTAGAACCAGTTAGTTTGTTAATCCACTGAATCTAGCATTATACACCCCTGTTGTGCTGTAAACTGCACTGATTTTTTCATTAAAAATAAGCATGACCAGACTTCAATCTACTGTCTTTCTTCGGAGTCCTGCTAGCTGCTTGGCCCCTGTGCTAGCACCCATGTTGGTGTGATCCAATAGAGAACATTCAGATCAGTGCTAGAGGGGCCCACTTGAAAGAGAGCAAAGAAAATAGCCTACACCTCCCAAGAGTGCAATTCCAGTTAAATTGCTGCTGACAAAACGGGAGCCTGTTCCGTCTGACAGAAGTTGTATGACACTGGAGCATAATCAACTGCAATTTCCCCTAGCAGGTAGTGTTCAAGTGGAAGTTTATGATTGTGGCATATTGTGTCTGTGGTCTGGCCTGAGGCAAATCCTGCCCAGAGGCTAAACTCTTCTGTCTGATCTTTCTCACCATTTCTGCATCTTCCTTTCCTCAGGCTCGGAGCACAGATAATCTGGACAGTTCTGGGGAGCCCGCCACCCGCTCAGTTGGCACCACTGCCAACTTGAAGGGGAAGATGAGCAAGAGGTGAGAAACTTTTTGCTGCCGCTTCTCAGCAGCATTGTTCTCTGCTATTACCTGACTAGACTGAAGGGACTAGAGCATCAAAGCAGACTCGTTGAGTAGCTAAGGATGGACAATGCCAAGGATGTTATATTGTATTACCTAACATTTTTATGATGCATGTTATAATTATAATCAGTTATTTAAAAAAAAAAAGTAAAAATTTCTGTTTACTTTGAATAAAGAACGAAAAGCCTTGTTCTGTCTGGAAATTCTCCACAAAAGGGAGCTGTTAGCATGCAGTGAGGGATTGTCTAACTTAAATAACCACGGACTTCCCGGGAAAAGGTGTCTCCTTGATGGCAGCATCTGTGTCTCTAAAATCCCAATATGCATCCGGCATCAATGACACGTTCACACTTATGCAAGTTGCCTATTCCATGGGCACTAAGGCACCCCCATACCATGACCGGTGTTGACTTTTACATCTTTTGCACCACCACATAATGTCCGAACTCTATCAGAAATATGGTGTGTAATTGATCACAATATCAAATAACATGGCTGTTATTAGTGATCATAACTGTTACTGCGGAAATGCTGCTTAGCTGTCATCATACACGTGTCCCAGTGATGTAGTTTTAATCGTGTACTCGACGTCCATTGTAAATTTGGGCAATGCAGACAACTTTTATTCCATGTGTGTCACAAGCAGACAAAATGCACAGAATTGCTTTATGAGTAGTTTAATTTTGATGTTCTAAATTCAAAGTTATTACCAACATATATATTTTCTAGCACTAACTATTACTAACTACTAAGTTATTAATTACTAAGTTAGCAATTTTTCCCTCAAAAAATAAGTGGAGTGAGAGACATATAGCTGTCTACATTTCCTTGAGCCTCCTGTGACCACTTCTATAGGAATTTGTGACTGGAGAATAATGTTGTGTTTATTTACTACATTAGTCACAAATATGCAACGAGCACATGTTTGTGTACATGTACAGACTGTGAGAAACGCAGCCACGGCTCAGTAAATTTGCAGCGATGGACTATTGCTTATCTGCATATTGTGATTTAAATATACCTTACATTAAACCTGAAGTTCTTGTTTGCACATACTCCATCTACAAATGGTAACTGCTAAATGTAACTTCATTAACATGGCTGAATCAAAAACCCAATTTTTAAAGCATGTGGCCTGAGTTAATGTCAAATCAAGCTCATGTAAAGGGGTTAAAATAGTTATGCACTAGCAAAATCCTCATGAGTTACACAGAAATCTAAAATAGGAAGCAGTTCAGTTTCACTTCCTTTTACAAAACTGATAGTGAGATGCAAATTTTCCTCACATGGTGTCACAATACGGTTATAGTCTTTCATGCAACTCACTCCTGAAAGGCCCCCCACAGGCCCTCAGGAGTGCATGCCTAGCTTTAGCATGCAAATTTCAGAACCGCTAGCTAATGTTGCACAATATCAGTAAACATACAGTATTCAAATCCATTTTCATCATGGTTGCTGAGTGTACCTTGCTTGAAAATGTCCTCGTTCTTTGGAAATTGTGTTCTGCTCAAGATCTTTGAATGATTAAATAAAACACCTTGATGACACCGTTTGAGATTTGGTAACACTTATAACACTGTGTTTAATGTCATGCTAAGTAATGCTGAATGTAAATAGCCTCATTGCAAAGCATGTGCCAGCATAACGTTATACAGCTGTAGTGTAACAGGGTAGTCAGCAGTAGTTTTGTTTGGGCACAGCATGCCTAGGCCTTCCCACTTTTATCACTAGCTCACTCAAAACCACTTCTCGAGTCTACTCTCAGTGTCAAAGTCTCCGTCATTAAACCAAAAACGCAAATGAAAATGCATTTGGTTAATAAATGACCGTTTTAAAAAATTAAGTCTTTGACACTGACCTTAACCAATAAGCAGAACTGTGAGGCATTTTGGTAAATAAGCCCTTTTGAGTCCCCAACATACTCCAAATCCATTTTTATCATACTTATTGGGACTGTTACAGATAAATGTGATTAACTGCATTTGGGGGTAAGTGGAAAATCAGGTACATGCGATTTTAAGCCAAATTAGTTAATTAGCCAAGACATGTCTGAAGTCCTTTCCTTTTTAGAGGTGGTGCTGCACAGTTAACATTACTAAAAAAATTTGAAATCAATGGTCATCCAAATTGATTCCATTTTTTTTCTTTAAGGTAAATGAGCACACTCATTTTTACAGCTTACAGTAAGTTATAATGGGTCCTAAACGGCATTCACGAGTCTGTGCCACCTTAATAAAGAGCTGGATGCATTTTGAGACGTTCTGAGGAAGTATTTTTGGAAATGATTTGGGTGTCTATTGACTTCTAGTGTTAGCCTCGTTCCGCCAGTGAGAAACGAAGTACATTTTGGACACCAAATATGTTTAGTCTGATCGTCTGGATCTTAGGAAAGTGAGAAATGATGCAAATAAGACAAATTAATTTAGTTAAATGTACATTACTTATTACATCCTAGGTCTTAAGTAAATAAAATAGAAAATAGTTCAAAGTTATTGTTAAAAGTGAGGAAAGAACCACTGGATTTACTGGTGCTTTGTTATTTAAGAGATATATTTTTGATATTTTGAAAACCATTATAATGCTGAGAACTGTGGTGGTAGTTTTTGGTCACTAACATTGACATACTGTCCCATCCCAACTAACATCAAGCAGCAAGTTTAAAGCTTTTTGCTATAGAAGAGTAAGCCTTTATGCTTCGCGTGTGTCATAGACAGACAGACGATTTACACTCTGTATGCATTCTGTATATCTAGCTGTCTGTCAGTCTGTCTGTCGGTTGGTTGGTTTGTTTATTTATTTTTGTTTGTTTGTTTGCAGGCTTTCTGTTGTTAAAGGCCACTTCCCAAAGCTTGTTGACTGTGCCCACTTTCACTATGAGAATGTGGACTTTGGATCCATTGAGGTAAGCTTTGAAATGCCAGTCAAAATTTGTCTGAAATTGCTGTGACGTACGTTTCCTGCGCTGACATATGTGTATGTTTCACAACTTGGTGCTAATTTCCACAGCATTTCTGTACACACAGCTGTCTGAATCAGCTTAGCTTAAGCTAAAACAGACCCCAAACTAAGACACTCTTCCTAGTGTTTTACAGTGATGATGCCGCCACTTTTCTAGTCTAGTGTTCTATCGCATACTCACCTGAGTTTTACATGACAATTACATGTGCACTTTGAAACAATCTTACAACATTTCCCAACCACTTCCCTCACATGCACTTGTGGTGTAGCTAGCACTGTGTATTCATTTACTTGTTTGAGAGAGAGAAAGAGAGAGAGAGAGAGAGAGAGAGAGAGAGAGAGAAATTCATTTGAACCCATTTTAAATATAGCAAACATATAAAACCTTTTTAAAAAAGGATTTGCAATGTGCTTTACAGAAATATTAGCACACTATGGAGGAAATAGTGTTGTACTATGAATAATACGTATAATAAAATGTAACTGAAAATGTATCTTTTGATCATTCAGTGATTTTATGTAAATCTCTAGAAACAAATTCTATTATTTTTTCAAAATTCTGCATAATGAAATTGTCAAGATGTAAACAAAAGAGGGCATTTTCAATGAATAAGCAAAGTCGTAGCCGAAATATTGCAGGTTATATGACTGGAGGTGATATTGCTTTGTTTCAGTGCATGTGTACACTTGTACTTGAATTTAAGACATTTGGTCCTCACAGGTATACAAATACAAGTCAGCATGTGCCATAGATATATGCTTGATCTGTAGGGGGGTGGTCAAAAATGAGAGGTTGGAAGTGTAGACTGGCAACATCTCTAGGACTGTGGCTATTGTTTACTTTGTGCCTGACTTACACACACACACACACACACACATTTCCTAAGCCTGACTCCAAACCTCAGTAAGTGGACAGAAATGGTTTCATTTAGTTTTTTAGGTAAAATGCTTTTTTTTATAATAGCTCCATGTTCTAAGTTGGAGCCTTTTTTGTTTGCCATGTACCCCTGAGTCTACGTGCACACACTGACTCACATACACTTTTTCTTTTGTTTCCTGCCCGTGTGCACTGAAGAGGAAGAGCAGCGGCCCGTTTCTTTTTCTCTTTGTCTTGAATGGGTTTTTTGCTCTGAGCTCTAATGTACTGTTATGATGTCAGATGCTCATTGATGTTCTGTGCAGGGCCATAACTACTCTGAGGTAGGGGGGATGGGGGCAGTCGCACTATAGCCCATGTTGCAGAGACCCCTGTGACCTCTTGGCCTTTTAAAATCTTTTATTACACACACTGACCCAATCGTACACCTACAACTCTTTTCCACACACTCTTTTCCACTCTGATATTTAATATTATTATTATTATATTCTTTATATTAAATATTCTATGTTATATATTTACATTATTTGCTCTGTGATTTGTCCGAGAGCTAAATACGAGAATAGCGATTAAACATTAAAATTAATCCGGGTCTGCTTGCGTTGTGCAACAGCCTGTTAGAACGTACATGCTTTTTATTAGGGTCTAAAATGATGTGCTATGTTTGTGTGTGGTGTGTGGAGGTGTGTGTGTATAGCTTGGATGTTCTCACATTTTAAATAGGGTGAGTGTTTGTGTGCATGCATTTTTTTGTAGGTTGGAAATGATGAGATGTGTGTGTGTGTATGTGTGTGGAGCACCTGAAGCGACCCAGCTTCAACGTTCCCATCATGCACTGGGGGTCTTTCTCATTAGTGTTTAACCTCCCTAACGAAAGGCGAGCTATAAAAGATCCTTCCATCTTTAGTGTCCGTGCCCTGTGAAGCAGAAAGCCGAATAAACAGCATGCCAAAGGCTCTCCGAACTCCTCTCTGTTCTCCTTTCCATCCACTCATGCTCCTTCCCCTTCTGTCCCTTCACCACTAGAGCTGGGGAAAATGCACCAGGGTAAAGGTGCTGATTCAACGACATTAAAAAATAATCGTAGATTAAACTCTCGGGCTACTTTGCAAAGTAAAAAGCTCAGTGTGCTGTTTTTATTGCCTGCAAGGTACAGGCTTGAATTGACTAATTAGTAGTTAGTACCCCCCCCCCCAAAAAAAAAGGAGAAACACTGCAAGAAACTGTAATGACCTCATCTTTCGTGTGACAAACCGTACCAATGTTCGTGTGAGAGATCCCATGTCGCATGGTGCAAATTTTTTATTTTTCATATTTTATTTTTTTTGGACCAGTCTGTAGTAGGTACAAAAATTAGTACCAGGTATGTGGAAAAGCACCACTCCACTCCTGATACTTTGTCCTGCCCATGTTATGATCTCCATCTACCTAACAGGTCCACTATAGTCTTATAAACTGTAGCCCTTCTGCCCCACTCATCGTTATTCAATTTCTGTCCACTGGATCCCTGTTGTCCAGATATTATATTATAGATGTCTTAGCCCAGCAGTGACACTGACATTGTATTAGCATTGGTGTTGCTAGAGTTTTTACACACCACCTAAAAATACCAGGCCAGGTGCAGCACTGGGGTCAGAAACTGCCGTTAATGAAGGGCTAGAGGATGAGTAACACTAATTGGGCATTAGCAGATGGGCTACAATGAGTATACACCAGTCACATTTGTGTAAAAAATTGCACTTAAATAATATATTTGAGATTTCAAATCTTCCTAAAGATTTATAAACGAGTCTTAGGCTTGAGATTTACACCCTCAAACCCCTAAACCCACACCCCCACCCAACCCCCTCCCCCATGCAAATGTTTGTCTGCAGGATCGCATGAGTTCATGCCACTGTCTGTTGCACTTCAGATTAAAATGCCTCCGTTTAATCCTCTCAGTCTCACTGCCCACCGCCCAGCACCCCCTTCTCGCAGATAGACGGGATGGAGGGGACTCTTGACGGTGCTGCTATTGTGTACTCTGTGTGGCCTGCTCCAGGATGGCTAATGCTCAGAGAAAACTCTGTTCAAGAGAGTACACTTCTTTTTATACTCCAGATTTATTAAAAGTTACTTTAACATTTAGAATTGGAATAATTTTAGCAAGTTTACAGACAAATGTTTTATGTTCAGGAACCCCTGTGAAGTGCAAGGTCAGACAGCACGTTGATGACAATCCGTGGGGAAAAAAACCACTACCTATAAGGGTTGGACGATTCCCAAATCATATCACGATCTCTTTAATGACCTTTTAAAGAATCATTTGTACAGTTATAACACAATATTAAATTAAATACACTTGGTAGTTACTAAAAATCCGTAATTATTAAAAACGTTGTAGTCAGTAGATAAAACAACCATTTAAAGGCTTCACGTTCTTCAGAACTTGTTTAGAAAATGCAGTTAAGTATATTACAATATATAAAAATATTTCTATACAATTATAGTTATATTTTAACTGCACCACTCTTGTAATGACCAGAAAATATAACAAAACAAAACACAGTAACAGATTTAACTTAAAATATCATGCCGGTCTTTGACAAACCACACTACCGACATCCAGTCTTTTCATGGCATCAGCACATCATCCATCTTGCTGGTAATTCGCCCTATGACGGATAAGTGCTATTATTTGGCCAATCAGCACAGCCATCTAATAGGCAAGCGTTCTGTTGGTTCATAGCGTGGATCCAGAATTACTGTTGCTACTGTAGTTTGGACACATAGCTAGGATGACACAAAAGGTCACAAAAACCATGTATTGGGTTTTTTTCAAGGTCAAGCATGGTATAAAATTGTCGGATTGTCTACCCGTTCATTTCTATGATATAAAATTATTATAAATCTTAATTTAAAAAATCCACATTTGAGTGAGTAAGTGAAAAGGTTTGGATAATTCAGTAGAGGAAGCTGCTTAGCTTCACAGGGATGCGAAACGGTTTAGTGCGTATGTTATCGTTTCCTCTTACCGACTTTTCATTTTCAGCTGTAAGAGACTCCGACCACATGAATTACCAGTTTTACATTTAAAATCAGGCTTTAAATAGTTTTATTTTGAAGAAATCACAAGTTCATGTGAGTTTTATTATAATCGCTGTAATAAAAGGTTGGGTATATGTTGTGAGGTATGTATATCTGGTCACGGCTTGTGATTTCACCATATTACACTATACTGTGTATTATCTTTCTCATTGTGTAACAGTACTGTGTTTGTGGTTATGCAACTGTTATGTGACACTTTTATAAAAAAAATAGTAAATAAAAAAAGTCCTCCATCATAAAATAATGCAAAGAACACACTAAAACTAATAGATATGTACTGCTCATTTAAAATTAATTTACCATTTATGAGAACATGTTACCAGATGTCCTGTTTATTGTGGAATGCTTAAGTTGTTTAACTTATACAAAAAAAATCACTCTTATTTTGGATGGTCCTAGCTTTTTACAGTGTTCCAGGCATCAAATTAAAATTTGTTTTTATTATTTAAATACAATCAAGTTGTTCAGCCAGACTGTTTTGTTGTACTGTTGTACTTTTCTCAGTTAAATAATTTAAGTTAAATAATAATTTAGTTTATGAGAAATTAGATTTTTAATTGCATTGTACATGGTCTCACAGGTCCAAACATTTCAGTTTTCCCAACTTTTCCATCAGTCCCACCACCTAAAACTGGACGTTGATTTTGTTATTTGTTGAAACACTGCTGTGTGTTCAGAACACTTTTAGAATAAAATGGAGGTGAAGAACATCTCCCTGCATTCATTAATACTGTCGCCATGCCAATGTTGACATGGCTGCATGCCGGTGTTGGTCAAATACAGCCACTGATTACACCAGTTTTACAATGAGGCATAAAATTGCTGCTTTTTATTTTTTGTTTATTATTCCCCTTCCAGATCTATGCATTTTTACACCCCTAGTCCTGAAGCAAACCAAGGGAACCGAGCTTTAAAATCTGTCTGTGTGTCTTGCCCTATCTGTTAACGTGTGTGTGTGTGTGTGTGTTCAGCTTCAGTTTGCTAGCGAGCAGAGCGATGCTAGCTGGAGCTCAGCCAGTGCCAAAGACCTGGTCTTCCTCGTGCAGGTCTCCTGCCAGGTGAGTGGACGTGCCCTCCCTCCCCTTTTATTAATAACACACCTCGGCCTGTCCATGCTGTCACACACTCTCACCCGCAGTATGTTTCAAGGTGAAAAATGTCACTCTGCATGTGAGGCTCCTCTCACTTACAGTGCCTGTCAAAGTCCAGACACACCTTATTAAATGTTTTCCATAATCCTAAGCTAAGATGTGACATATTGACACATACATCATGTATCAATATCCCAAAATTATTGCAATACTATTTATAGGTCATAATGCCCAATCCCACTTACCCTCTAAGTGTTACATTTTTACGTTATGCCACTGCCTCCATTTCCCCATCTTTCTCTCTCTGTCTCTCTCTCTCTCTCTCTCTCTCTCTCTCTCTCTCTCTCTCTCTCTCTCTCTCTCTCTCCCTCTCTCTCTCTCTCT
>JBBPDA010000001.1:3685518-3699013 GCA_037974385.1 Arnoldichthys spilopterus
CTCTCTCTCTCTCTCTCTCTCTCTCTCTCTCTCTCTCTCTCTCTCTCTCTCTCTCTCTCTCTCCCTCGCTCTCTCTCGCACGCTCCCCCACCCCCTCTCCCCGTATGTAGGGTAAGACATGGATGGTTCGCCGCTCGTATGAAGAGTTCCGGACTTTGGATGCTCATCTGCACCAGTGTATTTACGACCGGCGCTATTCCCAGCTACTGCCCCTGCCCACCCTCAGCGAGATTGGGGACAGAGTGGAGGTGAGTGGGGAATTCATACCACCTCAGGATGTGCCCCCTTTTCTCCCATGTAATGCCAGTTGTGTGTCTTCTGTGTAATGCAGCTATGCAGTATGGAGGTCAATGGCTACTTATATAGGCCAGGTGTATGTTTCTAGCGGTCAGCTATACAGGCTGACTCTCTGTTAGGGTGTTATAATGGAGAATGCCTTTCTGTTGAAATGTGAGCATTAGTAAGATATGTATGGGTTTACATGCAGGAAGCTTTAGTGCTGTTGAATCTGGTTTAGAATGTACTTACTGTTACCTGTGTGTAAATTTCTGAACTGACCTACTCTCGTGCTCTCTCTCAGATTTTCACCCCCATGCTCTCCGAGTACCTGAACCGTCTCTCCATGATAGTGGACAGCAAGCTGAACTGTGGGCCTGTGCTCACCTGGATGGAGGTGAGGAAGATTTGTTCTTTATTCAGGGTGGAAATTGCCCGAGGGGCAGTAAGACACTTATTTGCGGCTTCTAACTACTTCGAAGCCAGAGATGTACGAGGTATACATGGCACAGCTGTATTACTATACAGTGCCAAGAAATATTAGAGATGCTACACTGTTAAGGTTTTTTTTTTCTCCTTTCCCACCTATAAAGTCGTTATACACAATAATGTGAACATGTATGAATTGAGCATGTATGTGTGCATACATGTGTGTATTTGTGTGTGTGTATACAGGATAGGGAATTAAATAGCTTGAAATACACTTGTAGGCAAATATTTGGATGCCTAGACTTGGGTACCAAATTCTACTTGTAAGGGTGCCAACCAAATGACACGGTCAATACCAAGAGCTGATTCGCGTTAAATCAATCCGTACCACATTTCTGTACCTGAGAGCAAGCCTTACAGTCATGGGAATGGTGAGCTGAAAGTGGTTACACTTTTCAAAACTTGACCACAGCACCTGCAGGTGATTTTGGCAGGATGCCAACAGCCATCCCCAAAGAAGTTGAATCCTCCATGGGCAAAAAACTTGAACTGAGGCATTAAATTCTTCCTGTGATAAATGAGATGGCTGCTGTTGGGAAGGATATCATCTGCTTCCTCTGAAATGAACATGACTGTGTGCTCACGCTGTGCCCTGGTGATAGACTGAGGCAGATCAGAGGTTGTAGGGGTGGTTTTAAAAGAGAAGTGTAACATATTCTAAATGAACATGTTTGAATTGAGAAGTTTATTTAATGAATTGCTTTTTATTATTATTAATAATAATAATAATAATAATGTATTTGTATGTATGTATAATTTATATTTATTTATGTATTTATTTAATTTTATTTGGCTTTCCAAAGATAGTAAAGTCTTAGAAAAATGTGTTCCATCAGATACCAGCTCTGAATTCCAGTTACCTGTACTGGTACTGGTATAGGTTCATATTTAGGTGCTGCTGCTCAAATGACTAGTTTTATTGATATTGTATATGGATAGTAACACATTCTCTTTTAATGCGCAGTTGCTGTTTATTTTCTGAAATCCAAACATTAGAGGAAAAATATTTATATATTATAATAATATAAATAAATATATTTATTTATAATGTAAAACTACCTGTTCAGTAGATAGGGTGCCTTTTATTTTTCACACAAGTATGTTATGCTCAGCAAATTTGTAGAATTTCTGCCTTAAATTAGCATGGAAAAAATTTTTTTGTTCTGTTTGACAGTTATAACTTGCATGTGGCTGTAAATGACAGTAGTGGTTATGAGGCCACTTCCTTTCATTCGTCTTCTTTTTTTTATGCACTTTGACTTTAGATTTTGTTTTGGTCAAGATGCAAAAAAGAAATGTATACTTTTATGCCATGTTATTTTGTCAGTTTAATTTGGTAAATAATATTTTATATAACAGTGTGTTGTAAATGGCAGCAGATTTGACTTGGTCCCTGAATTTGATCTACATTAAAACCACTGAGAGATGACATGAATAACATTGATCATCTTGTCTCATTACAGTGGCACCTGTCAGGGGGTGTGTGATATATCAGTCAGGAAGTGAACAGTCAGTTCTAAAAGTTGCTGTGTTGGAAGCAAGAAAAATACCCAGCATAAGGATCAGTCACTTAGACTAGGGTCTTGTGATGGCTAGACAACTGAGAGAGTGTATCCAGAAACGGCAGGTCTTGTGCAGTGTTCCAGGTATGCAGTAGTTAGTACCTACCAAGAGTGATCTAAGACAACCGGTGAATCAGTGACCGGGTCATGGACACCATGGGCTAATTGGTGCATACTGTCAAGTAAATGTATTGTTATTTATTTCAAATGCAATTTTAATACTGCTAAGGTTTAGAAAATTGCAATGTGTGATTTTTGCAAGCACTAATAAAAATAACTACCAAAAGAACTACCAAAGCTACCAAAACTCTAAAATAATATGCCCATGTAAACGCATCAGTACAGTGGTAACAGCCCTCCTGAGTCCAGGTGTCTGCTCTGAGACCTTTTAAAGTTTTTGTGCGACTGAAGTCTGTTGGCCCAAATACTACAGACACATTCTATGGACAACCTGGCCCTAAGCAAGATGGGAATTTTGCAAAAGGTCATGGTTCATTATGACTAGGAAACTTCTTGCTTGGACGTCATCATGTCATCTGTCGTCTTTCAGATTGACAATCATGGGAACCGGTTTCTGTTGAAGGAAGAGGCATCTTTAAACGTCCCAGCCATCGCGGCAGCTCATGTCATCAAGCGCTACACTGCCCAAGCCAGTGATGAGATCTCCATCGAGGTACTTGTTCATGCTGAAGACCTGTCCCATAGAGGGATAAGCATTTTTAGGATTTGGATGTCAGTTTTAATCTAATACTGTTTGAACACAAAGTTTTTTTTTAAGCTTTTATTTATTGATTTATCTTCATTTTGGCATAATGCTTACATAACAATTTTTTTCACCTAATTTTCATGTACATATCAGATTTGGAGTTTTGAATCATAAAAACACAATTACATTTTTTTTTTACTTCAGACTACACAGGCTATGTTCAAATACTAAAGTCCTATGATTTTAGATATCCATGTCTTCTAATAGTCACACCTGTCCCTCATCCATTAGTTTGTGATGAGAAGAAAAGGAGCTTCTACTGTAGTCATATAGTAACTGAGCTCCTACATAACCCCCCACAGTCATATCAGTCAATCTGCTCGCTATGGCTCATGTCTGAGGGCAAGAATATTGTTGTCCTGTGCTTTGTCCTGGCCTGCTTCTACACTTCTACAGCTTGCCAGATTCTGCTGTGCTGTCACCCTCTCCTCCTCTTCTTCACCACCATCCACCTCTTCCTCCATCCGGTCTATTCCTGTCCTCCCTCCCCAGTTCCTGCTCCATATAGACTGGCTCTTTCTGGGCCACAGAACAGAGTGACCTGGCACATTTAGAGCGCTCTCTCTCTCTCTCTCTCTCTCTATCTCTCTCTATCTCTCTCTTTCTCTATCTCTTTCTCTATCTCTCTCTTTATCTCTCTGTTTTTCTGCATCTTTCTGTCTTTCTCTCAAGCTCTTTCTCTTGGGCTCTCCCTGTCTCTCTCTCTGTATGTCTGTCTCTTTCAAGTTCACTTGCTCTGTCCCATTCTCTCACACTGTTACTTTGTCACCTGTCTCTTTCTCTCAGGTCTGTCATTCTTTCTCTCTCGTTGTTACTCTCTGTGTCTGTTTGTGTCTGCCTTTGCCTCGTCTGTCTGTCTGTCTCCCACTCACTTTCTCTCTGTCTCTCTCTTTCTCTCAGTCTCTGTCTCTCTCTCTCTCTCTCTCGCTCACACTCTCATATGTGTTCTGCTAAACTGTGCCTGTGCCGTCACTCTTTGTCTTTCATGTGTCTTTTTTTTTTAAATCGCCCTCCTCTCTCTCCTTCTCTATTTTTTTTTTTTCTCTCAGTCTTGTGCCTTTGCTCTCTGGTGAGAAGCAAGCACTGCTCTTTTTCTCACTTCCCTTATGTGGCTGAGAAGTTGCTTGTGATGAGAACCCAACTTGAGTGGGCAAGACCAGGCTTGTAGTGAAACATGTTTTGGCTCAGTTCAGGGCTATTGTGGTTTGGATATTGTTTAATCGGTGTTGTTTCGTCTACAACTCCCACAGTTCTGTGTTCTGACACTGATCTGATCTAATATTAAACTCTAATGCAGAGGCTAATCATGCCACTTGGGTTTGTCATGTCTAACATCAATGATGATGATGTTGAAGTAGAAGCTAGCTCCGATATTTTAGCAACTTTGTTTAATTCAGAATTGGCCTGTGTTGTTTCTAAAGGTCGGTGATATTTTGTCTGTGATTGATATGCCACCCAAAGAGGAGACCACCTGGTGGAGAGGAAAACATGGCTTCCAGGTACCAGCTCTAACTTCAGCACTTGTTTACCTGTCACACATAGCACCACCTGTCTTGAAAGAAGACCATTAGTGGAGGAAAGCCAGTACAGAGGCTGATACCTGTCAGGTTTCATTCAAAATCAAGGAGAAGATGAAGAAGAACTTTGTCGTCCCTACCTTATACAAGTAGACCGCAGAACGAAACAGGGCTTTTTAATGGCTTTGGTGCAACATACACCCTGTAGATTGTTTGCAAGTTTGCACAGTATACGCTGGAAGACCTATATATTACAAAAAGTGCAATTAGATACGACAGTGGTGTTATACCAGCTATAATACAGTATGGAACAGCAGTGAACAACTTGGTTTGAGCCCCAACATTAAATATAAAGGTATTAAACAATAGTCCATTGTAATCAGTTACATTATTTTAGTATCAAATTTCTCTCACCTGAACGTAAATACAGGGTTTACATGAACCCGAACGTGCAAAGTGAGTGTGGTTTCTAATTTCATTACCAACATCCAATGAGTTTAACCGGGGCTACATGTTTTCCCTAAGGAATGTAAACATCACATTTATATTTTCAGTCAATGGAGATGCCAGCTCTCGTTCATAGAGCTCTTGGATTCTTGTTACAGTGAAGGCCCTCGAGATAAACTGTAGCTTCCACTTGCTGTTGATTCAGTTTCTTTACTATTCATTGGGTAAAATTAGGAAAATGAGTTAAACTACAAGTAACTGTTAAAAAAAAATTAACATTCCGTAAACATGTTATTTGACAGCCTAAAACAGACAACTTCAACACAGTCTGTGTTATGAACACAGCAGCATAGCAATGTGAAATTTACATTAACGTTTATTCATTTGGCTGAAGCTTTTATCCATACAACTTCCAAGATACAAGAAACAATCAAGCATTAGAGCTGCACAGGGCAACACTGAGATGAGTAATAGCATAGTGGTGTGGAAATGGTCCTGTTATAGCTTCTGCAAGTCGTAAAATAGCAGCTTAATACACATTATACCAGGAATGCATGCATAGTTCATTATTACAAGGGCTGCACAATATAGTAAAAATGCTATATTCCCATTAAATTGGTGATTGCACATTGCTTTGCAATCTACTGACAATCATCTTAATGCCTTGATTCATCCAAATACCCAAAGAATGTTTGTGAATGGTCATTCTCTGCTGAATCTGGCAAAGTATACATTGTGCACTCAAATCTGTAACCAATGTCAGTTTAACTAGACTAAGCCTGACCTTTTTCTTTTTGCCTTGCAGGTTGGCTTCTTCCCAAGCGAGTGTGTGGAGCTGATCAATGAGAAGGTGCCTCAGTCCGTTAGCGCTCCTGCCGCTAAACTTGGTACTAAACTTGGTTTTCTGTCTTCTTTCGTGCAAGCATGTCTTCATGTTAAGGGGGAATTCCACAGATTAATGCCCACATTATTAAATTGGTTCCGGTCACGGAGGTGAGGAACCAGGCATCTAATGCATTTAATCTAATACACTGCAAGGCAAAATGGTTCTACTGAGTTCAAGTAATTTTATCATCACATATAATATTTTAAAATAGTAAATAAAATGGCTATATTTGCACTTTAGACATCTCTGCATATGATTTAAACACACATTTTAAAAAATGTATGAAATTGCACCTAAACTGACAGTCTTTGTTGTCACTATAGAAGGAGAACCTGTCAGCTCCAAGCCTGGTGTAGCCAGTGCCCCTGGACCACCTTCTCCCACCTCAGGTAGGGAGAATTTCTGTGTCTGTTTGTCAAAATGACTTATCTGTGATTTACCTAATATGCCAGCAACACCGACTGAAATGGCCTTGCCTTCTTCTGTTGCTACCCCTCTTGCTGATTCTAGGATTTTTTTTTTGAGGCCTTGAGTTGAGATGTTTAGGCGGCCATGGTCTGAACTATGTCTCCCTTTAATGAGGCTGCAAAATGTTCTATACCTAATGTGCTATGTGCACCTCTGAACACGCAGTGCTGTCGGTGTGATGGATGCGCCAATTTGTGCATTGCAATTGATCCACTGTCGGACCACCTCAAAATGCTCCCTTGAGAAGGCAGCATTGAAATGGAAGCTGCATTTCAGCTAATTTGTAGGAATCCTGGAGTATATATTGCTTATCTTCGAACTGTACTGTATCTTTTAGAATGTTTCCCTCTCTTTCTCTCTGTTTCTTTCTCTCAGTTCTTCAGCCTTGGTTCCTAAGACTCGCTGGTAACACCTCCCAAGTTGAAATTAACACTTGTTCTCTCTAATTTGCCATAAACAAGGTTCTTCCCTACATTTCCTAACATTTTGTTTAGTTTGCAAACCGAACAGAGTGTCTAACCAGGATTAGTGCCATTTATACAGTGAGCGATCACACAGAGAGCAGGAGTGGGTGGTGTGGAGAGCCTGGCAAATGGAGGTGGAGGAGTGGGCAGCTACCACATGGCATAAATCATCTTGAAATGTTGTGATTATCTCCCTCCTCGCTCTATAAAGCTCAGGCGTCTCGCTGTATAAATGAGAAGCTGTTGTGCTGTCTCCGAGTTCCAATGAATGATTTGTTCCTAGCCCTGTTGTGCTCGGCTTTTTTACTCTCTGCCCTAATCCTAATCTCTCTTAACACATTCCACCGATCCGCTACTTATTGCTTTAAAGGAATCCTTCACCCAAAAATGCCAAGGTTGATTGCAATGAATGAAAGCTAGAATGGGGCCAGCTGGCACAGATCGTTCTGGCGCTTGTTTTGGGATGAAGTATTCCATTAATTTGAATTCTGATGCAAGTGCCAGAGTTTACTGTAACTACCATGGGCCAACATAGGGCTAGTCCAAGGAATAGTTAATCTAACTTGCGTAGCGTTCCCCTCTACCCAACTGTGGATGATTGGCGTAAAATGATTATTGTACAAAGTTTGCTTCTTTTGTTTTGGAGCTACAAGGTGAACAAAGCCAGCAACCAGTGGAAGTGAATACCTTACTAATAAGCATGGTGCAAACCGCATTCCAAACACATTTGCCTCCAACTGCTCAAGTAATCTGAAATAGACTTGCTCATGTGGTTTTTGGACACTGTATGATACAGCCATTTAGTTACTGGAGGTCCCTGTAAGTTATGAGGTCATGTAGCTGTCAATATGTGAATATTCATAAATCCATGCTTCAAGGAATCAAGCTGTTCTGCACAGTGATGATGAATAAATTAATTGATGAATGAAAGTAAGGCAATTAAAACTGAGCGTTATTCTAGAACAGCGACTCAAAATGTAGCCTATTACTGTTAAAGCACATTCATCACCATGTTAGGCACAGCTTGCTGGTTTGCATGGTACATTTTGGAAAGGTTGCCAGCCTAAAATGTGAGTTTAGTGCACACAAGTGAGCTTACATGCAACAATATTTGGAATCTTTTTGTTCACCACAGGTCACGATAGCACCAACTTAAAAAAAGACGGCATTCATTTTTCCCATAGAGAAAAGCAGCTAAGATCAGAAGCTCCTAATATGATCAGGACATGAAGTACAGAAAGAAAAAAAGGAGAAACTTGAAGTTAAAGTGACTATTTGTCATTGTGAACACACTCAAGCACCACAACCTAATGTGACCTCTGCATTTCACCCATCACTTGTGCACACGTGGAGCAGTGGGCAGCTATCAACAGCGCCTGGGGAGCAGTGTAGAGGGATGGTACCTTGCTCAAGGGTACCTCAGAATGCCTGGGCCGGGACTCAAACCTGCGACTTGCTCACCTTCGATTCACAAGGGCGAGGTCCTAACCACTAGGCCACCGCTGCCCACAACTTTGTTAAACACTGAGCGGTGAACAGTTAAATGGCACCTCTTCATTTAACCCTTCCTTACACCAATGTGCAAACACAAGTTAGGAACTGTGGGCAGTAATCGTTGCTGGTGCCCTGGGCCATCTTTAGGGATTTTTGCTAGTGCCAGGTCATTGACTAATCCTGGCATGCATGTCTTTGTGGTGGAGGAATTAAGTGGAAAAATAAAGAAGCAAACTTCACACACCAAACAAGTCTTGATTCAGTACATTTGTTGTAAAGGAAAATCCAATTTTAATAAGATTTTTGCAAAAAAATAAATAATAAATCAGTTGTTTTAATCACAAACATTGGAAAGGTTTATAGAACTGTCTCTCTGTTGCTTTCAGTGCTGCTATTTAGGATATAACTGTTAAACCCCAGTTCATTACATCCATTCTGGGTCTGAGGAGCTGGAGAGCCACTTGTTTGCTGCTCATTTGTCACGTTAACTCTCTTGCGCCCTCCTGTGTTAGTGTCTAAGAAGCATGGCAAGCTGATGGGCTTCCTGCGCACGTTTATGAAGTCCAGACCCAGCAAGCAAAAACTGAAGCAGAGGGGCATCCTGAAGGAGCGAGTGTTTGGCTGTGACCTGGGAGAGCATCTTCTCAACTCTGGGCAAGAAGGTACAGAGGCACAAGCATGGGATTTCAGCTGATTTATCAATGCTCTGGCCACACATGACGTTCATAATGACCGTTTCAGGCTTTGCAGAGTGGTGGCACAATTTCTTTTCAGTGTAATGAAAACTAGTAACCCTGCCTTAGGTACCTGTGCTAGGTAAAGCTTTCACTTTAGGCCATTGAGTCCTATCTGTAGCCTTTAGACTAACAGGCTAAAAAGTCTATTAGCACAAGAAATGTTTAGAAGCACATAGAGGAATTCTTTTCTTTATAGAAAATAAATGTGATGATTTTAACTACAGACATTGCAGGAGGTAAGTAACCCAATCAAATACCAATTAGATTAACCAAGGACATCACTGGGTGTTGGTGTCAGATTTTCTTCTCTAATGAAGAGGTGGTTTAAGCAACAAGGGAGTCTGTTAATAGTTTTACCTTTGAGCTGTGCACATGGCCTAGTGCCACCCAGTTTAATCCAAAAATGTTTTCAGCTTGTGGAATGAAATAAAACCCCCACCATCAACCTGCGCAGGGTAATGTGCTTCTGAATCATGTGAATTGTCTAATTAACACTTTTTCTTGACAGTTATGTCTAATTTACTATCTGTGCGATCCTCCCTGTAGACGTTTTCCATAAAGAGGAAGTAGTATTTGAAACAGTTTGAAACAAATTTTTTTTTTTTTTTTCCTTGAACAATCCGTTGTTGAACGCAACATAGCATTGTTTATTTTTTTATTTATTTATCCCCTACAAATACTCTCATTAGCCGTTTCAGTGAGCCAAGTTTCAATTAACTACAGCAACTTGGACCAACTTAGACCAACAGCGTGGCTTATGTTGTGGGCATTTCAAAGGATTTATAGGCTGCCAAGTTTCGATCAGCCACCACTTAAACCAGCTCAGTAGAGCAGGATTTTAAACCAGAGGTGGAGACTTGAGTCACACTTAAAGTGAAAGTGACTTTGTCATTGTGAACACACTCAAGCACCACAACAAAATGCGACCTCTGCATTTAACCCATCACACGTGCACACGTGGAACAGCAGGCAGCTACCAACAGCGCCCGGGGTGCAGTGCAGTGGGACGGTACCTTGCTCAAGGGTACCTCAGTAGTGCCTGGGCCGGGACTCGACCTTCAGGTCTCAAACGCAGCATCCTAACCACTAGGGCACCACTGCCCACGCACACTTTAGTTGTTCTTTGACTGGATTTCAACTCTACTTGGACTCACGCTTGCGAGTTTAGACTTGTGAAATAAAAAAAAAAAACATTAGCAAAGCTGATTAAATAAGATTTACCAATCTAAATGCTGTACATGAATAAAAACTTGCATCACTTGTGTAATTTACATTTAAGTAACTTGCAGATAGAATTATTTAATATTTACTGCAGCTTCAGCTGGATTGGCTAATAGCTATCGGTCATGCATGCTATACAAACAGGCTAACTGTTTAAAGTTCTGTTTTTCTTACTTTTAAACAGTACATTTACTGTGTTTAGTGCTTCAGTTCATTATACAAATTTTTCTATAATGAGCTCATTATTAGTAGCTGGTTAGAGCCTGATTTTAGCCGGTTTTATAAGGGGTCTACTTTTGCAATGTTTGCAACCAATAGCAAGACTAAACAAAAATTCTTGATCAAAGACTCAACTTGATCTTGCACACCAGAGATTTGACTCTGACCCAAACTTGAGATTTGACTCACGCTTTAAAAAACACAAGACTTGATTGGTTTGGATAGGATTTAGTTCTCTAAAGCTTGTCTAAGCAGCAGATGCTATGAAAGAACGCGGCGTGACTGAAATCGTGCCTTAGGAATGTCTTAAATAATATAAATATTATGGCTTATCAGTATTTATAGACGTTTTTGTTGTTTTGACTTTTCGCATATGTTTTTAAATCTTCTAATGATTTGTTTGGATGTATTTTTTATATTTTTCATCCTTTCACCACCAGCTTGTTTGATGTAATAAAGTAAAACAACTGGTGATCTTTAGCTTAGCAGTCTCTAATATTTTCTCGGATTAGATGCGTCTCTTCTACTATTCTATAAAAAAGCTTGGATTTCCTTTTTTGTTTTTTTTGAGGGGGATTTTACTGATAACAGCACATCTGTAGTCTCATATTACTAAATGATTTGATCAGCCAAAACCTATTTTGACTCCTCTGCGTTTATGTTGGTTTAGTTCCCCAGGTATTAATGAGCTGTTCTGAGTTCATCGAGAAGCACGGCATTGTGGACGGCATCTACAGACATTCTGGGGTTTCCTCCAACATCCAGAAGCTTAGGTAAGCCTGTTCTCTTTAAGCTCAATACACAAACATAACGAACTGCAGCAACGTGAGCGAGGACGTATGTGCTTTGTTGTGGTACTTCGATGCTTTATGTAGGTATCATGTCTCTGTAATGCATAAAGGTTTTAATGTGTTAGGCATAGATAAGTTTTTTGCAATTGTGAGATTAAAGATTATATTGTTATCTACTTATTCATATTGGCACATTTGTAGGTTTCACACCTTCTGAATAATCCATCTTAAATATTCTCATAAAGGGTTGGTTGTGCTGTTTTTCAAGGTTAAAGGGATTCTTCACCTAAAAACACTAATGGTAATTGAAGGCTAAGGAAACTGGCCTATGCTAATGATGACTAACATTGAGACATGTTCCCTTAAACACTGTTTTCTCCAACCCTAATCATGGAGTTACCCTGCTGCACTTTTGGGATTTTCCTTGCTCCCAACACACCTGATCCGATTCATCCAGCCATCCATCCATCTCTACTGCAACCCCTTACTGAGCTGAAGTGTAGTGTGTAAAGTAAGGAAAGGGCTAAAATGTGCGGGGCCAGGATTTGGCAACACTACTTTTAACAGGTCACTTCGTTGTGCACCACCTCTAGGCACGAGTTCGACAGTGAGAATGTTCCAGACCTGACTAAAGACGTGTACATGCAGGACATTCACTGTGTCGGGTCTCTCTGCAAGCTGTACTTCAGAGAGATGCCCAATCCACTCCTCACATACCAGCTGTATGACAAGTTTGCTGTAAGTGTTTAAAGGCTCTTTCCTTCACCTGTGACCGATTTCTCCAGGCTTCACTGTTGTGTAGTCTTAGATGCATGTTTAAGGAATAGTTTTCTCTCACAACATATTTGCCAGAACTGTAGTTTTTCAGCTCTGTAAATACAAGGCTGGTGGCACTTTTTGCCAAAGTGTCACCAAGTACATATTGTATTGATTTGTGAAAGTTGTTAACTGTAGCCAGGTCTAGAAGTGTATGCGTGCATGTAAGTGTAGGTGTGTATCCCCATAGGATTGTATGGGGGAGATGACCGAGGATGAGCGCATGGTGAAAGTACATGACGTCATCCAGCAGCTTCCCCCTCCTCACTATAGGTAAACTGTTCTCACATTGTATATCATTCGTGTCTGCTTCAAAGTGCAATTCCAAAAAATTTTCTAAAATTCTTCATAGTTAAATTGGGAGTGGACAGTGGAGGCCTAGTGGTTAGGACATTGCCCTTGGGACCTGAAGGTTGCAGGTTCGAGTCCTGGCCCGGGCACTACTTGGGTACACTTAAGCATGGTACCATCCCATTATACTGCTCCCCGGGTGCTGTTGATAGCTATGACATGATCGCATTCACAATGACATATAGTCACTTTCACTTCTCTTTAATCGGAACCAGACTTCAAAAGCCTGTAAATGTTACCTCACTCCATTACTCCATATATGTATTTGTTACAAATATGCTGCATGATGCCACATACATTATTTTTCAATAGTTACCACATCAGCAGCATGGTGGAGGGATACATGCAGGGTATTGCGGAGCTTTTTTTTTTTTTTTTTTCACATTTGCCATTATTTTACCATCAGTGTTGCTCACACATGTAGGTTCATTGCTTGTTTGGGTAATAGGAAAAATCGTCAATTAACAAATTCACGTTTCTATACATAAACGGTTTCAATTCAGAATGTTTCTTTATATGCCAACAATCAAATAATGCCAAAATGTAAAAAAAGAGGTAAAGTTGCGCTTTAAAAAGTGAATTAATGAAAGTTTATTGCGATGCTGATGATAAAGACTGTGTATCTTTCTCTCAGGACCCTGGAGTACCTCATAAAACATCTGGCCCGGCTAGCCACGATGAGTGGAAAGACCAACATGCATGTTAAGAACCTGGCCATCGTTTGGGCACCAAACCTGCTCAGGTGACCAATCTTCAGTCGGATCTTTAATACTCAGCATTTTCCCTTGTATGGGTTATGATCAGTCTTGGAATAAGTAATGTTATCATTGATTTATTCATAGCATTCTTTTCATAACTCATCTTCGTCCTCAGTGTGACAAATTATTAGATTGCTAAACACAGCAAGTAACTAGCTACACACATGGACAAAATTGTTGGTACCCTTCAGTCAATGAAAGAAAAACTCAAAATGCTCACAAAAATAACTTTA
>JBBPDA010000001.1:3702033-3712463 GCA_037974385.1 Arnoldichthys spilopterus
TCTCTCTCTCTCTCTCTCTCTCTCTCTCTCTCTCTCTCTCTCTCTCTCTCTCTCTCTCCCTCTCTTTCTCTCTCTCTTTCTCTCTCTCTCTCTCTCTCTCTCTCACAAACACACACAGAAGGAAGCGAGGCTTAAAGGTGCGGAAGGCAGCTGGAGGGAGCTGGAAGACGTTCTTTGCTATTGGGAAGCCTGTAGGCTCAGGCCGCCGCAAGCCAATCCGAATCAGCTCCTTATTCCAGCCTGCAACCTCTCATGCAGGTATTAGAGGCAGATGCCTTATCAAAAATTGACCGAAAGGTCTGTAGCTTGAATTATCATGTGGGTTTTAATATGGTCAGTTATTCTGTGTGTGGTTATGCCAGTGTTTATGTATTCTAGTTCCTACTGAGTGTAATGGTCACACATTGTGCGCAAAGGGTTTGTAGCATCCAATTCTCTGTTTTGTCGTTCTTCAGGTTGCAGGGTGGACAGTGTGACCCTGAGGTCTGCTAAGAGTGAGGAGTCTCTGTCCTCTCAACACAGTGGAGCAGGTAGGAACAACTGACCTCAGGTTCTGTTGGTTGAACTGATTAATTTCAGCTGAATAACTTCAGCTGATGGACCAGCAGTCAAGGTCATGTCTGATTTTGAAAGGAATGTTGGCCATGCAGAGCTGTGGTTCTCCAGGATGTACGTGGGAGATAATTTTTATAGTGAGTCTTATTTTCTCCTACTGGCCGAAAATGACCGTTTTAATCAATAAAGGGGAGTTTGTACCAATTTTTCAGCATAGCTGCATAAGATTAATTGGTTAAAAGTTTTTTTTTTTTAATTAGCTACTGGTGCTGACAGGACCTGAAGGTCTAAAGAGGGTAATGCCTCTAAAAGCATGTTGATGATAGTTTTAAGGATAAAGCATTTCAGGTCGTGTTGTGCACATATATCTCTGGCACCAAAATGCCCACATACATGTACCTGTGGATTACTTTGATGTTTTTTTTACTCTCAGGCCAGGGGAAGATTCCACGCTTGCGAAGGCCTCGCTCCAGCAGTGATGGCCTCTCTCTGGCTGCCTCCTTGGATCCTCAGCTCCTGCCACAGCCCCCTCCAGCTCAGATCCCACCCAGCCGCTCGTACGACAGCCTGCTGCCCGAGGAGACCCGAGATGCGGATGAAGAGGATGAAGAGGAAGATGACGAGGAGGGTGTGTACATGCTGCCTGATTTCTCGCAGGACCCCTCTACGTCCTGGATGGCAGAGGATGTCATTGACTTTAGCCCCACCTTCCCAGACGACGGGCCAATCGGGATTGGAGGCAGTGGCCCTGGTGGCAGGGAATCTCCACCTGCAGCTATGCCCCCTCCTTACCGCTGCCTGGGCCATCAAGGCCACGCCCGCTCCGGAAGTCAGCGGTCAATCACCGATGACCCAGACTCCGTGCTCAACCAGTCGGAAGCGGCGGCCCGGAGGAGTCTGATCTTAGCAGCTGCTGCCCCACCCCAGCAGGTGTTCTGTCAGCACAGGCCCTCTGCTCCCTCTAACCCCGTCACTAGCACCACCCAGCCAGGAGAGGCCAACCTTAGCCCCTCCCATGGCCAGCCTCCAGTTCCTGCAGGTGCCGCCCCCTCTTCACAGCCTTCACAGGAGAGACGTTCCTTTACCAAGAAGGTGGTACATGCCCTCTCACCTAAAGCACCAAAGTCGCCTCCATTGGATATATCCGACCCCATCGCCATCAGTGTGCCCGCCAAGGTTAATTTCATTTCAAATTTTAATTGAAATGTACACTTTTTTTCACTTTTTTCCGAAGGTATTATAATCAGCCAAGGCATGTTTGGGGTTTTGCTTGTCTAGTTTAACACTGGAGCTTCACAGGCTTCTGCACAATATACTTAATACAGGTTGCAGTTAATTTCCATGTATGAAATGTGAAACTCTGTGATAGTGGTGTTTACAGAGAGCAGCAGGTCAGACTCCCCTCATTGGAGATCAGTCCATTACAATGTGTGTAACAAGTTTTTTTTTTTCTTCATATCTTTCACATCGGACTGGGGCATTTGTTTATACATAGTGACTGAAGATAATTCTAACCTTTCAGGTGCTGGAAATGATTGGCGGGCGAGCTGGTGAACTGCAGCCTGGAACTCCAGGTGGGGGACCTTCCCAACCACCCCAAATGATATCCATGCTGCTGAGATCTTGTGACTTCCAACTCACAGAGAGCTGTCAACAAGAGCTAAGCAGCAAACTTGGCCCTGAGGCCAAGATCAAGGGCCCCAGTGAGTAAATTGTCAATCTGATAATATGTTGGTCATATCTTGTCAGTAATTAGGATGAGAGTGTGGAATTGTTCATGTAAGTAAAACTAAAGGGAAAAACAAGTGTGATGTTTGTCGCATCTCAAGTGTTTGTGGATGAAAATAGTCTGTACACAAAGCCAGAAATGAATAGTTCATATTTTTTATACTTTTTTCATACTTTTATACTTTAGTTTAATTGTGTGTGTTTGTGTGTTTTGTGTGTGTACTGATCAGCCATGACATTATGACAGGCAGTGTGGCAACATAAATAGCATTTACTGTCATGTTATGTCATTACAGTGGCACCTTTCAAGGGGGTGGGGTATATTAGGTGGCAAGTGAACAGTCATTTCTTGAAGTTGATGTGCTGGAAGCAGGAAAAATGATCAAATGTATTGACCTGAGCTACTTTGACAAGAGTCTTATTGTGATGGCTAGAAGAGTCAAAACAGCAGGTCTTGTGGAGTGTTCCAGGTATGCAGTAGTTATCCAAAGGTGATCCAAGACAGGCCAACAGGGTAATGGACACCCAAGGCTGCGTGTGAGGAGTGAAGGCTAGGGCATCTGGTCAGATCCAAAAGAGGAGCGCCTGTTGCATAGGGGAGAGGTTTTGGCAGCATAAGGGAGACCTGCACAATGATGGCCAGGTGGTCATAATGTTTTGACTGATTGAACTGTGTATAAAACAGGGCATCACTTCCTGCTCATTTACATTATTGTCATTTTGTGCTCTTACAGGCATCACTGGTCCCACTGGTGCACCCCTGCCCTCCCATCAGCCCCCTCCTCCTCCCCCGAAAAATCCAGCACGCCTCATGGCCCTGGCCCTGACTGAGAGTGCCAACAAAGCTCTTCGGCAGGGTGCCTCTCCCCCTTACCGTCCTCGCCAGACCCCTCCTGAGATTGACACCCGCTTCCAGCGCTCCCTGTCCGCAGATGCAGGGGCACTGCTGTCCTCGGACGCTGACCAACTGTACTCCACTGTGCGCCCCCTGTCTGTCTGGATGACTGAGGGAAAAGGTGAAGATGGTGCTGCTGAAAAGGCATCAGATACAGCAGATGAACAAGAACCAAGATCACCTCCAGGCCAGGTTTGTTTCTGTTGTTACCTTAGTTTCCTTCAGCTGCTAATGACCTGTTTTTCCCTGGTAACATTTATTTAAAATTGATAAATAAAAAATTGCTGCTCAAAATATCCAGTAACAGTGCTCATATAAAATAAAGGCTGTAGTAGAGGCCAAATATGTAAATAGCAAGTTTTCTGAACGTAGATTTTTCCATCACTACCACTTGGTTTAGGTCAGTTATGGTCAAAAAATCCACTTAATTAGTAAACTTATTCAGTGAGCTTCCTCACTGGAAGTTACACAAATATGCTGGCTGTTTGATAGAGGCCTAGATTAAAAAAAAAAAAAAAATGTAAGTTGTTAGACATTACATTACCATTACGTTTTTCTTTAATGGCATAAGAAGGTTGCTGTGTTTAGTACGGAGTGCTTTAATTTGCCTCCTAAGTTATGAGTTTTGTAATTATCTTAATACTCATAGGCCACAAATAATTGCAAAACTTGCTGGAGATTGCAGTGTTTGGATGCATCACAAACACTTAGCACTGCTATGTTGCTAGCGACAGTATGCTAGCACCCACACAGGCACAGCCGCTAGTGAGTTACACGGCAGGGTAGCTGCAAAAAACACGTCAGTGGAGGAGAGGTCCGTGAAACCGTGGGATCAAACACATACTCTGACCTTGCTGGAATAACATCAGTAATCATCACAAGACTCTGCCAATGACCATGAAGTTTTAAAGTGAAACACATTTGTCACATTTGTGACACATTTGTCATTGTGAACACACTCAATCACACACACAGTGGATCACAAGGAAATGTGACCTCTGCATTTAACCCATCACACGTGTAGCAGTGGACAGCAGGAGAAGCACCTGGGGAGCAGTGTAGTGAGACGGTAGCTTACTCAAGGGTACCTCAGTGGTAACCAGGTCAGAACCTGAACCTGGGACTTTGTGTTCACAAGGGCAAGGTCCTAACCACTAGGCCATAACTGTCTAGCTGGATCGAAATGATGAATTATGCCTTATCCTCTAATGATAAAGTAGCTTAAACTTTTTAAGGATAATGCTGGAAAGATTTTCGACTTTTTCATTATTTTTCAGTGTTTATAAACAAAAGATGCGTTCTTTTTTTTTTTTTCTTTTTTTTTTACGATTTTGCACAATAAATGTAGATATGTTAGATATGGTTTGCAGTAAACTTCGAGCAGAATGCATCTAGTTCTTCTTTTTTTTTCTGTTGAGGGGTCTGTGATTGTGACTTCTGAATGTAACTCTACACTTTAATATCGCAACATTTTATTGTTTCTCTCCCTTTCAGGAGACAGGGACTCTTTCCTCTGACACCTCAGTTTCTGATTCTGGAGCATCCAACTCTGAGCTGTCTGCTGGCAGCTCCTCTGGGGACAATGAGAAAACCCCAAGCCCCATCTATAAGAACCAGCAGCAGATTCCTCAAGCCTCGACACAGCCTTCTAAATCTAGCCCCCCGTCTGCTAGTGAAGCTCCACCACAGAGGAAACCCCCAGCCTATGGCCGCCAGTTCTCTGCTCCGCACCTCCAGCAGCAGAAGTCTGGTACTCAGTCCATGTCTCCTGCCCAGGCTCACTCTCAGCTCCTGCACTCCAAATCAGAGAGCTCTCCCTTGGCCCAGGTACGTGCCTTCCAGCCCACACGCCCTAAAGTGCCCCCCAAGCCACTGGATCTAGCCCCGCAAAGGGCCCCACTTTCCAAGACAGACCGGCAGGACTTTACACGCCGTTCCCTGGATGCTGGCCGCATACGCCGCATGGTAGGTCCAGCTCAGGGCAGTACGCCACTTTCTAGGGCTTTCTCAGAGCGCGTTAGCAGCACATCGGACGCTCTGTCCCGCTACCATGCAGCCAGAATGGTCAGCCAAGCACAGGCTGTACAGCCTCCCATGCAGCAGCAGGGGCAGTCACCTCATGTCCGACCTGTGTTGTCTTCTGAAGACCCGTCCAAGATGGAGAACTTTTACTATGAGATTGGTGCCCCTGAGAACCTGCAAGCCCCACCTAGCTACTCCCAGCACAGCTACCAGAACATGAAACTGGATCTTGAAGGAAACTACCGTCTTTCAGACCCAGCCAACCAGAGACCCCTATCCAGGGGGCACCCCCCTCCGCAGTACTCACAGGTGCCTGGATCCAACAGGTCACCTCAGCTTTGGTCCTCTGAAGCCACCCGTGCCTGGGCTGCGGCCCACTCACACTCCTTCTCCTTTTCTCACGCCCATTCTCATCATCATTCCCAGGACCATCCACCAGGCCACCGTAACCCTCGGCTCCAACGCCAGACATCCTCTTCTGTCAAACTGGTCCGGAGCGAAGTGCACCCCATCCCAGCTACAGCTTGCTTGGGCCCGTCCGGGGGTCTGGTGCCCTTGTCTGTGCACCAGCGCGGCCAGCACGGTCAACAGCGCTCACCGTCTTCTGACCTCACTGCCTCACAGCTGCACCCATACTTTGAAAATGGGAAAGTGTGCTACCGGTACTTTGAGGCCTCCAGACCAGAGGAGGTACCTCTGAGTCACCATCAGACTACTGCATCAAAGTCACCTCAGGCCCAATCTTTACAGGCTTCCCCACTACAAGCACATAAACCTCCCACAAAAGAACAGTCAGAGCCAATCTATGTGAACTATCCTTTTGCCAGCCCTCCAGGAGCTGGAGCAAACCCTAAAACCTGGGCTACCACTGACCTGGACGGAGATGCACACCAGGAGACGGAACCTCTTGCACCTCCTCCTGAGCCACCTCCAGAGGATGACCAGCAGTCCCCACACCAGACTGCAGATCTGGAGAGTCCCACAACAAGCTTTGAAAGCCCTGCACATAATGATGTGCCCTCAGATTCAAGGGCATTGGAGATGCCAACAGAGTCCAGCACAGCGCACTTACGCAGTCGCTCAGACCCTCAAACATCCAGCTCTGAGCCCAGCCAGGCTTTAACAGGAAAAGACATTGCGTCATTGTTGATCGAGAAGCTGGCAGAGGATGAAAGAGAGGTCCCAAACATGGCCACATCATCCTCTGCATCTTCTTCACCCCATATTGAATACCCCCCTAACCCTTACCCCAGCCAGCAGCAGCAGCGCCCTCCGCCTGCTTATAATGTGTACACCCCTGGACCCTCTCGGAGTTATTTTGAAGGCCAGGCTCCACTACGAGTAGGCTCGGGAGCTTTCCAACGGCAGGACCCCCTGCGCCGGTCTTCTGGCAGCCAGTACCGGCAAGCCTTTGATGTCATGCCATCTGGTGACCAAGTCCTTAAGTTTTACAGAAGCCAAGAATTTATCCCAGGCCCCCAGGGAGACAGCACAAACCCTAACCCCTACCCTCCAAGACCTCATTACCAAGACCCTTCCTACCTTGGCCGAAGCCCACAGGGTCACCAAGACATGCCCCACACCTCTACTCCTCCCTCAGCTGCCTTTTCAAACTTGGCACTAAGCACACAGAGAGCATACGGGGCCCAAACAGCTGTCAATCCCTATAGCCAGTACCCCTTCCAGGCAGGTCCAGTGCTTCCCCACTATCCCAATGCCCCTCGCAGGGATGTAATCCTGGAGCCCGCACTTCAACCTGCTGCGCTTCGCAGCCAGCGGGGCCTGAACCGGCAGGGCAGTCTGCCCGGACCCAATTGGACCATCCACACAGAGGGCCAGACCCGGAGCTACTGTTGAAGCACAATGGCTCTCGTTAAGACTGAGAGCGATGTCCATTTGTAAGAATGTCCTAAAATAACCCCACTCATGTACCTGTGAGAGTAACAGGGAGAGAGACAGACAGACAGACTGATGGAAGTGTATGAAGTGAAAGTTAAAAGAATCAAAGAAGGGAACCGTAAAGTGGCTTAGACATGTAAACATTCCAGTAGACACTGTGCTGTCCAGCAGAGGGCGTGAGAGAATTGTGTGGCTGCTGTCCCTCTGAAGGGAGTATCAGGTATTCTGCATAGTGGTGGTGTTTTTCTGCTTTAGGTACTTTCTGGGTTTCAGTTACTTTATGACTAGCACACTAGACGATGGGAAATAAGCTTCGTTTTTTGCTTGTTTGTTTTGTTTTTTTGTTTGTTTTTGTTTTTTCTGAAGGTGGGTGTAAAGTTTGACCATAACCTCATGCTGCTGGTGGTGTTTGAAGAAGCAATCGGTTCTGTTTTATCTCAACATTCTGCTGTTTGCAGCAGCCAGACGTTTTTCATTTTTATTGCTTTTTAAGCAATTTTTTATTTTTTTTTAAGTTAATTTAAGTTTTCACATCAAAGAAAGCATGTAAAATATTTTTTTGGTTCAAATATTGTGAAGAATAGGACTGTAATTTTAGTTTATATTCACTGATGTGTGTATGTATGTGTGTGTGAGAGAGCGAGAGAATCTTGTCATTTTTGTATGACTGCGTCTGTCTCATAATTCCATACTCCTATTCAAAAGTTCACACAATGAATGAGAAGGAAAACACTGCCATGTGCGTGAGTGAGAGAGGATGTGTGTGTGTTCGACTCTTCATATTTATGCAAAGCACAGCATGGTATGTTTGGTTTTGAGCAGAGCATGTGGGATCTCAAGAGCTTAATACTTTGCCCATAACTGTTGTGCTGATTCTTAAATGTTGCATCAGTCAGTTGAAAAATAATATGGATATAGGATAGTGTTTTGGACAAATACTACAGACATAGATTAGGATTTTTTTTTTTTGCCATGACCAATGCCCTTTACTTGTGGTATGGGAGACCTGTAGAACCTGTTATCTTTCAGAGTCTGAAGAATTGTTGACCATGTGAATCCAGTTGAATCCCTTTAGGTAAGTCAAAGCTCTGTGTGCATTCATCCACATAACAGGTGCATCTCCACTACAGCACACTTTACTCTTTATCCTACTCCTTTCTCAGAGACCAATTTTAGGATCAACACTAAACATATCTAACAGTTAACTGCTCAAAATCTCAGTGATCGAGCCATGCATCGGATTAACTCTTAGGATGTAAAATAAACTCTAAGATGTGTCTCATGAAAAGAAAGTATGTAAACATTTGGACACTTAAATCATAATTTGGGCAACACAATCTATCGTCTTAACCAGCAGGATATTGGCCTTTGTGGGACTAATGTCTTGCTTTAGGTTTCCTGACCAAGCACAGATGTTGCAGTTTTTTTTTCTGTAGGTGTTGGAGAATATCCAAAAACATAATTTTGTTTAAACACAAAGATGCGGTTTCTAATTCACTTTTATTAAACTGCATATTCTTTGCAGACGCAGTATAATTGTGGAATATAAATGGAATTTGCAGCCCATGTATTGAACATTTATCCATTACGTTTCCATTTGTCCTCCTTGAGACCGACCTGCCAAGAGTTTATCATCAGGCCTAGACACACTTCATGCTAAAATTCAGATGCATATGAAGACATTCAGTGGATTGGGTGAACTAGGGCTGGGTGGTGCATAAATTCTGTTCGAAGCCGGATCTCCAGTTTGCACACCCCTTTGGGTGTAACAATGTTGACGCCTGTAGAGATTTTCATAGCAATTAAGGCCTTTCTGTTAACACTTGTTAGTAACATGTCGAGACATGAACACCTCTACTGAGCCTTTTATTGCTCCACTCTCATAGTAACACATGACCTGTTCTTAAGTGAATAGTTTGGTGAAAAATCATATTTACAGTTTTCCATGTGGGTGATCAGATGCTAGTGATCAGCCAAAAATGTTTTAAGCTCAAATTCTGCTTTGTTAGCTCTAGAGCTATGAGACCAATGTTGCTAACAAACACTAGATGTCAATAGTCACCCAAATAACCCATGATTGCCCCCAAAAAAATACATCAAAATGTATCTTAACCTGGTCAGATGTGTACAATGCCTGCTTAAAGCAGTGAAAGTAAAAATGTTATAGCTCATGCTGCGTACTACAACACATTTACGAGTGATCGCAGCTCAGCAAAGAGCTGGGTCTGGTTTGAGGTTGAGACATTTGAGATGCATTTTCGCAGCAGTATGGGCTTATCAGCTGTATCTGGGGTAAAGTGTAAATTAGATGTTTGGCTGAACTATTGCTTTAAAGGGATACTTCAACATTCCTCAAACTTCTCTCCATCTGCCGTATCTGTAAATTATGGTTGTTCACCATGAAAAGCATTTAGAATAGAAGTCAATGGAAAGATGAGTTCCACCAACTGCCCAATGACCTTTATTGTAAGTGTGTTTTGAGTCAGAAGGGTTTGTGGTCTCTCTAGTACATGCAGATGTTTTGAAATGATTGAGTAGGGTGATCAAAGGTGCACTACAGATGCAGGTTGCTGGAGTATCCCTTTAAGCAGCTGGCTCCACATTCCATTGCATATTTCCCTTTCATTTGCTCTCTAAAGGTTAGTTACTTTTGCAACAAGTCTTGAAGGTACATGATTTTGTGGGTGTGTGTGCGTGCGTGCATATGTGTGCGTGTGTCAAAGCTTTGTCTTTTTTATCCATAACTATGCAGTGAATAAGTACAAGGGAAGAACTTCCTACAACATGGTAACACTTCTCCAAATGGTAAAACTACCTATGTATTTCAACTGTGTGTGTATGGGTGTGTGTGCGCGCGCGTGCTTTAAACCTAAACTTCCTGTCCAATGGTCTCTCTTTCTGCCTTGAAGCACTTTGCGAAAGGCAATTCATCCTATTTTGTAATATTTACCAATGTGTGAATTAAAAACTTGATGGTTGCATCAGTCATAAATATTGTTGGTTGTTATTTTCAGTGTGAGATGTTTGTGAAAATGGTCCAAAATGAGGCAAAAACAATGACAGTAGTTACTTATTTGCTCCCTTTTATTTTTTTAAAGCACCTAAATGATGGAAAATTGTTTCCTCATTAGTTTGCACAGATTAAAGTGGGTAAAGCAGTTTCAAAACATACCATTCACTCCATAAGCTGTAAAAACAGCCCATTTGAATTTGTAACTGAGGATAATTACAGACCTCCTCAAATCATTACATAGTTCTCTCTCTGTGTGTGTGTGTGTGTGTGTGTGTGTGTGTGTGTGTGTGTGTGTGTGTGTGTGTGTGTGTGTGTGTG
>JBBPDA010000001.1:3712563-3744975 GCA_037974385.1 Arnoldichthys spilopterus
GTGTGTGTGTGTGTGTGTGTGTGTGTGTGTGTGTGTGTGTGTGTGTGTGTGTGTGTGTGTGTGTGTGTGTGTTCCCATAGAAATAATTTTTTGACATATTTGAAAAGGCGAAAATGTCACCCCCTTTAATACAGGTAACACACATAGTTTGACATTCTGCTTTGTTTATACCTGAACACAATAAAAAAAAACTTTTGCATAATATTCCACCAACCCATTTTTTTTAATGAATTGGTTAAAATGTTTAATTAAATCTGCAGAAAATTCCCCACAAGGGGGTGCTATCAACTAATGCACATGTTTGTATATTTCATGTGTGTGAAGTGAAACTAAATTGTCATTTCCATAAACGCAGTAGTGGAAATTAGCACTCTTAGTAGTTGATAAGTAATTGGTACTTCCAAATATATCAAATATCACCATCATTAATATTAATATATAGAAAATGTAGAACAAGACTCTAAAACATGGCTTATGTCTTCAGGTGCAGTGTCCTGTGAAGATACTTTATTCAGCTGTAACGTGAGAAGATTTTTATTGAGCTCATTCTCTCCTGAAAGAATGTCCTGTAAAACCAGTCTGCTGCTCTGTCCCAGGATCCACTCCCAGAAACAAATGGGCATGACTCAAACTCAACACAACACCTCCCAGCTGCAATTAGGTATATAGTTTATTCTAGCAGTTTCCTGAGGCCTAACAGCGTGGCTTACAACCTCCAAAAGCCCTATTCTAAAGTCTATTCTGTATTGGCCATGGACCCAAATGTAGAACAAATACAGTAATGCTAAATGGTACTTCAGTGTGTTTAATACTAGTACAACATAATGCAAACTTTTACAGAAATGGTAATGGCAATATGGAATAAAAAATGCCCAGCTGTGGTGTTGTCTACAAAATAATGTTACCATTATAGATTTGAGATCATCTGACAAGGAAAGCAATTACTTTTTTAAAAAAATTTCTAAATAAAATAACTACATACAGTACAGTTTGTAAAACCTTTTAAAACTCTCTAAAAATGTGCAAAAAAAAACTATTTTAGACCCCAATTAAACAAATTGGACAAAAATACTTTATTTACTGAGGAAAATGATCCAATATTATATATCTAGTAGTGGGAAAGATATGTAGTAACAACTGCAACTGAATTTTTTTCAGTAACTGTTAATCAGTCCAGCACATTGGCTTGGAGGAAGCTGTAGGTTTCCTTGCAATTGCTCACTTCAGAATCTTCTGCACCATTTCCACTGGGTTAAGAGTAAAGGTCAAGACTCTAACCTTTCCAAAGCATTAGCTTAGGATCGTTGTCTTGCTAAATGTCCCATTTTCTCTTGTGATTCAGTTCATGGACGATATCCATCTGATATATGACATTTTCATTTAGATCTTACTGGTATAATTCCTAATTCAATGGCAGACTATTCTGGTTCAGATCCGGCAAACACATCCAAACTATAATACTACCACCACCATGTTTTACAAACAGGACAAAATTCTTAAGTTGAAATGCAGTGCTTTTCTTTCTCCTAACATTGCACTTTTCTTTTAAACCAAAAAGTTCTAATTTGATTGTGCCATTATTCACTTGATACACAAAACATGTGTTTTGAGTTTCAAACTTTGTTAGATTTAAAAAAAAAAAGAAAAGAAAAAAAAGATCAGGACGTAACTCGCACCTGATTGTCCTCCCAGCGACACTGGACACTAATTTCACCTTCAAATTAACTGCTAGTCATAGAGGTTCACATTCTTTTTCCACACACGTGTAAAAATTTATTTTTTTTTCAGTAAATTAATAACCAAGTATAACCAAGATTTTTTTCATTTGTTTAATTAGGTTCTCTTTAATCTGCTTTTAGGACTTGATGTTTCAAATCATATTTATGCAGAAGTATTAAAAATTCAAACTTTCAAGCACCAGTGTAGACCGTAAAAAAAGGAAAATTCTGGCCATTTATCTTAAATACTCCAAAAATCCTAAGTGCTTAAAGCTAAAATCTATTTACCTATCTACCTTAAATTGTGCAAGTTGAGCTGGAGTGTTTTGTGGCAGCACTGACAAGGGTGTGGTGAAGTGGACAATCTTAGAGGGACAGAGGCATCATTTCAGGAGCAAGAACTATGTCATTAATGAATGAACTCATACAGGGAGAAATTATGCTGTTTAGTTTCATTTGTTGGCATCAGGATTTCTTTCATCTCTTTAACCCAGCTGTGTGTAGTACACCATGGCGATCAGCAGCAGAAAGAACTGGATGACCAAGAGAAAAAATAGAGACCTCATCAGATATCAATCTCCATATAGTTTATCGTTAGTATTCCTTAAATGATATACATGAGCAAATCAATTGAACATTTCTCCCCAAATGTACTCAATGAAACCACATTCATAAAACATCCCATCAGTGCCACATGTGAGCAAAATAGAATTGGCTCACTTTTACTAGGCAGTGTATACGCAGCTTGGATTCAGGCATTCCAAAGCCAGTTTTAGTGGATTGGAGGCAAGCGTGTAATGTAGTAGGCAGGAAGGCATGATGTTTAATGTCTAAAGTGTTTCTTTAGTTTTGTGCTGAAGTAGCTAACAAGTTACAGAGGTACATTAGCATATAGCAGTGGTTCCCAAAGCAGTCCCGGAGAAACCCCTGCTTTGTACAGTTAAGTGCTTACACATCCACTTCAGCTCACGGACAGCTGGGTAATTAGCTGAGCAGTTGGATCAGGAGTGTTGGGAACAGGGTAATCATGAAAATGTGCAGAGCAGGGGGTACTTCAGGACCAGTTTGAGCACTCACTTCACAACTCACTTTAAGAAACTGTTGATTTAGCCATGCAGACTGCATATTGCTGTTTGCTGTTTTTATTATTTCTGCCAAAGAGCTTCTTATATGTGCCTGGCTTTTGTAGCCTGTGACTGTCTAAATGTCTCAAAAAGGTTGAATCTTAGAATCTGTACCAGCAACCTCATAACTGACAATAAAGGCAAAAAGTTCTAGATGACCGTTCACACACAATACTCACCATGAACATTTGCACAGCGAAACCATACCAGCTCACTGCCCAGGTATAACGACTGAAGACGGACTCAATGTAGCTGAAGCATCCCTGCAGGCATAAGGGCAAGTGTTTAATCACTGTAGTTCTTTTATTCCCTTTCAGGTCCACTGAGGTTTGCATGAGTTTGTATAAGACCATTTCACAACTTTTATTTATCTAAAACCTTTTAGGCACTGCCTTGCTCAAAAAGCACTACGAGCAGATATTTGAAAACTGAACTAACTTCATGTGTGTGTATCCTGTGGAAGGCTGGAATAATGTTTACAAAACACATTATTATGATTATGATGTACAGTGTTGTTACTGGAGACAACATAATCATCATGTGAATGAGCTGATAAACTCAAAGGCCAAAGAGGCATCTGGTTTCCAATAAAACAAGATTGTGACCTCACAACTATAGTGGGTTCAAAGGCCATTTGAATATTATTCTTTAAAACTTTTGCTCCAAACAATCTCTAAATATCATGGTCAAGCATTGACAGTCTGGCTTTTTGCTTTCAATATTGACTACTGATGACTAAACAGAAGTTAAGCCTATTACTAAACATGCAACATGTATTACTGAGGACAGCAGAATTCTGCCTGCTGTTCCCAGTGTAAAAAGAGATGGTGGATGCAGAACAACTGCTGTTCAGCTTATACTTCAACAGCAGGGTCTATATTTACCTGGGTGAACATGGTGCTGGTCTGGCCAATCATGCAGCCTACTGGGTCTGCCACCTCGAAGCTGCTCAGGCGCTGGCAGCAGTTGAGCGGCCATGGGTATGTTGTGCCATAAATTTGCCTAAAGGTGGAGTTGAACTCGATCCAGTCCAAGGGACCATCTGCCCCACAGCATTGCACCTGCAAGCATGAGACTAGTGCAATTAATTTTACTGAAGGTCTTATTGCACATTGTTAGAGTTGTTCAGAATATCACATACAGGGAGTTTTTCTGCACAGTAGTTCACATTTAGAAAAGTAAGTAGAATGAAGATATATATAAAAATGTATATTACTGTTGTCATATAAAGGCAATGCCATACATGTTATGATATTGTCCCAAGTTTCCCTTAATCTCTGCGTCCTTCTAGGTCTCCCCTTTAGTTATGCTGTCATAGTGAGTCTTGCCAGAGCACCTGCCTGAACTCAGACCACAATGTACATTGTTCTTAATCACACGTAGCATCTCCCCCGCTCTCTCTCTCTCTCTCTCTCTCTCTCTCTCTCTCCCCCTCCCTCTCTCTCTCTCTCTCCCTCTCTCCCTCTCCCCTCCCTCTCTGTTGAGCTACCCTGCTGAGATAAGTGCTGCCCCATTCTGCTATCTGGACCAGCCTGAGCCGCCCTGATACCCTCTTACTGGTTTAAAAGTTTTGCAGCTTTTGACTCACTCCTGCTGAGGAGTCCATATGAACAGCCCTATCTGCCAAAGACCTGATGTAAAGTCATCATGGCACCTGTACACAAGGAACTGCTGCTGCCCATTTATACTAAGAACTATTATTTTTCTCTTGTTTCTTTTTGTATCCGATGTCAACCAGAGGAGGATGTGTTCCCCCTTCTGAGCCTTGGTTCCTCCCAAGGTTTTTTCCTACTGCTAGGGAGTTTGTCCTTGCCTCCGTCACCCTTGGCTTGCTCTTTGAGGGCTCTGACCCGGTTTCTGTAAAGCTGCTTTGTGACAACGTCAGTTGTAAAAAGCGCTATACAAATAAACTTGACTTGACACGATATAGAGTTACCAATATATGAGGATATGTATAGATATGTATGTATATTGTCAAACTCAATGTCTATTATATCAGTTCCACTCACCACATACATGCAATATGTAGTCTACCCTTACAGAGTGTAGTCTATCTGTTTCTCAATCATTTGTTAGCCCCCTTTACCCCATTCATCAATAGTCAAGACCCCCACAGCACCACAGTGAGCAGGTATTATCTCGTTGCTGGATCATGCTAAGCACAGCAGTAACACTGACATGGTAGTGGTATGTTAGTATAAGGTTTGTAGCACATTCTGCTCTGCAGAGGACTAAAAGCCATGTCTATGGCTACAGTAATGCTCGCCAAATTTTCCCACCACTTATTTACAGTGCCCAATTAACCCATAGAGGAAGCAAATACCTTTTAATAAGCCATATTTACTTTGAATACTGAGTGATTGCAGACTTTGTTTATTCAGTTTTTCCTAAAAAAGAACCTCCAGCCTGCACTACCAGTTACTCAACATACTGGCTCCAACCAGCGGCAGATCGAGAATATTTTGTCAGATGGCAAGATGCCATGTTAAGGTGGGTGTACTTTTCCATGTGTTGTCATGCTGATTGTGCCAGTATCTGTATAACTAAGATCATTTATCATTATAATATCTATTTATTGGGTTCTGATTTATTTAGCCAACAATAGTGTGCAAAGCAGGGTTCCAAGGAGAAAACCACTCCTCTCCTCAAAGAACATCTCTAACCATCAACGGTTTGCTAAAGATCACATGATCAAGCCAGAAGGTGTTATCCTTTTATCAAAAAACAGAGCATTTTCCATTATAGGTTTAATGTGTGACTATTTGCATTGTGAACACTCCACGGCACAGCACGCAGTGCACCACGATAAAATGTGACCCCTGCATTTAACCCATCTGCATAGGAGCAGTGGGCAGCGCCCGGGCAGCAGTGCTTGGGGACTGCACCTTGCTCACAGGTACCTCAGTGGTTCTTGTACCGGTGACCTTCAAGTAACATCACTGCCCCAATATATAATAGATGTTTCTAGATTAATTCTTTGTTTAAGACTGAGTGATTGTTGTCATTGTGAACACACCACGCCACACTTAGGGGCAATGACTAGTTTGGAATTTGGTGCAAAGAGAGTGCAATGTGAAGTGTAATTTTAAAAAATTTTTGAAGGGGGTTGTTTTCTGTTTCATGACTAAAATAAACAATTAAGGGTTGGCTGCAGTTTAAAGCAAGTATTTCATTAGCACCTGGTGCTCAGTGGAGTGATACTGCGGAAAAACATTTCATCAAACAGCACATACAGAACATCTTTCAACCAGTCAGAAATAACATATACAATGTTGATATTCAGTTTGGATGTGATGTTTACAGTATATTGATATAGTGTTGATGTTTCATACTTGGGCCATACTAGCATTTGATGTCAGGGCAGTACTGAAACATAATTTTGAGATGCCTTTTGTTTTCAATGTTGAGGCAACACTGACATTTTTGTTGAAATGTTTCATACGTTTCATTTTTCAAATTCAGCATACTGACACCAAGCACTAAGACAGAGTGGTCGGAAAAAAAACTTCAATTAATACATGTTTAGGAGTTGGGGACGGCACTTGCCAAAGAGGCCTTGCCACCTGGTAGATTCGCTTCAAGTGGGAACTTGCTCATAACTTGCAGAACTACATAACTGACAAGTTCAGTTTCCTAACTGTTGTATTTAATATGTATGTATGGCATGAGTCATGCACTCCTGCTTGAATGAACATATTTCTTGCAGCCATTACACTGATGAGGCCTAAATTACACTGATATGGCCCAAATCTGAGACACATCTAGCATTTATTGAGAGCCCACATATCATACAGTGATGGCCCAGAAGCAGGCCAAATGCAGCTGCAAGGCCCCATATGTATATGTGTCCTATTATTACAGTTCTGCTGAATTAAAAAGCTTTATACATCTAAAAAAGGACTGTTTAACATGTAATATTATATTATATAATATTTCTAATGCCACTGTGACAACTGCAAGAGGGCTACATCTCTGCATGTTATGTGAAAATGTTTCATTAGTAATCTTTGTCATTACAATACCTCATCGAACCATGCAAAACTCTAAGGTATTGGCAGTGGTGGTGTTACGGAAGGTCACCGGTTCAAATCCCAGACTGGTGCAGGTCCCACTGAGGTACCGGTTAGCAAGGTACTGTCAACAAGCACTGCTCCCTGGATGCTGCCCACATCAGCTGCCCACTGCTCCTACACTGATGTGTTAAATGCAGAGGTCACATTTCATCGTGGTGTGCTGTGCTGTGGTGTGTTCACAATGACAATCACTCACTCACCAGAGAGGTTTGAGTAACAGAGCCTGACCAGGATGGCGGAGGCTAAAGGACATGTTGCAGGAAAATATGTACATGATTAAACACTAGTTATTGTCGTTATATTAAGATAGCTGAGACAAATAGAGTCCCGTCATCATTTCAGCACGCTACCATTTAAGCTAGCTGACTGACTAACCGCTAACATTATTTTTTTTAAAATTTTTTTACAGTCCAGCATATTTAAACATCGAAGATGGATAAGCTAATTATCACCATTTGTGGTTTCCCCTCTGTTACTGTTTGGCACATTGTTGTTGGACTATACACCAATCACCCATAACCTTTTCTGCTATTCAGTTAATTCATTGCAATGGCTCCTGTCAAAGGGTGGGTGGGATGTATTAGGCAACAAGTGAAGACTCAGTTCTTGAAGATGATGTGCCTTATTGTGATGTTCTAGGCAAGCATCTCCAAAATGACAGATCTTGTAGAGTGTTCCAGATATGCAGCAGTTATCAAAAGTGATCCAAGTGAGGAAAACTGGTTATGGGTAACTGGGACATGGGCATCCAAGGTTTATTGATGGTGTGAATGATATCTGTCTGGTCCAAAAGGAGCTCCTGTTGCACAAAATGTTAACGCTGGCTATGAAAGAAACACCACAGTCAGAGCTGTTTTGGCAGCACGAGGGGGGCTATACAGTATTAGGCAGGGTGAGTTAATCTTATGGTTGATCAGTGTAAGGATAATGTAAAGAAGTGTGCTTCTAGAGTAAATATTAGTTTTTTGTTTCACCATGCAGAGGTCTAGAGTTGTTCTAAATGATGGGAAAAAAGTTTTTTAAAAAGCCCTGCTTGTCTGTTTAGCTGGTGAAATATGTAGTTTCAGTCTGTCTCATATTTGTCTGAATTAAGTCACCCTATCTGTTTAAAACATCAGGATGGAAGGGATCAGTGTACAGCCAGACTGGTTCCCACTCCGCCCTGAGTGTACTGTATCTAATGAAAAGGTTGGACCAGACATGCTGTATCAAATCTGATTTGAAGAAAGTCCAAGGTGATGCTGCTCCAGAGTGTGTGTGTGTGTACATGGGCATGTGCAGTAAAAAGCCTGTCCCTTGTGGGTACAGCACACAATACACTGAAACATAACCTTTTATAAGGATGAGTGTATTGGAATGTGGCTCTTAGAGGTGAAAGTCAGGGAATACACTGTGTGTACTCACGTTCTGCATGACGCTATTCCATGTGTTGGTGATCTGGCTTCCTTGATAACTGCTGTCAGCGTAGTACTTCAACATCTGCTTCTTCACGAGGTTACTGTTACCAACCAGCTAATACAGAGAGGAAAGTCAAAGGTATAGTCTGCTTAAAATGTGGCTGGTGAGGGTGAAGGTGAGCTACCGTCATCTTAACAATAGCCATGTAAAATGGCCAGAGAGATCAACATGCTGTTCATGAAATTGAATCAGCTACAATGAAAACAGAATGACCAGAAGGAAAAACACCTGAATTAGCGATTCTCCTGAATATGATAATCTGGATAAAAAAAATGAAAGTTGATCTCATCAGATAGCAGGATGAGAGAGAGAGAGAGAGAGAGGTTAAACATTTTACTTCATGAAAAAAATGTAATTAAGTCAATGACCCCCATATCACAAAAAAGACACTGCCTTGGCTAAAAGTAAATAAAATTTGAATTTTTGGTGTTTTTTAAAAAATCTTTTTTATAATGAATATTATATTCTTTGAATTACAAGCCCCATTTCTTTTTAGAAGGTTGGGTATTTTTATAAAATACAATAAAAACAAAAAATGCAATTTGTAATTAATTGACAAAGATACAGAATTGACTTCTAATGTTTTAAATGATATCTACAACACATTTTAAAAAGCGTTCTCAATGTTCAAGTTTCTCTAATCTGAAATGCTCCACAACAAGCAGGTAAATTAGTATTATCATGATTGGGTATAAAAGGAGCATCCACTATAGGCTCAGTGTTTGCAAGCAAAGATGGGTCATGAGAGAATTCTCAGTCAGTTCAGAAAGAACATTTTTTTAGTTCAAGATTACAAAGACTTGAGGTTTTCATCATCTACAGTACATAATATTGTGAAAGGATTCAGGTAATCCAGAGAAATCTCAGTCCATGTAAGGCCTGTCGGTAGCGTGTCATATTCACTACTCTAAACAATGACTACAATGTTTTTCAGGGAAGGATTGCATTAAATGTAGCAAAGATGTCAATACATGTTACATATAAAGTACTTAATACTGCAAATTACTGACACAATGTTTTTTGACTGATTACTTTTATTACAGTTACTAAAACTACTGCTGTGATCAAGAAAATTGAAGGTGGCACAATGTTTACTTACATAATCTCTGTTGGTGGCCGCTGTGATACAGGAAGCACACTCGAACATGAAGATGATGACCATTAGGATCAGATACTGTTGGATAAGGCACAAATGCAACCAACAAACAAAAATAGGCTTAGAGTTTTTCATGATACTGGACAAAAGTGCACAAGGTGGTGATTCAACTGCACTGACATCTTAATGTTAATCAGCTTTGAAAGAGTTTAATCCCTGGTGGTGCCATATGTGACACAAACGCTGATCAATTAATAACATTATGACCACTGACAGATAAGGAGAATAACATTGACCTTCTGGCTATTTCATTACAATGGCACCTGTCAGGGGGCTGGGATATATTAGGCAGCAAGTGAACAGTCAGTTTTTGAAGTTGGTTTGCTGGAAGCAGGAAAATGGCTGAACGTAAGGTTCTAAGTCAATTCGACAAGGGCCATATTACGATGACCAAATGACCGAGTCAGAGCATCTCCAAAATGACGTCTTGTGGAGTGTTCCAGGTATGTGGTAGTTAGTACCTACCAAAACTGATCCAAGGAAGAACAACTGGTGAATCAGCGACAGGGTCATTGGGGACCCATTGGGTGATTGGGACTGAAGGCTAGCCCATCTGGTCCAATGCCAAAGAGGAGCTCCTGTAAAATGTTAATGCTGACTATGATAAAAAGGTGTCACAGTGCACCACAGTCATAGCTGTTTCAGCAGCATGAGGGGGGCCTACTCAATGTTAGGCAGGAGGTTATAATGTTATGGCTGATTGGTATATAAATTAGGGCTGTGACAATATCACATTTTCTGAAAAGACATTGCCAACAAAGCCCTTATCCCTTGTTTTAGTGATGTTTTTAATGCTTAGCAAATGAATAATTGTATTAAAGACCTCTGCTTTCTGCATCACTTTTTCTCCTCCAGAGACCTTGGAGTCAAGCTGGTGACCAGCAGTTGGAGATACCAGATTGTGTAGATGGCCAGTTTTCCCCTGTGTAAACCTGCCCGGTGTCCAGTGGTGCCAGTCCCATATATGGCTGAGAGTCTAAGATGACACAACTGGCTTTGCTCTCTCTGGTTGGGCAGAATGGTTCTCCCTCTTCCCTATCACTCAGCGTGATGTTAGCCAGTCTAGTAGCTAACATAACAGAATTGTCGATTACTGTTCTCCATCAAGCTCACTGTGCTATCCAATGACCAATGACTGCATTAACACCAGTTTTAAAAGATGCGATGGCTGGCTTCACATGACTCAGAGGAAGCATGTGCTGGCCTTCACCCTGCCAGTGTTGGTGATTTTGTGTGATTTGGGCAACATTAGCTAGTGATTGGAATTGGACATGATTAAAATGAAGAGAAAATTGGGGAGAAATCCCCAGATGATCAGTTGTAATAATATTCAGTAAAGTACATAATATCCTCTTGCTATTTTCAACATGGAAATAAAAAAAAGCTTGCTGTACTATTTTATCATTTAGTTTTGCTTTATTTAGAGCGTACAGATTTGGAGTATTTTCTTTAAATAATTGCAAATTATCCCAAAGTAATTAAGGCTGTTGCAAACTGATAATATTCAGATTTGAATAGGAAAATGTTTCAAATCATTTTCAGTGCGTAAGCTGACTTTCTCACAAAACACTTTATTTTGCAGTGAAACTTACCGCCAGCATAAATGAACGTTTCCTTTTATGCGCAGCATAGATGCCAAAGATGGCGGTGCAGAAATAGGCAAAGCCGGTGAAGATGGCAATCCAGGCTCCAGCAAAGATGTCATCCTTCCCTGACACACCAGATATTGGGTACACTTTATATCCATCTACTGCCACCCAGATTGCCAATGCAAATAATGCCAACCCTGCTACCTGGTGGAAGACCAAAAATACTTTTTGTAAATAAAATTATAATAAAAACTCAATCAGTTTGAAATAAAAAAAAAACAGAACAAGTGTGGGATGAACATATAAAATTTAGGCAAAGTTCTACAGTGTTGAAAAGTAAAGAGACTTACTATAAGGATTTTTTTTCTTATAATAAACAAATTAAATAGAAAATAAAGCATAGAAAAGCTCTAATTTTCCAGGGTTAAACCTTATTGTGTTTGTGGTACACATGTCTTGATCAGTTTACAATTAAAATGATGATTCTATGATCTTCTGATATTAAGTTATGAATGTTTAATACAATGATAGCAAGTAAGGAGAAATGTACCAGAATGGAGACCCCTTTGAAATGGGTTAACCTAGCTTTACCATGGTTCTTATGCAGTTAGCATGAAATTATTATGACACTGGCAACTTTGGAGTAATGCCATTTTATGAACCCTTTTTGGTTCCATAAAGATCCTTTGTATGGGCCTTTAAAATCTAAAATCACTCTAAAAGGGAGTGAAAATTGTTTCTTCTGCAGCTTTGCTCTGAAAGTGCAATGAACTGAAGTGTAGATATTGCTCATTTATTTTAAGGAATATAGGTAAATCATCAAAAGCTAGGGAAGGCACTTTACTAGTAATAAAATGTGATCAGTCAGGCAGTCGACTAAGATTAGAGGAAAATCACAGCACAAGGTCCTTAATCATGATGGAATGTAGAAAAAGAAAGACTTACAGCAGCGAATGCATTAAATATGATGAGAATGACCATCAGCCAGGTTATGCCTCCTCCACTCGACATGGCTGCAGTGTGTCCGAATCTGACCGAATGATGGCTAGAGCTGATACTCAGCAGTATGGGAAGAACCAGACTTGGGATCGCATAATCGCATAAAGGGGAGAGGCTTGTTTACACCATCCGTTATTCGGTGTGAAACAAGAGGGTGAAAAAACTGAGCAAACCAGTTCTGCCTCTATCATCAACATAGAGGAAAATGACACTTTCTAGTGATTTTAAAGAGGTCAGTGGTCTCTTCTTCTTCTGCTTCCTCACACTCTTAAAAATTAATGGTCCTAAATGGATTTTAGACTGGATGTAAGGTTTTAGGAAACACATTTCATTAATTTACAACCTTTGTTCACACATTGGCACTTCTGGTCCCACCTCCTGGTTTAACAATGCAAGAAAGAAATAACTACTGGTGAGGTGTTCATAGCAGGATTACAGCAGTGCAGCTTATGTACTTGTTTATCTAATTCAGTTTTAGTCTTGTAATTACATTTCATTACATTATAATACAGTTGTGTTACAATGAGTTAAAACTGATGTTACTACATATATATATATATATATAGGGCAGTGGTGGCCTAGTGGTTAGGATGCTGCCTTTGGCACCTGAAGGTCGCAGGTTCGAGTCCCGGCCCAGGCACTACTGAGATACCCTTGAGCAAGATACCGTCCTGCTACACTGCTCCCTGGGCGCTGTTAATAGCTGCCCGCTGCTCCACATCTGCACATGTGATGGGATAAATGCAGAGGTCACATTTCGTTGTTGTGCTTGAGTGTGTTCACAATGACAAATAGTCACTTTCAATTCACTTTGTCATTTTGTCTCTCAGTATACTTGTATATGGCTGGGATAATAAGCTTGAATCATAAGTTTTAAGTTGGATAAGTAATATCTGAATATGTTAAACAAATGTAAATGATTTCAGAATATTTTTACATGAATTAAATAATGTATTATTTTATCCCAAGTGATCATGACGATGATTAAAGCCAATTGAAGAGTCTTTAGAGAAAGTGCTTCTTCTTCTACACTCTTTATGAGTGTAATCCAGTGAAATGCAGTCAAAGTGGGTGGAGAATATTGCAGCAACCCGTTAAACAAGAGCACACCTGTTGCCTGTCAAGACTAAACATGCCACACCTGTGCTGCCTCCTGAACAGGTGGGGCATAACGTTAAAGGTTTGCCTGTTCTCATTACTGGCATTAAGAGACAATAGGGAAAACCCTGTTTTATACCTTCATACACAAAACTGACAATCTTTACTTGCATTGGGCATGTCAATATTTTTTTCTGAGTAATAACATATACAGTATAGATTATAAGACCTTGCTTGTAAATATTTTTAATTCATAAATAAAGTACTTTAAAGATCAATAGTAAAGTTATAAAAAATTGCATAAAAGCTGTACAGTAACAGCAATCTTGAAACTTAAGTTAAAAACTTATAACAATATAATACAATTTAATCCCTGTAAATATTGCATCATTTTATTATAATACATAACATTATCTTAAGATACATGTACTCATTATTAAGGCACATTAAATCCACACTTACATCCTATAACTGAAACCTTTAAAACTGAAAATAATAATTTAAACATTATATTATTTAATTTCTCTGCTTGCCCAAATGAGTGCATGTGGTGTCCAAATCAGGTTTCCGGTCAAATTGAACAGTAGTCGCAAAGCCTTTGAGATACATGGGGTAGTTTCTCGATATTTATGAAAAAAGCTTAGACTGATGCCAGGCCTTGTCTGACACTGTCTCGGCACTTCTGGAACTTAACTAATTTAATTGTACTAAAGCTAGCTCCCTTTCAAGTATTTAATTAACAAAAAGGAATTTTAGTAGGGCAGCTTGGTGGTGCAGTGTTGCCTCACAGCAAGAAGGTCCTGAGTCGATCCCCGGGTTAGCCATGGGGGCCTTTCGGTGTGAAGTTGCAGGCTTTCCCCGTGTTCGCGTGGGTTTTCTCCGTTTCTTCCCACTATCCAAAGGCTTGCAATAGGTTGACTGGATACTCTAAATTGGGAATGTGTGTGTGAATGGTTGTCTGTCTCTGTGTTGCACTGCGATGGGTTGCCCTCCTGTCCTGGGTGAACCCCACCTTAGGCCTGTAGTCAGCTGGGATTGGCTTCAGTTTCCCATGACCTGAAATTAAAGAAGCGGTTTGGAAAAATGGATGGATGGAATTTTAGTAAACACCTTTGCCATGATTGCGACTTCTTGCATAAAATTCCCCCAACTAATGGCAACACATTTTGTAATGACACCAGGTGCACAAGAGTATCTTCATTTTTGCTGGATTATTATGTTGAGCTTGATACATTTTTTATTTTTTATTTAATTTTACATTTTATTTTTATTATCTTACATACATATACACAGTATGGATTTTTAAATGTAGTGTCTGTGTTTCCCTGAAATGGAATTTTTTTAATGAAAAAAGCTGTATTCATTTGTTCTCATTAATGCTTTTTTTAACCAAATACAATGTCCACAGTCATGTGTAAATTTGAAGTGGATGTAGGCACAGGAATCTGATTAAATTACAAAAAAATAAATGTCAGAATGTGTCTCATGATTGTAGATCTCAAGCAATTAACCTAACATTTCTGAACAGAACATTTCCCTGAAATAGAGAAAAATCATATAAAATGATCATATGAAATCCCATGGTACTAATATGCAGTAGCACAGTACTAAGAACCTGCAAGTCAAGACATGACCTTCTTGTAAATTGCATATTCATATGTTCCTTTGCATATTTTGTAGGTAGTTTACAGCTTTCTGTAATAATACCCAATATTGTGTGTGGACATAGTTTTTAACTTAAACAACAGTGCTGACATCTGCTGGCCATTTCCATCTTTGCTTCTTTCTCTGGTTCCTGTGACCTAGCAACTGTCTGTCATGCAAGGCTTGTGTTTGTACTACATTTCTGACTGAGAGGGTTATTTTTCTTGCAGTCCAAAACAGGTTTGTGTTTGCTTTTGTGGGTTTCTATGTGCATACGTTACAAGAGTGCTATCCCTGTGGTATATTGTCCTAGGTAAATTCACTGGCACCCATACAATGTGTTAAAATTAAACTGGCAAAATATTTAGCCCTTATATTGTTGTTAGTTTTATTTATAACTTAAGCAAGTAGAAAATAATTGAAAAGCACAATGATGTCTGGCCCAATATTAGGGGTGTCATAATATTCCGGTGTTGATGATAAACATGGTATTTGATTAATCCTTTGGCCATGATAACTGGGTAGTGAAAATCTAATACATAATGTGACATCCCTACTATGAGCTATAAAGTGAAAGTCACTTATCTCTCATTGTAAACACACTCAATCACACACAAAGTGCACCACAACAAAAGGTGTCCTAACCACTGTGCCTCCACAGTACACTGTGTTCCAAAAAGAGTTTTGCCTCTAGGAACTTTACAACTCTAGGAATCATCAGTTAGCTTTTCAGGCCTTTACGACTGCAAAGAGTGGGTCATTTTGTTTAATTTTCTACCAAAAGATCTTCATTGAACTTATTATGTTACTCTGGCTAAAGTATTTTAACGAAGTCTTCTTGTTTTGTTTTTTTTAGAAATTATCAGATCTCTAAAGAGCAAAAAATGTATCAATTCATTCATTGTCTGAACCACTTATCCTAACTGGGGGGATTTGGGGGGGGGGGGTCCTTAAACTGATCCCATGGCTCATAGTGTTAAAGGTGCAGAAACATCCTGTACAGGTTGCAGGGCAGGCTGGCGGACAAACACATTTATATTCCCTTTTACACCTAGAGTGCAATTATCATCTTCATTGCACTTCACTCCAATGTACTGTTAAGGCAGTACTTAAGCTGCCCTTAGCCATCAAAAGTACTGGGTGAGAATACAGTTGTTTGGATTTAGTGTGACTGACCTGTTCCTTGTCTCAATTCAGGTCTTTATGTTTGCTGAGGTTCTTTACTCACACCAAGTAAACTTTAACGCCCTGGGAGCACTGTTTGTATTTCGACTTGAGCTGCTGCCCAACAAAGTATTTACCTAGTGCAGCATATGTGTCTTCTGTGCCATTTTAATTCAGCTGGGTTGACGTGCAGACGTTCGGATTTTGCTGCTGCAGTTTTCATAGGTAAAATGAGCTTGATCTGGTCCAGAGTTTGTTCTGAAATATTCACATTTTCAAAAAAAAATTTCAGAATGCTGTATCAATATTGTTATCTGGGTACAAGTGTAGTAGAGGTTACAGTAGAGGTTATGGCTATAATGTATACTGCTACTTACTAACTGACTTTGAAGCGTGTTTCTTCTACCAGGCAATGGAAGGAAAACTTCCAGAAGAACATGTGAAGTCTGTCCTGGCCCCATGGAGATTTTCTTTGCAGTCAAGTGGATTTGAGAACAGGATTGTGACGGCACTGGGACTTTATGAGCACTTCCCTTTAGACATAGCTGTCACTGGAGGAACCATGGAGGCCAACACAAGGTTAGCTAGAGCTGTCTGTGGAATGAGAGATGGACAGTTATCAGATGAGGATGAAGAAGAAACAGATGAAGAAGAGGAAGATGATGAAAATATAGACATGGAGAAGGAGGAAGACAAACAGGATGATGACAAATCAAGTGCAGCTGAGAAGAGTAAAGAAGAAGAACAATCAAGAGCTTACACAGCTACTAAGGTCCAAAAGGAAAAGAAGACACATGTAACTGCAAAACATGATGACTTAGAAGAAGATTCTGCTTCCATGCTTGTGCACCCTCAAATCTCCACTGTTCGCATTTGGACAGAAGAAGGTGGTCCTTCTTCCATTCAAAACAATTATGATGTGTTAGTGGTCCTCACCACAGAGCTACATCAAGAGGACCACATAAGAATCACCATGGAACAGTGTGAAAAAGGTAAGCCCTTGTACCTGGTTAAAGCTGAACAAGAATGGGATCTCGTCTCTGAAAAGCCTACAGGACCTTGCAAGACCTGTGAATGGGAGAGAATGAGAGCTCGCAACCTGGAGCTCCAGAAGAAACATAAAATGACCTTTGAATCAGGGGACAATGCAAAAGATGGCCAGATTTCATCAGGTCTTCCCCATGTTGCGAAGCTATTAAGCTTTAAGGAGATTGCTGAGGTTTTGATGAAAGCCCTCCCTGAGTTACGCAAAAAGGCTTTCAGTCAATTTATGGTGGACATCACAAGGGAACTCAGGGTTCCAAAAGCACCCAATAATAGCACAACGTAAGTGAATATGCAAACATTTTATACAAATTCTTTCCTGTACAATTAATTGGAGAATTTTGATTGATCAGGCTGTGACCTAACTTTGTTCATGCTATGTTAACAAATTTAATCCACAGACCCCAACTATGTACTGCTATGCAAAGTAAGAAGATAAGCCTGGAAGACATGGACCAAATTTCTGTAGTTTTCCATCCCAGAGATCTTACAGACCAACCATCCAAGTTGCTCTCCATCCTCACAGCCTTGGAACACTTTAGACTGGATATTGGTCTACTCGGGGAGACGGGCTGTGGTAGCTCCAGCCTGTTCAACTCTTTCCTGGGCTTGCAGAATGGTGACAAAGGAGCTGCTTCCATTGGTGTCACTGAAACCACACAAGAGCCTGTGTCATATCCTTACCCAGAATACCACAATACTCTTTTATGGGACCTCCCAGGGTTGGGAAGAGTGGGGGACTTGAAAAACCTGTCTGTTGGCTCTGGATTGCACCATGCCCCTATGTTACCTTCTAATCTCCTCACCTGTGATGTCTACATCTTGGTGTCACCACTGAGGCTTACCCAAGATTACATTTGGCTGTTACAGTACCTTCTATCCCAGGGGAAGTTCTGCTACCTGGTGCTCTCCAAGGCTGACATGATTGAGGAGAAGTCCACTGGAGAGGTGAGGAGGTGGACTGATGAGGTTTTGAGGAAGGTAGGTCTTAAACTCAACGTGTTTCTGGTGTCAGCACTCCATCCAGAGACTATGGATTTCCCTAAACTGAGAGAGACCTTGAACAGTGCTTTGCCACACCATAGGAGAGCCACCCTGGCCAGTTATGTGGCGAAGCTGCTGGAGGAAGATGTCTTTTGGAAGAGGACTGATCCCTGCAAATTAATGTGATCTTAGATATGTAACTGACTACACCTTTATTTGTGCATGCTAAAGGACTTTATATGGTTGCATCTAATTTAACTCTGTTTACTAAAAGGAATCCTATTATTAACTGTGTAAGTAGACAATCATTCTTCATCAATAAACATTTTGCTAACTAAGCTGAGTGTGCATGTTTGTAAGGGAGGCTTTCTGTTGGTTTAGATGTAAAACAAACTCTAGAGCTAATTTAAACGTTTTCCACCACTCAAGAAGCTGTCACTGGTCTCCTGAAATCTGCTGTATGTATTCATTGGTATAAACGGTCCCAGATTCACATGGGACTCTCTCCCAGACTATATTTGTTTTTGCCATATAGCAGTTATGCAAGCTCATTAAGGAGAGCAGGCCAGTGCATGAAAATGGGTCTGTTGCTTTCTTCAGTGAATGACGGATGAGCACCATGTTGTGGCAGCCTAATGCATCTTGCAGCCAGTGTTTAATGCTCACCTGCTAAGTTGATGTGACAGCCCTATCTCCATTTCCGTCATTCATCTGCTCCTTTCTTTTCTGTACTGAAAATGGTGGAAAGAGCATATCCTCTGGCATCCCACCTGTCATCCCCTCCACTAAACTCCACCCAATGGAGCCTGGAGGTGAAATGAAATTAGTAATAAACACTGAGTGACCACTTGCATCTTTACTTACATAATTATTGCAGCAGATGTTCTTAGACAGTCCCTAAGGGCGCAGTTGAATTGTATTTGCACAGATGAAATATGAGAGCTTGGATAGTAGTACCCAGAGCATTATAAAATCCTTTTGCTTCACAGCTGCTGAAGACAGATACAATACGTCCATGAGGCTTTTCTTCACATATTGGATTCCAAGACAACATTTGAAGACCATACTGATCTCCAACATTTTGGTTTGTGCAATACAGCAGGCTTTTAGCACCTTTTATTGTGTGATTCTGACCAGCTCAAAGCAATAGAAGGTTTGAAAGATATCTCATAGTGTCTGAATAGGTCACAACCATCTCACGTGTTTCGTATAGTGGCTTTGTAAAGGCACCAATGGAACTCGACAGCAATGGCCTGTCTGTTCAGTGCTACCTGAAGCCCAGAATTATGGGTAAGGTAAGACGTCGTCTTCAGGAAATGAGGAGCCCCTCCACCCAAGTGTCCACTATGGACCTGAGTCATAATGAAAGTGCTCGTCTGGCCACTGATGCCCTTTTGGACCACGGCCTAAAAGCTTACCAGAAAGTTCTGGTCAGAGAAGAGGAAGCTGACTTTCTGTCTGTGGAGGAAAAGAGCTACATTCTGGGCAATATTAAAGAGCCTGCAAGAAATGACACTGAACAGGCGAAAGAGGAGGACATGTCCTGCTCCAGCTCAGACTCTAGCTCACAGACATACTTTCCGATGGTTTCAGACAGTGAGCCACCATGTCTGGACTTTGGCTGGCCAGTAGCAGACTGGAGTTACCACCTGCAGGGGGTTCCCAGTGTGGAGGTTTATTTCCAGTCACAAAACTCAGTAAAAGATCTGTTGCGAGAATTCATCAAAAAAGCAACAACAGTGAGTATATCATATCTATATCTAAAAGGGAAAATAATTTTATGAGGTAATAAATTGATACATTATTCTTAATTAAAGACGGCAGATCGAGGTCAGGGTGTACAATTTAAAGACAAACAGGTTGGTCAAAATTCCAGTTGCCTGCTCTGAGAAATCTGCCCTGCACATTTAGATCTGAAGACTTCCACTGAGTATTTTAGAAGTAAACTCCAGGATGAGTTTGATCTCCTGATCAAAGTTGGGGATTATATGATCTACAGAAATCATGCAGCAGTTCTATTTAACTAGCATGATTGTAGGTAGTGTTACTGGGATTGCCATTTAATAAAAACACATGGGTAAAAAGTGTGACACATGTTTTTGTGGTTGAAACATACTTATGTATTGTACTTAAGTATGATTTTATAAGAATTTTTAAATTCTTTCATTTAAATTGAATGCTTGTGCTTTTAAAAACGATCCATAAACTGCTTTTCACTCCAAAAATGTTCATTTAGCTCTTCAGTTTGCCAGACCATGGTATCTTTCTGTTTTTCTCTTTCCATTCAGTCACGTTCATACACTAAACTTCTATAATATTATATCGCTGCTGTTGGAACTGTTACCATTCAAAATTCCATACAGTCAGATTAATAAAAATGGTTCAAAAACTACTTGAAATAAAATTACTTTGAACGTTGTTTTTCTTCTCCTGTGAAGTAACTTTTTTTGAGATAGGAGGTGTTGTTCTAACAATGACATTATATTAGCTTATTATTGCACATTAATATTAGTATACAAATAATTGTATTATATATTAATAAGCAGGTATAAAATATAATAAATTAAAAGGCAAAATTACCTGTTGATTGCCAAATAGTGAGACCACATTCTGATAAACCTCATCCATATCGGTCCATTTCCTTATATATATTTACATTCATCAAGTGGGTCACTGATGCACCTGTTATTTATGTGTCATATCTGCTTATTAATCATTATAAGTGTTTGGGATCTAATTAATAAGCATTGATAATCTCTTTTCAACCATTCATAAACCTAATGTTTACACTATGCTTTGCACTTCTGGTTAGATGCTAACTGCATTTCACTGGCTGAGGTACCTTTGCTGCCCGCTGTGCACGTATGATGGGTTAAGTGCAGAGGTCAAATTCGTTGTGGTCCTTAAGTGTGTTCACAATGACAAATAGTCACTTTCACTTATTGTAAAGTGGTAACATTAAAACATCCAACCAAATTTGTGTAAAATGCTACCCACAGCTATGTGTAACGTATTTTGCAGTAATCGAGGACACAAATGCGAGTACAAGAAATTGGGCTTTAATGCAGAATCCGAGGTACATCAAAAGGCTTGGGTCAATCAGGGACAAACAGAAGTAACCGAGGCAAACCAGAGACGAAGTCAGGACGAGCAAAGATCGGGGTAACCAGCAAACAGGAGAATCCGAGGAAAGGCAAAGTCAAAATCCAAAATACAGTTCAAAGGTCAAAATCCAAAAATACCAAGACACGAAATAGAAAACGCTCAGAAACGCAGGGAAAGTAACGAGTCTTCGCAACTTCCCCTTGCGTTGGAATTCCGGCGATGACAACCGGCGGTGGCCACTAGATGGAGCCTGTACTACACCACCATATCACACATCTCCAAACAAAAGATTTTATTTATTTGATATAACTTTTACTTTTTTACTTATATAACTGATTATGTTTAATCTCATTTAAATATACACCAGTCAGCCATAACATTAAAATCACTCACTGGTGGTTTGCCGTTTGTGTGAGTGTCATTTATATGGGTATGAGATAACACCAAGGTGCACTATGGGAAGAAGATAAGCAGGCGGAGGCAGTGTGATGCTCTGGGCAATGTTCTGCTAGGAAACTGTTGCTCCTGGCATTTGTGTGGAATTTACTGTGACACATTGCATGGTTTGAAGAACATGACAGAGTTCAAGGTGTTGACTTGGCATCCAATTTCCCCAGATCTCGGTGCAATCAGTAGGATATGTTCGACAAACTAGTTGGATCCATGGAGGCCCCAGTTTGCTTAAATTAACTTAAAGAAGTCCATGAGTGCTTGGCATGAGGGGGGACCTACACAATATTTGTCAAGTTGTTAAAACATAATGGCTGATCTGTGTTCTTTTGTCCCCAAGTACCCCAAGTTTAAAAATAAATACCCTGTACTTTTTACACCCCTGTTTATTCTAAACAGATTTAGCATATCGACTGGATCACTTGAATACCATGAATCATCAAACCACTTACCGAACATGCAGTAAGATCAGCAAAGACAGATCAGAACATTAATTCCAGAATATATTGTCACTGCTTAGATAGCATATTTCCAAATTATCTTATAATATCAAACAATAGATCATGCACTCCTTATTACAGGTTCTGGCAATTGTGATGGACACGTTCAGTGATGTGGAAATTTTCTGTGACATTCTCGAAGCCACAAAAAAGCGAAATGTATCTGTTTACCTGCTACTGGACCACATCAACCTGCAGGTGTTTAAAGAGATGTGTGCAAATTTACGAATCAACAAATCCCATCTTACTGTAAGTAATGCCTTTTTATTTATTTTAGCCTTTACTAGCAATTTCGTTTTATTAAGTGTAATTATGTTAAGCTTCCCCAATTTATTTTACCCATAGTTTTTTTTAACTTTATGCCTTACCTCAATGCTTAAATGTGCTATGTCTTATTATTTTATTTATGTAATATGTTTACTATAAGCACTTTGAGATACATCTTTATGTATCAATTTTAGGATTTATTTTATGCCTTTAATGATTATTTTACTTTTCTTACTTGTTTAATAATCTATTCACTGTTAAGGACATTGAGCTGCGTTTTGTGTATAAAAGGTGCTATTAAAATAAAGTTTATATTATTTATATTATTATTATTATTTACTGATTCATTATATTGACATCAACAGTACTTGGCATTTGATTTTGACTGTAGTTCTCAGGATACTTTATCATACTTTTTAATGCCCAGAAACAAAAAGTAAACCCTTTGGTCTATTACTACTTATCCTGTTTCATTATTTATTCTTCCTATTTTGGCACAAATAGCGCTCTAATTAGTAGATAGCATCTGTGACAAATTTAAGTTGTTTCTTTGTCGTTTCTTCTCTTTATAGCACATGTCAGTTCGTAGCATATATGGAGAAACTTACTGCGCCAAATCTGGGAGGAAATTCACTGGCCAGGTTAAGGAGAAGTTCATGATTGTAGACTGCACCCATGTACTTGTTGGGACATACAGGTAAAAACACAATAGATTTTATTTTAGAACAAAAAAAGGTGGTAGTCACCATCTCTCCTCCTGGAGATCTGCTTTCTTGCCATGTTTAGCTCCAACCTGAATCTAATCATCTTACCTAATGCTTCAGCCAATCAAGGACTTTTGGAGAAGTTTATTCACCAGAGCAGGTGTTGCAGACTGCCGCTGCTCCATGTGTGGATGGGTGACATATAGAGGTCATGTTTAATTGTGGTGCACTTTGTGTAATGGGTGTGTTCATAATGACCTATTTTCACTTCACATGTTAGCATCTTCTTGAGGTGTATTTATACCTATAATTCTTTAAGTGGTAGGATTTCATGATGAATAAAAATAAGAAATCTTTTTCTCTTTCCCATCACTCTAGCTTTACCTGGTTATCCTGGCAGGTTGACCGGAGTTTAGCGATGCTCTTCAAAGGAGCGAGTGTGAAGGCCTTTGACATTGAGTTTCGCAGGCTGTACGCTATCTCAAAACCATTACTGGAATTCTCTGCCATCGAAGATCCAGGTGACCTAAATCCTCTTCCACATCTCATGGAACCAACAACTCCAAAATGCCTAAATTACACTAATGCCAACATGAGTCTGCTGGCAAACGTCCATCTCCCCTACTTCCCAAACCACAGTGTACCAACACCACTTCAGTGGTCTGGGCTATCTAACCAGCAGTTCCTCAGTGCCAGAACCTTGACATCACACTGGCTCCCACAAAGGATCCAATGGCCTGCCATTTGCCAGCGATTCTTCCCCAGAAATTATAACACTGGGAACCTTCCAAGGCTTCAAGACAACAATTTCCACTACCTCCATGGAGGTGTTCCTCTAACAACTCAGCGTTTTTTACAAACCAAGTTAAACAGTGGTTTGCTTGGGGAACAACTTTAAGTGGTGCTATAATGTAGTGCCTTATCTTCTAATTCATACTGTATATTAGATTAGGAATGACTCCTCACATAAATAAAACTGGCGGAGTACAGTCTGTAACTGTAAACTGCAGGGTGCACCTATATGAACTGTAGTGTAGATACAAGGTTGGCACACCAACTTAAGTGGTTTGTTGGTATTAGACGCCATTGTTTTTAATAATGCTTTATTCCATATTTTAAGTTTTTCTGGAAAAAGAGTTACCGAATGATTAATGTACTGTAAGTAATGTATTATTTACTACATTTCCCATAATCACAGTAAAGCTTAAAGCACTAGTTAAGTAATTCTGTATTTAAACCCTGATTCCTGAACTTCTGTAATAATGTCTACACTATGTATCAGTGAACTCATATATTGGTATTAGTATTATGTAGCATGTTTTAATATTGAATTTTTTTCAGAGGCATTTGGAGTAAGACTTTTTATTATATATTCCATTTCATATTAAGTCATAACATTTGACCTTACTGTGTATTACAATCCTTGGAACAATAAATACAGTTAATAACTCATTTTGTCTATTAATTATCTGTAAACATTTTTGTATGCTTCATTTAAAATATTTTATTATAAAAACAGCAGATTTATCAATAAGCAATCATCTTCTCCACTTTAATATCTGTAATGAGATCATCAGAAATTCCACAGTGTACAATGTATATCAATACATTAACATTTCACAGCCAATATTTAAAATCCTTATTCTTAAAAACCCAAACATAGAAAAGCATTTATTCTTCCCTATACAGTATCATCACAACATGCATCATTACACACATAGATTTAAAAACACTCCTTTCCAGTCAAATCCTTTTGTGTTCATGTTTACTTGGCCTCGGATACCTTATCGCTAGATATATCTGGTTTTTCTTCCTTTAGCAGGCATGCATGCAGTTTGTTCCACCACCTCTCCTCAAAGTCCTTGATGGAAAGACCTGATAAACTCTCACCATCCTGGTTCTCCTCCCGCATCTTTTCTGGATTCAAATCTTCTGCCATGACCTGTATATACAAAAGTGGACAGACGTTTAAACCTATCCCTCTAACCAGTATTACATTAGCAGTATCATGCTTGATGTATTTGAACTATGCAAGTATCGTACTCCTTGCGTTCTGGTTGGAAACAAATGGGTTGAGTACATGAAACAAATAAAGGAAAACTTTGGTTTCTGGGTAAATACAGCAAACACAAGCTCATCTGTTCAAGTAGCAACCTAAAGCATAAAGACAAAATAACCAGTCACTTTATTTACAACTGTGTGAGGGAAAAATATCACTCTTGGTCTTCTGGAAGTCCCAAATACGTCACCAAATATAAGGGGAAGCCTTAGCAAGTTTAGTTAGTTAGAAATGGAAAACAGTGGCTGCTCTTTGCTAGACCTCTTTACTGAATGAGTCACTCTACCCTGTAATGCAACACAAATTTCATTATTTTATTTTTATAGGTAAGGGAAAATAAAATAGTTGCAAATCTGAAAAAAATATGGTTTCCTTAAAAACCTACAGCACCTCGCATGCACCTCTCCACAGATTTTAGGCTGAAACCTTCTCCAAACTATTATAAAAAGATGTCTCGGACAGCAGAGGCTCTGTGCCAGAATGCTTTAATGAATGATAAAATATCAACACACAAGGTAAAATATCTTTCGCTTAATAGAATGGGGGAAAAATAATACTGCACCAACATTAACATTGCATTAACATACGATCAGAAAAAGGGTTGCTAGCAGGAACTCTCTTTAACCTAGAGGTCAGTTTTGACATTTGAGTGGGCAGTGGTGGCTTAGTGGTTAGGACTTTGCTCTTGTGAACTAAAGGTCACAGGTTCAAGTCTCGGCCCGGGTACCACCGCTACACTGCTCCCCGGGTGCTATTGATAGCTGCCCGCTGCTCCATGTGTGCACTTGTGGTGGGTTAAATGCAGAAGTCACATTTCGTTTTGGTGCCTGAGTGCGTTCATAATAGCAAATAGTCACTTTCACATTTGTGCCCTAAACTGTAGGCACTGATGAATTGTGACTTTATGATGCATTGAATGGTTTCCTAAAAAATCCTAATCAATCTGAATGAGGTTTACAGCCTTATGTCCTTGTAATTACAACATTTCACCACTTTTATTTGCACTAAGTCTGACCAGGGTAAAACTAGTAATGCAGCTCACCTCAGTGATGGTTCTGAGTGTTGTCTCTTCCAGCTGCAGCCTGTGCAAAGACTCCTCAATTTCCTTTAAGGCTTTCTTGCTCTTCTCCAGCACGAATGAGAATTGCTGAATCCTCAGTATCCTGATCAGCAGCCTGAAATCAACAGAACACATCATTTTTACTCTCTGTGTTTGCCCAGGCGGGTGATGCTTTCAGTCATATGTACATGTGAAACTGAATGAACAGACCTTGCTCTGACAAAACACATGGAGGCTTTTAACCATGACATTTTTTTCTCTTCCTGCTGCTGCATCAAAGCCTGTGGCTCTAAAATGTCCCTCAGATTCCCTAGGCTGGTGAAGGACTCCAGAATATTTTGGTAACTTGTAGCCAGTTTTAACCAGTGCCATGGATTAAATGGATGAATGGAACATAGCTGTTGCAGACAGAAGATGCTGTTCTTCAAATCCCCACACTCCTCATAGATGCGCAGTTCTAGCTGAAGGATGCAGGTGAGGTGACAGGTGTTGCTTGCCTCTTTCCTCTGTCAGAAACAGGTATTAAAAGTGTGCACACCACTGAACAAAGCAATGAGCCACTTGAGGCTGTTTTGTCATCATTCAAAAGTGTGATGTGAAATGCTTCAATCTAAAGAACCTAATTAAGTCAGAAATGTCTGATATAATCTAAAATCACTATTCGGGTTTTTATTATAGTGTATTAGAGAAAGTCAGGAGAAAATTCATGTTTATTATGTGATTGTACTAATAGAAAAATAAAGCTTTTCTGTTTAAGTGGTAAGGATGGTCTCCACTACTCTAATATTATAATAAAGAATGTATCTTTGGCTTTGCGGTTCTATGAGGCCTGTGATGTGAGGCTTATGTGATGTCTGTTTTCTTTATTGCCATCATGCTGTTTAAGGAGTGCTTGTTCTCTGAGAAAGTTATAGATGATTCTTGACTCTTAATGCCCATTTCCAATTTATCTTGCCAGATAGTGCATATGATAGATATTTCTATCATTGCTAAACTGGCTAAAGTGGATTTGTAGGGATTATTTGGGAACCGTCAAGGGTTTGACTGTGACAGACATGATTAGGAAACACATGAGGGACTCTTTTTTTTTGTCAATTAAGCTTAACCTTACAATGTGTTTAATCATGTTCGTGAACCTAAGTTTCCATTATAGCAGTTGCTCCTTGTTATAATGTTTTAAATGGTGTTTTAAATCTCTTTATTTATTACAACTTTTAATACTTTAACACTTTTACATTTTTTTAATTCTCATGCTTCAAAATTACTGTATATTTTTTACTTGTTTTAATTTGTATGTGTGTAAAGCACTTTGAGCAGCATTTTAAAATGTATAAAAAGGTGCTACATAAAAAAAAGTGTATTGATATTACTAATAATAATATTTTTATTTACCATATGCCACCAACTCAAGGGAAAATTAGTTGCAATGGAAAAACGATTTCTACCATATGCTGATATCAGCCAGTCTTTATTCCTTCTCTGTTATTGCCAAAATTATGCATAATGCACACAAAGAATAGCAAGACCAGGCAAAAATCAACATTTGTTTACCAGCTTTTCACAGGTCTCTAGGGCTTTTTCTCTCAAACCGAGATGGCTGTAGCATCGTGCCGTACTCTCCAAGACATCTCTTTTGAGAGACAGATTGGTATTGGGCAGCAATGAAAGGCAAACCCGGTAGTCATCTATAGCACCCTGGAATTTTTTTAAATGGAAACATCTGTGAACACATGAATGGGAAAAAACTGCAAGAAACTTCTTTGAGAAACAAAATATTGACTTGTTCATCCACTCAGAAGTAACTCACCTGATACTGTTTTCTCCTGTATTTCAGGTCTGCTCGAAATTTCATGATTTTCTGCTCGTCCAGTGCATCTTCAAATTTTTCACAGTGATAAAACCACTAAACCCACAACAGAGACAATGTGGCATTTATTTTTGTGTATCTGAAATACATCTTTGAAATGAAAAAAAAAACTGTTTTGTAAAATAAAGTGCACCCCCCCCCACACACACACACACACAAAATTACTTACACCTACACTTATTGGTCATTTTGTCAGTTACATCCACCACACAGGCATGCAGTTACTGATTCAAGCCTACTTGTTACTGCGCAGTTGATCAACCCTCTTTTTCCCCATTCAACAAAGAAACCAAGTCAGAAAAATATAATATTTCAGATAATATTTGGATGGTGCACTATTCTCAGCACTGCTGTGGCATTCGACTGATAATAAACAATGCAAGCACTTGAGATGCACTCTCAATCTTGTTGGCACAACAATCACTATCATCACTGCTGTGCTGGGAATGGCCCACCACCCAAATAATATTAGTTCAATTGTGGTCCTGTGGTGGTAGATGGTCTGGAGTCAGTAAAGTCACCTCTATGTCATGTGTTTCTGATCCAATGAGTGTAATTACATGGTAAATGTAGTTGATAAACCAGGAGCTCAGTAGATGCCTTTAAAGACATCAGATGATAAAACCAACACAATCCAACCAACAAGCTTAACTAGATCAGTACTAGCAGTGCTCAGTAGTGATCAGTAGTGCTCATTTACACAGAGGTTCAACAACATGCTAACTGAGCAGAATCACTGTAGGGCTCACCTCTGGCTCGCAGGTCTTTGGCTTGTATTCTGGCAGCACTGCTGCGGAGACCCTGTTCCGAGATTCTTCAAAAACGGAATCATCAAATGTACTGCCCAATATTTCCATTCTATAAAACAGCTCACGCCTCCTCTGTTTACTTCACGTGTGAAGCGGATTCTTTTCTTCTATCAGAGTTCAGCTGGATTCCACCTGCGCACACGGGCAACATCGCCCCCTTGCGCAGAGGCTGTGTATCTCCATCATAGTCTGTCAACACGAGGATGAGCCACTTCATTCACTTGAGGTTGAGGCAAGGCAAGATAATTGATATAGCACATTCTCATACACAGAGGTCAATGTGTTTGAGATCAAATCAGAATGGAAGAAAAAAGTGAAATTAGTTAAAATAAATTAAAAAATAAAACAAAGCAAAGACAGCAGTCTAAATGAATAGTTAAAAAAGTGGAAAGCTGTGCGATATTCCAACACCAGGTGGCAGTAGCGCGATTGTGGAGGCGCGTTCTTCAGCTGCGCTCTTCTGCTGGGCCACGTGACGTCACCTAAACACGTGGTCAGGCCGTGGTTGACTGTGTTTTCTGTGTGCTGCTAAAGTGTGCAATTATTCAAAAATCTCTGTGAGACGTACAATCCAGTGCCCGTAAGTAAGGAGGTATGAAGGTGAAAGTGCTCTGCCGCAACCCGGACGATTATGTTCGGGAGACAACGAGAGACATCCAGCGTGGTGAGTGTTGGTGCTAACATGCTAATGCTAACTTACACACAGCACAGGCTTCGTTCAACTGGAATCGACTTGAACAAGTAATTCTTCTCAGATCCCAGTCTCGCATTGGAACAAGTTTGTCAACGAAATTCTGAACAATCAAGAGATTCGTACACATTAATTTAAGCGGTCTGTTGAAACTGCTGCTGCTGCTATGGCTGTAACGGTACATGAGATCAAGGATTGATTTGGTTTTCACTTATTGTGCTTGAACTTTGGTTTGTTTTGGATGGTGAAAAGATTGTTTTGCATCAGATAAATTGCCATTATCAAACAAAACTCTTACACAGTTTCATTGCATCCTCTGGGTTTCATTAGCAACTTTAGGGAAAAAGCCCAGAAATAAATGTCATTATGCAAAATTACCCCATTGTGAAGTTAATTTTAAAAAATGTTATTTCTGTGTTCTGCAAATGTATTCGAAATATCCAAATTGCCCATGCCAGAAAACATTATGCACTTATGTCTGAGCATAATTAAATTAATGTTAACTATACACATTTTTCAGTAACTCCTCTCATTCATATAAAATGTTATTTATATAGATATAATATACACCTTTTCTCTTTTACCTTTCTTTCCAAAAGAACTGTTGCTCTACTACTACCCATAAGTAATTTTAGGAAGTATTATTTTTGTTTAGAACAATTACCTAATTTGAACAGCACTTTTTGCAAATGCTGCATTGGTCACTGAATTGTTTTTTTTTTTCATCTGTTATTTTGATACACTTAAGAGCGCAATACATGTGATGAAATCTGCACACATGACACACATCAAAGCAAACAACCCAGCGTAAGGCTAATCAACATTTCAGCTGTTTTAGCAGGGGTTACTATTAATATGTGATGTCAAACTTAAAAAAATAGTTGCAAATGTCAAACACTTTGCAATCTTTTGTGGTTAGTTAGATGCTCGCTTTTTGCTCATTGAAACTATTGTTTGTGAATGTGCTGCTCTAAGGTACAGCTCTGGGGTTTCACAGAATTGTAAAACAATCAATTAATTTATTTATTAACTAATTAATTAAGAAACACTTTTAATAAACACACTGCACTCACAGGAATAACTGAAAACCTCCCTCGAAAGGGGTAAGAGACAGTAAAAAAGATCCCAAAGTAAAATGCTTCAACAGCACTACTGATATCTTAATTTCAATTTTTACATTTAGTTACCATTTCAGTGTGAGCAAATGAACTGCAGCTTACTCTCGGTACTGCACTGAACCAGACTTAAGACTTAATCACATAGTTACGCAGGATGTCAAGGTATTATTGTGTTTGTATTTATAACACAATATCATTGTGTGTTGTTTTTTTCATTTGTTTTTATATATCATTGTTATATATACTTGTATATTGGGACACCCCTAGTGGCAGCTTAGGTGTTCAAGCTCAAGTGCCACAAAAACACATCTAAAGATCTGTGGTGGATGCATGTTACCATTTTCAAGTGACTTGCACATATAGAGTTTAATTTCTGATCTGCTTTGGCATGTACTTGGGCAGCAGTAGCTGGACAGATGGTTCCTATTGTCCGCAACAAATGTTGCATTTTTTACAATTCCACCTATAGTATGATTGGATGCATTGTTTGTGTATGCACTGATTACTTCCTGCCTTGTGAGTTGTTATATCGAACTTTGCCTTTCTTTCAGTTCCCAGAAACTACAATCCTACTCTCCACCCATTCGAAGTATCAAGAGAGTACACCAGAGCTCTGAATGCCACCAAGCTGGACCGCGTCTTTGCTAAGCCTTTTGTGGCTTCCCTGGATGGTCACAGAGATGGCCTTAACTGCCTGGCCAAGCATTCAAAGAGTTTGTCCACATTGTTATCTGGAGCATGTGATGGAGTGGTAGGCTACTGATCAGTGATGATCAAGCTTTTCTCTTAGTCATTTTTCTGTGTTTGTAATTCATGTTCTTCTTAAGAATCATAACAATTTAGGAATGAACCAATCATGATTTTTAATAGCCAGTTCCAATTAACAATTACAGCCAAATTGGACATTTTCCCTCTGGTGAGATGGAAAATGGCAATTAGCTGTTTTAAGCTCAAGTGGTTTGGGTTAAATTGACAAGTGAAACATACTAGAACATGTTCAGTACTGTATATTAAAGAAATAGTTTAGGGAAACTTACAAAAGACTTTTACTTGTCTCAAATTGTTGGTTCTTTAGCTTAGAGCTGGAGCTTGGTCACAAACACAAGTCATTAGTCACTTAAATGTATTCCATAAAGTACTTCCTAAAATTTCTCTGTCCACAGAGAATTTGGATTAGGACACTGGACACAGCATGTCTTAAAATGCTTAGAAAAATGTTTTATTTTTATAAACCACCTCAGCAGTTGGAGTGCTGATCTAGAATCAGGTTTTATAATCATGACTATCATAAACACAGAGGAACTAAATCAGAGATCAGTCCTTCTTATGACTAGGTTTGGCGATTTAGATTTGTATCATGAAATTTCATGATATTTTTTGCAGAAATGCTAATGATGCTCTGAAAATAAGCCTTTAAACATAAACATTGATCCAAAGCAGTAAAACTTAATCCTAACCATCAAATACTAACTGAACTACACCAGTAGGACAATACAAAGCAGAATAGGAATTTCATTCTCAAATTAAAATTCCAGAGGAAACACAAACACCAATACTCCCGGGATTTATAGCCGAACCCCTGGAAAAACAAACAGAAATGTTGAAAAAACACTTTCATTCTGTAGATGTCCCAATAATGATTTATTAGTGAGGAAAAAGTGACTATTTGTCATTGTGAACACACTCAAGCACCACAACGAAATGCGACCTCTGCATTTAACCCATCACACG
>JBBPDA010000001.1:3745075-3757336 GCA_037974385.1 Arnoldichthys spilopterus
GTGTGATGGGTTAAATGCAGATGTCACATTTCGTTGTGGTGCTTGAGTGTGTTCACAATGACAAATAGTCACTTTCAAATATGAATTGTGATATGAGGGATATTACATACAACAACTTTCATCTGAGGGTTGAGGAAATAAAGATATTATTTTTTTGCAGACTGAACTACTTGCCAGCTGTGCCTCAGATAGAAGTGTCGTCCTGTATGACATGAGAGAAGCTACCCCACTTAAAAAGGTAATGTCTGCTTTTATGCCCTAAGGATGCAAGACCTTTGAAATTTTTTTTGCGTCTCCATCTCCTAGACCCTGCGCTCTGTTCTAGGTCATAATGCAGCTGAGAAGTAACACACTTTGCTGGAACCCCATGGAGGCTTACTATTTCACATGCTCCAATGAGGACTACAAGTGAGCCGTATAAATATATAAAAATATACGTCTGTCTATTTTACTTTGGAATGACGTATAGAAAGTCGTTGATCGCGGTGTTCTGTGAATAATATGGGAATTATCAGTGTAATATTCTGTAACTGTCAATCAATAATCATTTGTCTTTTCTCAGCCTGTACACATATGATATGAGACATCTGGATGTTCCAGTGACTGTGCACAAGGACCATGTCTCTGCTGTGCTGGACGTGGACTACTCTCCTACAGGAAAAGAGTTCGTGTCGGCCAGTTTTGACAAGACTATCCGTATCTTCCCAAAAAACGGTGGCCACAGCAGGTGAGTGAGGAAAGCTACATCCTTATACTGGTCAGAACCGGTTATTTTTGGTGTACACAGGTAATCAAATACTCCTTACAAAAGTTAAGGAGAAAATTATTAAGCAAATATCAGTCAAACTGTGACTTTGTCCTTTTAAAATGACCAAAGTTTTTTACATTTCATACAAAGTTTATTACATTTGGTATCAGTTAACTGCCTCTTCACATAAACGTTTCCAGCTCAAATAATGTAAAATAATTCTACATGACCAGCCCATTAATGTTAATTGACGTAACATGTCAATTCATGTGTTTTGAATAATGTTGTACCTATTTGCGTTTCAGAATTGACTTAAATGGCCATTCCTTATAATTAAATGAATGAATGACTGACTGATCACTATATAGGACGCAGTTACAGGAAACTTTGGGACTGTTGAAGAGAGGATCAAATGTGGGCCTGTTTGGGCACTGATGTCATTGAGATGAGTCTTGTTTCCTTTCCTGTCTCACCGCAGGGAGGTGTACCACACCAAGCGCATGCAGCATGTCATTTGTGTAAAATGGTCAGCCGACAGCAAGTATATCCTGAGCGGCTCCGATGAAATGAACATCCGAATCTGGAAAGCGAACGCCTCCGAGAAGCTGGGTGTGGTGAGAGCCTTTAACATTTTGCTTCAACCAGCAGCTGGTGTAATATAAATGATATTATTTGGGTTTAATATAGTGACGTTTATAGTACTTTCGGTTTCCAGCTGTTTGATTTGACCTAGGACCAAGATTCATCAGTAGCTACCAAGGTGGTGAGGGTGGGGAAGATTCAGGCTGGCCTAAACTGATTAGAAGCCTGTGTTTATTGGCTGAGTATGCAGCCTCCATCATTTTGATAGAAAGGGTTTGTTTTGAATGGCTGCACAAGATATTGTCCGTGATTCACAGTGTTGGCCTGTATGTTACTGATCGCATAGAGGGTTTGAATATGCAAATTATACCCTATGTAGTCAGACTTGTTTGTGTACTTTCAGCAAGCTGACCAGTCCCACATGTGTCTGTGGGTGTTTTGACACATTGTGATGTGATCTGTGATAAAGGCATCATATGCGCTCACAAGGCAACGTGCATGCTAAGCCTGGGACAAATGACATTCCTAGATGCATCACCAATCTCTCTTGAAACATTCTAAATCGATTCACAGGAAGTCAGGAATTGTATATGGTGTTATCATTGTATTTAAATTTTCAGGTTTAATGCGAAACTTAAAAAAAAAAATACTAATATAATACCATTTTTAATACAAGAGACCAATGGAAAATTAAGGGTCTTTTTTACCTCGAAGACAAACCGATCCAAATAAACATTTTATGAACAGGAACAAATCATTGTGGAATTCATGAATCAGATAAACCTAGTGTGACTACCATCTGTAAACATAAAAATAATTTATTTATCACTAATAAACAATGTCTAGTGAGGTCATTGGTGTCATCACGATTTGATCCATTCCGATTATTTTTGCCAACAATAAATTTTCAATAGCTAAAATGTTGAAGTGATGCAATTCGGTTGAGTAGGATTCGCTTGATGCAGGTTAATACTGAGGTCTGCAGTCAGTATCAAATCTGATTAAATTTCTGCTGCATTTCCATCAACTCACACATGCAGACAAATGATGTGAACATTTAATAATATGAACATTTTATCATTAAAGGTCAAATACAGCAGTCTAGTCATAAGCAAAAACAGCTTCTTAGTATAAAACCCTGCACACAGTAAAATGACTGAGGAGTGGATTGAACACAAACTTCGATTTGTATGAGTCTGATTAATCCATCAGATCTTGTGCTATTTTGGTTGATGTATTAATACAGAACGATTTACTGTTACAGCCGTAGAGGTAGTGTAGTTGTTCAAAAGCCTCTTATATTGTGACATTTCGAAGTCAAGAGAAGGCTAGCCCAATCTAATGTAAGACTAAGCGGTGTAGACGGAGTGGCTTGAGATAAAACATTAATAAACAAACTCTGTTTTTAATGAGCACTGGAAACATGGATCTGTCCAAATTATTATATACTGAGGCCATTGATCTTCACTTTATGGTAACTCTAATTCTGGTTAGACTAAGAATAGTGCTATTCCATTAATAAACCTTTATCTTGGTGGTAGTTTAATGAGACACCTTATGTTTCGATGGAAAGCACCAATAGCAGTGCAGTACCAGAGGCCCATGTGTAACATCCCATAATCAGATAATGTTAACCACCGATTCTGTTATATCAGGTGATCGACAGTGTGCAGGCTAGCATTGTGCTCAGCGAATAATGTGAGGGCTATCCTACCCACCCAGACAGCATAGACAATAGTGCTCTCTTGGACTTCCACCAACAGGTGGCTTTAGCATCACCGAGAATCAAACTTGCGATCCCCAATGAAAGAATCACCACTCAGGAGCCCCACAATTACACTGTTAACCTTGTGACCGTTTGACCCTGCATGGATTGCTGCTCTTACCTTTTTACTGCCATAGCAATGCAAATTTCCCACTTGGACTAATAAAGGTTTATCTTATCTTATTTAGTGAAGTTATCAGGCCTAAATTCTTTTTAAAAATTCTTTACTCATTTATTTATTTATTTTGGTGTAATGTATGTATTCTGGGTGGTTCTCTTGCTCAGAGATTTTCTTGTTTTAAAAGGTTTTGAGAGGTTTTGTCTCTGATGTGGCTTAATGCCAGTACACTGATACTGTAGATGTGGAGAGAATTTGCCAGTATCAACAGTAAAGGCCACTGCCAAGCACTTAGAGTGATGCTCAGTAAGAAAGGGAATCACTCACAGTAAGTAGGTTTATGGTACCGCTCAGCCTTTGCCAAGAAGAGGCCTCTCTGTTTACTTCTCTCTTCAAAGGCTTGAAATGTGAGTTTATAGCTTATGTCATAGTATAAACACAAACAAAACACCAAGAATGAATGCCTTCCTGTTGCACAGGCTGAGGTTGAGAACAGGAAAGTTTAACACTTTCCATATACATTCAGTACCACAAAGAGAGTCATGTAATGTAGAACAGGATCATCACTCTTGAGCAAGGTACCGTCCCACTACACTGCTCCCCAGGCGCTGTTGGTAGCTGTCCGCTGCTCCACGTGTGCACTTGTGATGGGTTAAATGCAGAGGTCACATTTCGTTGTGGTGCTCGAGTGTGTTCACAATGACAGTCACTTTCCTTTTCCTTTCCTTTCATATCCATCTTACATTCATTAAGGTGGTTCAGACTTGTTGATGTGGTATAAGACACAGTATGGCTGACACAACCATTTGGGTGACTGTAGAATCCTAGTGTTTGTTAACAATGCTGGCCTTGATTCAGCAATAACTAAAAAAAGGCTAAATTTGCTAAAACTAGCTTGTCTTTACTGATCATTTACACCTAAAATCTGTGGAACATTGTGTAAACTTGATGTTTTCCTTTAAATCAAATGTTCTCCCTACCCCAGCCAAGAAATGGCCCCTGCTATCCCATATAGTTACAGGCACCACATACGCTTCTATTGTATATTATTTAAAAACTTGACACAATTTGAGGCCATTTCAGGCCTGCAGTTGGCATGAAATTAATAACTAGGGGCTGTAAGTTACATTAGTTTTGTTGTGTTCTCAAGACCAGAGGAAGGTGGAAATAGATTTTTACAGTTTGTAGCAAATGTCATTACAAACTTTTGTTGGAACAGAAGCCACAGAGACGTTTATCCCTGTATTCAGAGAGCTCCTTACCATCCCTGAGCTTTAGTAGCTCTGATTCTTTAATGCAACTCAGTGCTGGCAAGTTTTTGGCCCATCTTTGCACTGTACATATGGTGGATGAGATTTATTCCGACGCTTTGCACTTAAACGGATCGGACGAGCAGTGCACCTGTCAGCACTTTAAATCGGCCAATCACTTAAAGCAGGCCACTTCCGAAAAATAATGAAGACTCAAACAATCGGGTCGTAGAGCAGGAGGGTTTAATTCAATTCTGAGGAGATGCTGAATCAAGGCCTCGGGCTTTAGGACAATTCTCCACATGACAGAACAAAGTTAGGATAGATCTCACGTCAAGTCACTTTAGTCTTTGGTGACGTGGCAAACACAAGAACTGAAGGTAAGCTCAAAACGCTGATGTTTTGTCTTCAGTAAGCAGAGCTAGTATTTACTAGCACTTGGTAAAAACTCAGAGCATTTGAAAAGTCTGAAGGCTTAAAGTACTGAGGTTATGTCAGTTCAAGACTCAAAGGACACATTCTAAAAACTGCCACACAAAACTGAAGACCCTGGGCATGAAAGCTGCTGTATTTAATAATGGTAGCAGACATAGTTGCTAAAAGCTAGTAAAAGTTGATTAGTCTGTATAGTAAATCTGCTATCAGGCTAAAATGGATTAGCTGTTATGCTAGTTGTTTTCATTTTATTAAGTTTTAAACAAGTGCTATCTCTAACTTAATTAAAAGTTGACTTGCGTTGCACTAAGTTGAGTATTTGCTAACCAAAATACAAACCTCATTTCCAGAAAGGTTGAGACTTTTTGTAAAATTCAGTAATAGCAAGAATCTGTGATTTGCTGATTCTATTGAACTTTTACATTTACATTTAATCATTTGGCTTATGCTTTTATCCAAAGCGACTTTCACGATGGGGAGCAGTGTAGTGTGACAGTACCTTGCTCAAGGGTACCTCAGTTGTGCCCAGGCCAGGGACTTGAACCTGCGACCTTCAGGACTTTCAGGTCCCGAATGCAATGTCCTAACCAATAGGCCACCAGTGCCTGGACTTTTAGTGCAAAAAAGATTTCCATTATTGTATCTGACTAACATAAAAATGTATTTGTTAAAAAGTGTAGCATTTGATGCCTGTATTACACTAAAAACAAGTTGGAACAGATAAATGTTTACCACTGTTACATCACCTTTGCTTTTTTTAATCATTTTGGAACTGAGGAGACTAATTGTTGCAGTTTTACAAATTTTTTTTGTCAGTTCTTGGCTCCATATCTTACATATCTGATATATATATAATGCACACACACTGTTTCCAGGCCACACTGTTGTAGTGCATGCAGAATGAGGCATTGCCTCGCTAAAATGATCTGGGGTCATCCTGAGAAATTCCCAATATACGCCTCTAAGTCAATGGCACCTTTACCTTCTGTTGCACTTATAACCTGTATAACATGACAGATGTTGGCTTTTACATTTATTGCTTATAAGAGTCTGGAATGGATAGTCCATTACTTCTTACACACGGAGTACTCCGTGTCCATTTTTCCTGAAATGTAATTGAGTTGATCAGCCAGAGCATCAGAAATCATTTCTTTGTGCTATTGTCAGTTAAAGTTTAAGAGAATTTTAATTATTATTAAAGACATCAGATTTTAGCGTTTTACAAAATCTCCAAATTTTTCCAGAGTTTGTGTATGCTAGCCTCCGTACTAATTGAACCATGGCTGATTTGATTTGAAGATGTATAAAACCTAATGCCACATCAAGTTTAGGAGAATGGTGTTGCTAAATTTCTTTGCAGAAGTCTGTGTTTCTGTGGCTGTGGAAAGATATGTAGGTGGGTTTCTGTGGGAAGAAATATTCTAAAGCAAAAAATTTTTTTTTCCTTTTAACTCTTGCACATGGATTCACAGGACAGTTCCTTATGTATTGCAAGGCATGACATTGTAATACTTTTTGTCCAAATCATGGAGCCCTACTGCAAATTCTGTATTGCTGAATGAGTAAGAAAAGTACATTTAAATAAAAAATTAATAAACATTTGATATTTTTAAGCTGTTCATATCAATGTTTTCTACACTCATTAATGAGGCTTTTTTTTAATGCACTTTAAAATGTAGATCTTTAGAAAATGTGAAAATCTGCATTACTGTAGAAGTTACTGTAACAGACTCGTGATGTCACATTTTATGGAGGAAGGTCTGCAATAAGTTTGTGCAGTGTTATACTCTTCATCATCTCAAGCATGTGAATGTTGTCTGGAATGCTGTAAATAAGGTTTAAGAGGCCGATCTGTTTGGCCTGCAGAAGCAGTGCATTTCTATGGTATCAGCAGCTATTAGCCTTAAACAAATTAAATTTGGGAGGGAAAAAATCATTGCTTTTAATTAGAATGAAAGCCTTTAGTGGGGGGTGCACTTAGATGGGATGTAGGCAGAGAGTGGGGAGTTTTATGTGACCGTGAGCTGACAGACCAAGATGGTGAGCCCAGTGTCTTTAGAGGGAACATCTTATACATTCACGCATTTGTAACATTTTGTTAATTGAACCATTAACCAGTTTTCTTCATTTTTTTGACTGAATCGGTTTCTTTCCAGGTTTATTTATACTAAGAGCCTGCACATGTGAGCAACTAAAAGCAATTTTAGTAGGCGTGTCTATGAGCAGAATTAGAGCAGAATGTGCAGGAGATACACCGTGCTAAAAAACAAAAGCTGGCTTGTGATATGACAAATCATACTTAATATAAACAGAAACATGATCTAACCAGGTAAAAAGCTCTAAACAGGGTCAGTTTTGATTCTAGGTTGACTTTAAATCAGCAGTTTAGTGTCTGAAGTACTGGAGCTACTACAAAGCTGATGTTGCTAACAAGCAGTGGAATCTTACAACACTCTTGTCAACATTGTGCCTAAACTGTGCTATTCTCAAACTGTATTATGTTAAATGTGTCTGTTTAAACTTTAAACAGGCCTGTTTAAGTTTTTCCTGACACTTTATGGCCTACTGATCTCTATAATTTTCCTTACACTAACCTGTTTGAAAACAAGGGCACATGAGTATTCTCGACAAGTGTAAAATCCTGCGTACAACGTCGAAGGCGCTTCAGGTCTTGACCCTGTATAGCTCTCTGAGCTTCTTTACTACATTAGCAAAATTCACACATGAAACAATGCTCGGTTGATCAGCTGTGTTTGGGGTAATCGGGAAAAGGTCTGATTGTTATGCTAAACTATTGCCTGAAATTCCGAAATCTGCTTTGTTTCTCATCAGCCTCTTGAACCCTATTCTTCCCTCCTCAGCTTAATGCCAGAGAAAAAGCGGCAATACAGTACAACAACAAGCTGAAAGAGAAATTTCAGCACCACCCACAGGTGCGGCGCATCGCCCGCCACCGCCACCTGCCCAGAGACATCTTTAAACAGAAGCGAGAGCTGCAGGAGATGAAGGAAGCGCGACGCAGGAAGTAAGTGTCCTTCTCTAGTAGTCCGTTGTCATTGGGCGGCGGAGGCCTAGTGGTTAAGACATTGCCCTGTAAACTGAAGGTTGCAGGTTCAACTCCCGGCCCGGGCACCACTGAGGTTCCCTTGAGCAGGGTATCGACCTGTTACACTGCTCCCCGGGCGCTGTTGATCTCTGCCTGCTGCTCCACGTGTGCACGCATTCGTTCAGATGCTTGAGTGTGTTCACACACATTTTCACACAGCTCTAAAAGTTACAATTGAGTTAATATCCTGGTTAAGGATGAAGTAAACAAACTGTACAAGTGCTTTGTATTTGGTTTTACAGCAGAGTGGCTAAATCACTTACTCTACACATAAAACAGGAAAGCAGAGCTTTTACAGAGGCTAATGAATTCACCACTGATGAATGCAGCACTAATTTTAATTTCATATAAATTCTAAAAAAAAAAACATTTATTGACTGACATTTAAACATGAGCTACAGAAGCAGCCAATACAGATACAGACTAGGTTTGACAGTAAATGCTGACTGCCCCAATAAATAAATTGAATTACAGTTGATAGTAAGAATAAATAATTGAGCAATTTGATTGAACATGAAATATACCTTGAATTAAAATCTCATGCAGTCATTAGTAGGAAAGACCAGCCTTTGGTATCTGCAGTTCAATGAGAGCAGCAATGATGCCCAGTTCAACTAAACTTGAAGTTCAGTAGCTTATTGCACGGCAACCGTTTCTTGGCCGTTCCACTTCATCTAATCGTCATTTGCTGCCAACAGTTTCACTACTGAACTATCCAAATGTGTGTATTTTGTAATAAGTGTTGATCTGTGTACTGAAGGAAATAATGTCTTTGTTTAAACATGGCCGGTAGATACAGTATAATGATAGCCAGGCAAGTTAGACTGTAGGTTTTTGTTCAGGCAGTCCTGAACTGTCCAGTTAGCTTGCATTATTAAGTTTTAATTAGCCAGCTAGTTAAGTAGCCATGTCACTGTTCGTTTCATTACTAGCATTTTGTTTAACTTGCTAGAAAAGTTTCCCTTCACTGGTTAGTTTTGGTCACTAGCTTCACCAATTGCACCCCATATCATCAAACCAATCATCAAACGATATTTGCTTGATCCCGCCCTCCCAACAGTTTCAGTTTCAGGCTTTTTTCTTATTCTGTGTAGCAAAACGGAAGTAAGTAATTGAACAGATTTACACATTGTTAAAGTAAAATATATATTTTGTCACTTAGTTTATTGTATTCTTTAGTACCCCATTGTGGTGTTTGTTTGTTTGTTTGTTTGTTTGTATCCCAAAAAACCTTTCACAGAAAAATGCTGGGGTATACCACACCTGCAAATGCAGACATTTTGCTCCTTACTTTAACTCCTGAGCTGTTTTATGTTTGTCTGTTGGACTCACCTGTGCTAGGGAGGAAATTAATGCATGTTTGACTCCTGCATCATTCTCATTGTACATCTCTCTTTGTCTGTCTCTTCTTTTGTTTTGCTTTTTTTAGGGAACAAAACGTTCGCAAACACAGCAAGCCCGACTCCGTTCCCTTGGTGACCGAGAAGGAGAAGCATGTGTTGACAGTAGTGGAATAGTGTGTCACTTCATGGAAGAGCTGCAGTCGTCTCCAGATAACTCCAACACCTACATGTGCATCTGTAAAAGATTTTTTGACTTGAGGATCTTTCCAGACATATCTGATTTTTGTTCAGTCCTCAATTTAATTCATCTAGAGGCTTTCAGAAGATCAGCCATGACGGTCATTGTTCGGAACTGCTTTAAAGGGGTTGACAAGCGGTTTCAGTTCATTTTGCTTTTGAGAACATTTTAAATGGGATCACTAATATTGGAACATTTCTAAGGCATTTTCTTCTTGGACATAAAAGCAAGATATGTCTCTAAATGCTTATGAACTGTATTAACCCACACACCTTGGAGAAATAAAATTTATATATGTATATGACTAAGATTTGTTACATCTCTTCATAGGAACAGTGATAAATAAGGTTATTTGTTCATTATGCAACAGTTAATTCCCAGCACAAAGTGTGATTGGTTAGAAGGTGCTCTACATCTATATCAGCACGCCCTTCCTCTACCACCACCACCAATTCTCACATCATACCTGTGTCACACAATGGTCACAACAGACCAACTGTGGTGACTACATTTTGGCTAAAGAAATTGGCAGCATCATAAATCTGAAAAAAAAAGGTTTTCTTCTCACTTTTAGTTGGCAAAACATTGGTATAACATCAATCAACATCACAATTTTGATGATTGATAGCTGTGTTATACACAGTGCATTGTGTTTATACTACTTTTTTAATACTTATTTTTATACTTAAGAGTTTTTTCCAAAAAAAATGTCATTCAGAGTGATTTGATGTCTAATGATTCATTCTAGAGGAAATTCGATTATTCACAGCGGTCATAATGGTAACCAGAAGTCCAGAATGTTCAATGCGTCCTTCATAGAAAGCTATTCCATGAAATGGTTTTGAATGTGTTTGAGGTAATGTTTTAAAGTAGTTTACCTCAACAGTGTTCATATGTATTTATAGCTCGAACACTGCCTCTAAAAACTCGACATGTCTAGGTTTACTGGTGATCTTGGATAGTTAATAAAATGGCCGTTTGCATAGAGACCCCGGGTTTCTACAATGAGCCATTTTACATCAAACTACTTTGACTTTTTTATTAAATTTCTATTGAATTTTACAGAAACTTTTATTATTCTGTGGAATTCTGCTTTAAATATTTGTCTTCGTATTGTCTGCTTTCTGAAGTGGTTGGATATCTCTGATAAAGCTCTGTTGATGCTTACCTGATAATTGCCTTGGCACCCTAACGAGTGATGTCCCTTTAATCGGAGTCCTACTTATCCATTTAATCAGAGCTTTGCTTTGGCTCCCTGCGCTGTCCTTATTCCATAATCCCATCATTCCAATCCTTTCAGCTTGATCTCTGCTTGGCTTTCTCCACTGCTGTCTCAACTCTGATGACCCCCTGATAAAGCTGCTGATGGTGCCCATGCTTTGCCCTTTTTAGACTAGTTTGAGGTAGTCACAGTGAGCACAAGGTAAACTAAAGTTTGTTTTTAATATATGAATGTATACTATGATCTAAAAGGTTGAGGGTAAATGTGTAGGTTCTTATTCAAAATAGGCAGGGTTTGATATTGAAACTGCAGTCTATTTTGTAAAGCGACTACTGAACTGAATACTAATTTTACTGTAATGGAGTTTGTGATTGTCTTGTAATCTACTCCTTTCCATCACTTGTAGTTAATTGGATCAGCTCCTAAAGCCATCTAATTCTCAAATGTGCTGAACCCATCCTGAGAAAATGAGGATTGCCCAATAGGAATATTGGACAGGCTTCTCTGTTGGCTTATCAAGCTAATTGAGAAATACCCCTGATGCTAAAAGGGTAGTGCACATAAGCCATGTACAAAAACATAAGTACACTTAATAGAAACTGTTGATTTTTTTTTTTTTTTGTAATTTCTAAACAAGCAAATGTGTGCCTAAAGTTAAAATGTAATCCACTTAAAGAAAACCACAGGGTGAAGAACCTTTTTCAAACATCTAATCAACAGAAATATCTAAAGTACGAACACACTTGGCCTCAGAAGCTAGTATTAGCTCGTTCTGCAAAAGCACCATTTTTCAGGGATTTTGTTTATTTGTCCACCAGTCTGACATAAGCATAGAATTTTGTTTGAAAAATGTTTCAGTTAAATTCAAGATGCTTGAGGGTATTCTTGCATATGTCTCTCTTTTCAGATCCTCCAAATCTTTTAAAGTGTTTTTTTTAGCCATTCATTGCTGGATTTGTTAGTGTGCTTAGGATCATTATCCCATATAAAGGTCCACCTCCGGTTCAGCTTCAACTTTGACCGATGTCCTAGTGTTCTTTCCAAGCACTCTTTGATATGATGCTGAATTTATAGCCAATCCCTGAAGAATCAAAGCAACCACAGACAATAACATTTTCATGTTCACAGTTCACACCATGCTTCACAGTTTGTTTTAGGGTTCTTTGCTTTCTGTCTTTGGTCTGTGCCACACATGTGTACTGCTACTGTGGCAAAACAATTCGATCTATGTTATTTCAAAAGGCCTGATCCATAACTTTATATTCATTGGCAAACTGTAATCTTGCTCTAATGTTCTTTTAGGAGAGCAAATGTTTTTCTGGCATGCCTCCCAATCAGATCAAATGTGTCTAGGCTCTTGTCTGATTGCAGAGTAACCTGCGGATCCTGTAATGAAAGGATCTTTTGTTTGGCCCACTCCCAACCAATTGGCATTTATTACACACACACATATA
>JBBPDA010000001.1:3757436-3770022 GCA_037974385.1 Arnoldichthys spilopterus
TATATATATATTAGTACATATGATAGTACATATAATACAGATCAATTGATGAATGGATGGATGGGTAGGTGGATAGATAGAAAGATAAATAGATTAACAGATAGACAGATGAAGAGAAGATAGAAATGTTGGTCATATTGTTATTTGTCAGAACCAAACCTTTTCCATTTCCATTTTTGTCTATTTTTTACATCTAATTTGAAAATCTCAGCTATGCTTTACGTTTTGTCAAGATCAAGTCTGAAGATGAACAGGCCAATTGAAATGTCTTTATGTCCACAGTTCTGATATGTCCTGTTGCTTTCTAAAAACAAACCTCATTTTTCACATTTATATCCACTGCCACCTGCCCGGCACACTTATATATGCACAGTAGTTGTGGGCAGCCCTTTGCCCTGCTTTAACCCCAGGGCATGTCCTGTAGGTGTCATTATGGTGGGCGCTGATTCTATGCTTTCTTCAGCCATGCTGTGAGGTCGCCTGACTGGGCAGGACTGGCACACTGGCAGCTCTAATTGCAGAGTAATTATGCCCTGTGCTGGTGTGCTGGCTTCAGCTTGGCATTATGTAACAGGACTTCATTTTACCCTCTGCGTCCTGCTGGCGAGGGCTTAGTGGGTGGGTGGGTGGAGAGGGAGAGAGAGAGAAAGAAAGAGAGAGAGAGAGAGAGAGAGAGAGAAGTGACCCACTGTAACAGAGACACACAACACTCTCTTGTTACCGTATGAAAGGGAGTTACACCAATCTCACTAAAAGGCAATGTGTTAACCTCCGCTTTTAGCTTGCTCTGTGATCTGATATGTGATACGTTTCGCTCGTAATAAAGGATTTACAACTGGCTGTTTGTAGAAGTAGATTACAGGAGAGAGACTATGAGTGGCGTGCTTTTAAGGCAGGTTTAATTAGTGGAACAGAAGTTTATGAACGGCTTTTATGAAACGTAATGTGAATTTTTTACAATGCCAGTCAGTGCCGTCAGTCTAATCAGTGCAGGTTTTGGCCATGTACAGTCATAGCACTGGATTTCATTGGCTTTGTACTCTGCACAATGACAATAAAGTTGAAACTAACCTAATCAAGCACGTTATATTGCTAATCTATTGAGATGGTCTTTAACTGTGTAACGGGTCTAGATGATGGCAGTCAGGCTCTGTTAGGAATAGTTTGGAAAAACACTACAGTTACACAATTTTCCTGGAGAAGAACCCTCAGGGCCTTAAAAGTCTCCAGAGCCTAATGATTTCTGGGAACAAAATGACATTTCTGGAAAAATAGGGTTAAATTTAAAAACTAAGGCAACTCCGATTACTTATGCCTGCTGGACTGAAGGCCTACTGTGGCACATATTCCAGCAACATAATTAGGACGTGATTAAGTCTAGCTACATTACTGACTGTGAATACGAGCGGCAGCTTAACCAACGGGTTTTTGTCAGAATGTTAAGAATGACCCCTCTGTGCCGGGGCTTTCGGCTAAAGGACACACAAGGTAAAAATATGTTTATATGTCCGTTGCAGGTTTAAAATAAAGTGGAATGTGTTCCAACACCCTTTAGATTTCTGTGTGCCTAGTGGTTAGGATATTGTGCTGGGGACCTGAAGGTTGCAGGTTCAAGTCCTGGCTCAGGCACTACTGAGGTACCCTTGAGCAAGGTACCGTCCTATTACTCTGCTCCACGTCTTGGAAGTCGCTTTGGATAAAAGCGTCAGCCAAATGAATAAATGTAAAATGAATCATATTCAATGTTAGCTTAGTACCAAAAAAAATATTAAATTCAGTAGTGGTGCTAGCAGAAATTAGCATTATAGCACAAATGCTCTTTTTCCATGTTTTTTTCTGTGCTTTAAAATGGATGACCCATACCAAAGGCCTGACTCTAATGCCTTGTTTAAACTACGCAATTTGAAGTCTGTTTTGAATTGTAGACAGATTGTAGACAAAAGGTCAGTGTTGGTATAATAGTTAGGGAGTTGCCCCTGTGACCTGAAGGTCGCTGGTTCAAATCCCAAACTGGTGCATGGACCACTGAGGTGCCTGTAAGCATTTTACCATTCCCAAGCACTGGTCCCTGGGTGCTGCCCAGGTGCATATTAGGAAGATGCTCCTGTGAACTGAAGGTTGCTGGTTCAAGTAACGGCCACTGAGGGTACCCTTGAGCAAGGTATCACCCCACTACACTGCTCCCCGGGACGCTGCTCCCCGGGACGCTGCTAATAACTGCCCGCTACTTTAACCCATCACATGTGCGCATGTGATTGGTTAAATGCAGATGTCATATTTTGTTGAGTGTGTTCACTTCACTTTCATTTCAAACGGGCTCCATTAGGCATGATTCCATGTTTGTTCAAATATCAGCAGTCGCTATTTGTGAACACTACAACGACTAGTCGCTGACTCCAACCAGATATCTAGCCTGCTAAATATCTGGGCCAGTCTTTGGCGAGCTACAGCCAATGAGAGTACAGGGCAAGAGTGGACAGAAAGTGGCGGGGGACATTCACCTCCACTCAAAAAAACATGTTGTAGACAATCCATACTGCCCACATGTGCTGATCTGTTCATTCACCCATATCCTTTTCCTTTTGCATGGTGTTTCGTGGTTGGTGACCTCCATCCCTGCTCTATTCACACTGCACAACAGACTTGTGATTGGGAGTCTCGAGATGTGCAGTGTGAACAGTACACTTTCGACCATTTTCAGTATTGTGTAACATGAACAAGGCATAATTGTCATGGTTGTCCATAGATTTTCCAAAGACATGTTTTATATTCAAACTTTGCTTTTTTTATTTTTAGTAACTAATGGAATTTGCCACCACTCGCCTCAGTATGGGTCAAGTTGAATAATCTCAAATAAACTTTACACTGATGTCTGTTAAAATGAGCAAGATGGCTGCTTTTGACTACGCTCCATACTTTTGTCCATGCTAATAGATGACAACATGCCATATAACGATTGGCCGATTAACACTATTCGAAATACGATGCAACGAAGTTGTGCAAACTTGATTTGCTGCTGAAACATTCCTTTATGACTTTCCTGCTAGCTTGTGATGATGCATGAGAGAACGAGAACAACTCTCTGTATCCATCCCATCTGGAGCTATTAGTAGTCTACTGGCTGCTTCTGGGCCTGCCACATCTCTGATAATAGTCATGGTGATGATGGTGACAAGGGGGGATGTGTGTTTGGAGGAGGGGAGAATGTGATGACTCAGGGCTTGCTGCGTGGTCATCACATCAGTGTGGTTTTCCACACACTGGTCCACCCCTCCTTTATGGACAGAAAGAAATAGTGAGGTGGTGCTTGACAAGAAAAGAGGTGCAATTATCATGGATTTAATTACATCACACTGTATTTCCCAGAGTATAAGATGTATAGTCACAGATGAATGTGATCAGCCAAGAGTTTCCAAGTTTTGCATCTTGGAGCTACGTGCTTAACTAACAAGTAAAACAAGCTTTACAGCGACCAGGTTAGCAATGTGTGAACTGTGGTTCTAAGACATAGCACACCCGCATCAAATAGTCACTGTCTGACCTAGTTGTTCATAAACATGGACAACAGTAGAGAAGATCTTTAGAATTTAAGATGAGCACAGCTACTGCTTTTAGCAATGCAACATACTCTTTTCATTTTTATATAAAAATATGTCACACAGTGTTACAAAAACACAAAAGCAGACATCCTACATCTCCTGGGAGTTCTGGGAGTCTCCTAGATATTGACAGCCGGTCCCAGATGCTTGCAAATTATAAACAATATAATGGAAATCAATGTTTTGAGAAAGAGATGGAGAGAGATAAAAGACAAAGAGACAGACAAGAAAGTTTTTGCAAGGTGGGATGTCTGCTAAAGCAATGCCAATTTTATTGCTAACAGTTAAAATCATGTAAGAAAATCTACTTAAAACTATTTACCAACTTCATAGAATTTGAGGAAAGTGTGTTTTTGGCCTGCAGCTTGCTTGATGCTATTATAGGCTTCCATCACCTGTCAGCAACAATAGCTTTGTAGCTTTAGTGCAAAACTAGAGAAGCCAAGTTTGGTCAGCATGTTTTGAATGATTGGCTTAATTTACGGGAAGGAATTTGTAAGGGTGAATTCAGATGGCACCTTTTTAAATGCTTTAGTCTTTGTTGCTCTTATAATATGCACGTCCACAATTCTTGGGCGCTACTAGTGGGAAATATGACTAGTACCTTGATATTTTACATGACCATTGACCATGATTGTGACTTGACTGGTGCAGTGGTTAGTACCATCACTTCATGGCGAGGGGGTTCTGGGTTTGATTCCTGGGCCATGGTGTTTACATGTTCTGAACGGTACCTCAGGAGCATCTGGGGTGGGACTTAAACCTGCTTCCTTCATTTCACAGGGGGAATGTCCTAACCACTAGGCCACCACTGCCCATATCAGTGATTGGAGTGATGTCAGTCTTTGGGTATTTTCCTTTAAAAACTTAACTTTGGTCCAAGTGACTTGTGCTTCTTGTGTCCAAGAGAGGGCAGTACCTGTCCACTTCACATGCTCTAGTGTTCTAGCAGCACATGACTTGAGTAAAGGAACAGAGATGATGCAGTGGACACTCCTCTGTGAATCATACATGCTAACGCTGCTGTATCTAGCTGATGGTATCATTATACAGGCGTTAGCACTAGTGTTCATTCCTGGTATCAGTTAGCCTGAGGAGCTCAGATGAAGCTTCAACACTGTGGCGTTCACACCGTTTATTGGAGAAAGGAGCGTTCAGGCGACTGAGGAGCTTTGATCAGGGCATTTTCTTCTTGGCACCATGTTGGCGTTCTCCACATTTGCTTCCGAAATGATGTGAGGGAACTTGTTTGAACTCTTTTTCCTAGCTCAGCCTCTCTAAAATGAAGTGCTTTTATTGGCAACACTCTCTTTAATGTTTCATTAAGGTAATTAATATATTCTGCAGAGTAATGCTTGTGCTGGACTGTAACTAAAGGCTCTCTGGCTGGGACTTCTTTGGCACGTAGTGGAGACTTGGGCTGACGTTTCTAAGAGTCTTCTGTTGGGAAAGAATGATGCCTTGTAATTTTACAGTTGCAAGTAGATGTCAATGTAGAGCATATTGGTTATTGAATAGTGTACCAATATTATGTCAGTTAATCAAATAATCACTGTTTTAAGGGCAAAACAATAGAAATATACAATAATAAATAATGTCTAGGTTATACTGATTACAGAATATCGTCCTTGTAAAGTGGGAATGTGTTTAAATGGTGGCAAAAATGCAAAGAAATTGAGTCAGTTTGAATCAAATAATCATGACGACCTGAGTTTGGGAGAGGATTGGGAGAGTCGAGCTACATAACTGTTGATTTAATTTGTATATTTTTATGCATCTATATAACTTTTTGTCTGTTTTTTAGTTATTCCAGAATGAAATTGTCACCTATTCTGTTTTGCACGTTGGAATGATGTATTTATGTCTTTTTTGTGTGTCTTGTGTTGCACCTTTTATGCTGATACCATTGTCATTACATTTGTGTGATTATTTTGTGTTCATGTTCAATGCTTTTGTTAATCTTTTTAATTTAAAGGAACATTCCAGTGGTTTTCAGCACTAATTTCTAGCTGTTGCACCTGTACTGTAATCGATTACCACAGACACATTTCCCAGTAAGCAAAAGACCTGTTGACATGTGAAACATGTTTCTTTAAGTTCTTCAAAAGTTTACTTTAATTAAGGTGTAAGTTGGACAGAGTTGGGCCAAACTCATATTACATAGCCACCTAATGTAAAAGGCCCATATCGTACATGACCCAAGGTCCACGTAACATTTAAAAACATTCTAGGCTAAAACACTCCTTATAACTTCAGTATTAATGAACATGGCTAAATTGCTAAAAGTAAACATGTAAATGTGCTGGTTTTTGTGACTTTGCAGAATTCCAAATGGGCTGTTATTGCAGTGTAGTTTGCATATATTGACTTAACGGACTGGGGAGTCCATACTTCACTTTCTTACATGCTATATTAAACTCAAAACAGTGAAGAATATTAGTATATACGTCTTTTTATTATATGGAACCTTTAAATGTTCATTTAATGAATTGTGAGCTGCTCATTGGCTTCTATTATAAGCATGTCCCAAGTCAACAGGTCTTTTTCTAACTACAGGGAAGCCCTTGAAAGTACAGTCCATGGTAAAAGATAGAATAGGCAAATGCAGAAGATAGAGATTTGGTTGAAAAATGCTGGAGTTTTCCTTTTACCTTTATTATTTCTTTCAGCCTTTCTGTTGTGATCCCCTTCCCCCACTGAGTTGGTCACTTATTTTTATTTTTAGGGTCAAAGAAGATCCAAAGCCTCAGTCAGCGCAGTAAGTATCTCTTTACCCAGAGCGCTCCAGGCTTTGACCCTCCCCTCTCATTGGTTCTTGCATTGTGCTTTTTTATTTTAAATTTATTTTAAATTTCTTTTTTGTGGCTTCCTTTGTGATTGGCAGCTCTTTCTCCCTCCTCTCTCTGGTGACTGGCTGGCTACAGTTTTTTTTTGTCTTTATTGGCTGTGTAAGAGGGCTGCCGGTGGCCTCTTGCTTCATCCACTCAGAGGCTGGATGCGTCCGCCCTGCTTTCCCTGCCTTTTGGCCCAATCTGTCAATTCCAGAGAGATGCTGTGTTTGATCTCTCTCTATTTCTGTGTAACGTATGGCCGCACTGTATGTGGTCGTTTGCCTCAACCTTTATTCCACTGGCTGCAGCTTTAACCTGCTTAGGTTGACCAAACATCAAACTTACCCAATTTTCCTCTCACTACAGATGTTGTCAATCAGACAAGGCGTGTGTAATGGTAATGCTTCTATAGTTTTACACCAACCTATGATGCTAATGTAGCTAACAAGTAATGGAGGCTTGTTGCTATCTGTTAGCTTTGTTTAAATCAGGGATCTGCAACTGTAGTCCTGGTGTCCAGCACAGTTTGGTGATTTCCTTGCTCAAACACACCTGGTTCAACTCACCTGTTAATGGCCATTGAGGATGGAAATCAACAAACTGTGGACTGGACATTGGCCCTACAGGACTGCAGCTTTCCACCCTGGTCTACATTATAGTATGTTATTATATTTTGCTATGAATTCTGGGAGCTTGAGTTTATAATTTACAGTAAGTTTCTGTAAAAAAAATAACACAGTATATTCTGAGTATCCCAGTATCCCATGCGGTCTCCATGAAAGTAAAATGTAAAATTAAGGACACAACTTCATATTTCACAACATTAACACAAAAACATGCACAATGCTAAGTTTAAAGTTGAAAATGTTTAGTTAAAGCTGTTTTTGTGTCATTGAAATGTGTCATTTGCACAGCCCCTTGTGTGGAATGACACCAAATTTGGCATGCTTCCAAAGAAGTGATGCAACATATAAAATTTTGTAAAGATTGAACCTTTATGGTACTAGAGACTGGCTAGTGATTTTTGCATTACACACTAGGTGGTGTTACTTGACAAATGAGTTTTATTAAACTGGGGTCATGCCCTTCCTACAGACCAACTCACCATACAAATATCAAGATGGCAAAATGGTTGTCAAGCAATTGTCCAAAAAGTGCTTTGTGCCTACCCTACTTAAGATTGCTAGCACGAAGGCACATGTACAACTAGGGATGAAAACATTATTCCATGTCCACCATGTTGCGCTACGATCACGACAAGTTTATTCATGTAAAAGAGATTAGTACAGCTGTGATGGTCTGAATGAAGATGAAGGAGTCAAACTGTAGTTACAGTATTTGGAGAGTCAGAGCAGTGTTATTTGTGCATACCGTGACTCATACAGTTGAAAGAGAGAACTTTTTTGCTTAACTATTTCCTACGACCATTGTTCCCATACCTACACATGTGTTTTAACAGCTCAACCATCCCAATGGTGATTTCATTACTGTAGAAATACAGTAAAATTACAATATTCTCCTATAGTACTGTATATTTACAGTACAGTCCTGGCAACTGAGCTGCTGATGACTTACTGTAAATTTTACAGTGCAGATAATATAATCATACAGTGTCTGAAACTACATAAGTGAGTCTGTTTTAATTTACTTGACACAGGTGTGTTTAAGGCTATGATTTCGTCATGCTGTTTGCTAAATGCTAATGGGTAACTTTTATTTGTTAGCTGCATTAGCCTCATAGCTCCAGTGCAAAACTAAAAAGGTTATGTTCAGACACCACACGTCTTGACTGATTGGCAACATGTGTTGTAAGGGAAAAACTGTAAATTAGACTCTCTCTCTCTCTCTCTCTCTCTCTCTCTCTCTCTCTCTCTCTTCCCATTTCTCCTTCTTTTTTAAATACTTTCTCTATCCTTTTCTTTCTTTCTTTCTTTCTTTCTTTCTTTCTTTCTTTCTTTCTTTCTTTCTCCTTCCCTTCTTTCCTCTATCACTCTGCTTCTTCTGTCTTTCACTCTGTCTCTCTTTTGCTCTGGTGGTGTGAGCAATGTTGATGTGCCTCCTTCGTAGCTGTTGGTTCCCTTCCTCTCTGCCCCACATTAGTGTGTGCTGTAGTGCAGGTAGTGATGGTCACTCTGAATCCTTTGCTGCTCACACCAGTCCTTCTGTGTGCCCTCTTCTGACGATCAGCCTCGCTTGATGTCCTGCTTGTCTGTGCAGGTGGTTCAAAGGTCCCTTTAGCGGGATATCGGAGCTGGTGAATAATGTTCTCCAGCCACAGACAAAGTCCCAAAACGAGCCCCAAAAAGAACCTCCAACGGAGCCGGAACCGTAAGTAGAGCGGAAGCCTTATTCCCTGTCCCTGGTTTGGTGAAAACTACACTACCCAGCAGTGCATCTCTGTGTGTGGCAAAAGTTTTAAGACTTAGCTGAATTCATTTTTTGTTAACTGTGTGTTCATAAATCACTACAACTCTACTTTACTGTATGTATGAGTGTAAAGTACAAGCATTTACAGCACATTTAGTTTTGTTTGGTAATAATATGCTCTTGAAAGTAAGTTGTCAAGCATGTGAATCCAGCACCCTAAGTAAAATTTACTGGCCGTTAAATTCTCAGGTTAATTGCATCCAAAGCACGGTCATGTCTGGACTGCTGGAGCTTTATAAAGAACAAAGGGTGGGTGGGGTGGCACAGCCATGGCCATGAATGTCTTTTGGGGCCATCATAGAATGTATTGTGCTTTTCTGTAAATCTTATTATCACTGGTTTGTAGTGGCCTCAACAGTTGGGTAATAAGAGTGTGGGGCCAGCTAAAGGGTGATAACACTATTAATAACCTATGTGAAATCTTGCTCTGTGATACGAGAGGAATGAAATGGTTAACCTGTAAGAAGGCATCTGAATCAACTCTTATTCTACATCTACACCTGGGAACATAGGTATAGTAATGTTGTGCCAACATACTGATGTGGATGCTGTCATTATATTTGCATGGTGTAGTTCAGTTTGTGTAGGTACAGTTTATGGTTTTTTTTTGCGGGATTTTATTGTGTTCCAAAGGATTTTAGAAATATAGCTACTTTAAGGTAATTCCACCACGCAAAGCATTACGCTCGCCAGCATAAGTCTTCTAGCTGAGTCAGCATCTTTCTTCAAGCGTGTTATGCTGACCAATGACGTTGCATTAGATGCTGTGGCACGTTACGTGATTTGGAAGAAGTATGTGCCAGCTTTCAACCTCCCAGTGTTGGTGTTAATGCGTGAGGGGGAAGTCATAGCTAATGGGTAATTTGGAAAGGATTAAATTGGACAGAAAGTTGTGAAAAAATATAATAAAAGAGGGAGAGAGAGAGAGTCTGGTCTCTATGATCACCGTCCTGCACATTGTCTATGCTCATGCAGTCATATGTAAGAGTTTTACTCCAGTAAAACTGCACATTTAGTGATTTTCTAAGTACAAATCCTTAAACACACTTAAATATGGCATTTGTCTGTAAATTATAGTGCGCAAATTATATTTATTTGAGTTCCATGCACTGAGTTGAGTTTCAGTCAACATTAACACCACTCATAGATGAAGTGAATAACACTGATTATCTTATCTCAATAGAGTTGCACCTGTCAGGGGGTGGGATAGATTAGGCCACAAGTGAACAGTCATTTATTGAAGGTGATGTGTGACTGACTTTGATTAGGGCCTTATTGTGATGGCTAGAGTCAGAGCATCTCCAAAACGGCAGGTCTTGTGGAGTGTTTCAGGTTGCAGTGGTTAGCACTTACTAAAACTGTTTCAAGGAAGGACAACCAAGGCTTACTGATGGGCTGGCCCATCTGTTCTGATCCCACAGAAGAGCTTCTGTTGCACAGATTACTGAAACACTTAATGTTGTCTGTGTTAGGAAGGCGGTAGAACACAAAAGGTTACGAAATGGACCTGTTAGGCAGATGGTTTTAGTGTTATGGCTGATTGGCATTTGAAATGTGCCACAACTTTTACACAGGCCAATTTTTTTCAGATATAACCAGCAAATAAACAGCAAGTATGTATTAAAATGTAAAGTATATTCTCTATATTCTCTAGGAAATGTGTACTTATACCGATCAGCCATAACACCACTGACAGGTAAAGGGAATAACACTGACTATATAGGTATTTCATTACAACTGCACCAACTATTAGGCAACAAGTAAACAGTCAGTTCTTTTCACAGTTCACATCACAGATGTTGATGTACTGGAAGCAGGAAAAATAGGTGAGTGAGTATCTGAGCCACTTTGACAAAAACCTTATTGTGATGTTCTGTACGACTGAGTCAGAGCATTTTTAAAATGGCAGGTCTTGTGGAGTGTTTCAGGTGCGCAGTAGTAAGTACCTTCCAAAAGTGATCCAAGGAAGGACAACTGGTGAATCGACAACAAGGTCATGGGCACCCAAGGCTCACTGATGTATGTGGGGAAAGTGAAGGCTAGCTTGTGTGATTTGATTCCACGGAAGAGCTACTATGGTTTAAAAAGTGGAGCTGGCTCTGATAGAGAAGGGGTCAGAACACACAGTGCACCACAGTCAGAGCTGTTTCAGCAGCATGAGGGACCTACTCAATAATAGGCAGGTGGTGTTAATGTTATGGCTGATCAGTGAATATTCACTTAAAAACACGTCATTTAACCAAGGACACGCAAACTTTTGCATGCGACTGTATATAGTGTTCTAGAAAGCACAAATGACCCTGCAGAGGTGACATAAACGTCTGCTCTCTGGGTCACGATCCTGTCACTCATATGCGGAGTCAGTATCGAGGTGCTGGTTTATGTTTCCCCAGACTGCAGTGCGTCAGCTGAGAGGTGAGGTGTGTATGTGTGTGTGTGTATGTTTTTTATGAGACAGAAAGCAGCATTTGGTTTCATGTGGGCTGTGTGTCGCAGCTGGTCACCCTGCTATCTGACACACTGCCTGCTGCCAGGTCCACTGGAGCCCCTCCAGACCTTAGGTGCTTGCCCGCTTACCCGCTGTTTGGTGCCCAAGACCTAGAGTTGCTCTGGGGTCAAGGTGGAGTGTGTTTGGAAAAGGATGTGGAGTGATGGGAGTGATATGGGTGGACATCTGTCGGGACTGTGGGTTTTGGCAGGGGGGTAGATGTAAGTGTATTAAACCTCTAGCATAGAGTGATGAGAGTGTCTTGGCTGTTTAGGCCTTGGTTTGCTTCCACAGTCCAGGAAAAACAAGTTTGAGGTTGACTGTATGTGGGGTGTATGTTCTACCACCACTTGAAGAGTGTGAAAACACGAATGGTTGAACATGTCTTACACATAACACAGATGAAGCCATTGGATCAGACCATGAGCAGGTGCTGAGTGGCTTCCATCGGTGTTGTGTGGGGAAAGTAGTCTGCAAGGGCAGGTCAGTAGGACAAGAGGTCAGGCTACAGAAAGCTGATTCTGCACAGGAGATCGGTTGGTGCCATTCATTTGTGATGACGACTCTAGATGACTCTTGGCCAGACTCTAAAATCATGCTTTTAAAAGGGTTGTACCCTACATTTTCTTTCGTTTTATCTTCCCCTGAAGTCCACTTATGCCATCTGTGCGGTTTTAAGTATTGTTTAAATTGGCCCTTTAAAGTACATCATAAACTTAACAGGTCAGACTGACCATTTGCACTGAGTGTGTTAGGTCCATCATAGGGAATACCTATTCTTTTTTGTAAACATATATAGATACAGTACTGTGAACAAAAATAATTCAGAATAATTTACCTCTGTGTGCTTTTGTTTGTAAAAAAAAAACTATCTTTAACATTTAAATATGACACACCTGATTAAACATAATGAAGCTTTAATTAGCCAAACTCTAAATTAGATGGTACCTGCTTCTTCCAGTAAAGGCACAATGGGTGAGCAGGCACACTGACATAAATAGAGCTGCGACTTATTGTATTACTATTATTTTTCGCAAAGTAATGCTAGCTATCAAGATAAATGGCTTTTTAAATACAGTTTTAATTTTGTAGCCCTTCTTTACCCCTAAAGGTTTTTAAGGACATGGCCCTGGGTTTTTTTTTATTTAGAGTGAAATGTTTATGTTGAGGGCGGCACGGTGGTGCAGTGGTTAGCACTGTCGCCTCACAGTGAGAAGGTCCTGGGTTCGATCCCCGGGTTG
>JBBPDA010000001.1:3797086-3811747 GCA_037974385.1 Arnoldichthys spilopterus
AAAGCCAGTCACAGACAGCTGAAGCTTGGCACCAGGGTATGGAGTGCATGGAGGAGTTTGACGCGTAACTTCAAAACACCTGGAAGAAAATAAAGAAATAAATCATAGATAATAAATAATCATAGAACTTAAGGCTGACTGTGAATGCTGGTGGTCATACAGAGTTGCTTGAAAGTTTGTGAACCCTTTAACATTCAATTTATTTTTTATATATGAATGTGACCTTAAACATCATCTAAAAGTCCTAAAAGTAGATGAAAATAAAAAAAAAGATCCAATAACATCTGCATGTGGCAAAAGTGAATTGTGTCAGTATTTGGTGTGACCCCCTTGTGCAGCAATAACTGCAACTTAACTTCACCCGTAACTGTTGATCAGTCCTGCAGATTAACACGGAGGAATTTTAGCCCATTTCTCCATATCGAACGGCTTCAGCTCTTGGATGGTGGTGGGTTTCCTTACATAAACCGCTCGCTTCAGTTCTTTCCACAACATTTCAATTGGATTAAGGTCAGGACTTTGATTTGGCCATTTCAGAACGTTCGCTTTATTCCTCTTTAATTTAATTCATTGTTCCATCAGTGATGGCAAGCCATCCAGGCCCAGTTTTAGAAAAAACAGGCCCAAACCAGAACACTCCCACCACCATGTTTCACAGATGGGACAAGGTTCTTATGCCGGAATGCAGTGTTTTTCTTTCTCCAAACGTATCGCTCCTCATTTAGGCCAAAAAGTTATATTTTGGCTTCATCATCCACAAAACATTCTTCCAGTATTCTTCTGGTTTGTCCATGTGATTTTTAGCAAATTGTACATGGTCAGCAGCATTTTGGCAGGAGAGCAGTGGATTTCTTGATGCTACCCTGCCATACACCTACTTGATCTTTGCCCATACTGCATACATACTATTGTGCAGAAGTTTGACTTATGATGATACTCATATAATTCATATATATTTATATACATTCATATATATTATACAGTAATATGCACAAATAGATTCACAAATGTATTTTTACATGCTTAGTTCAATATTACTTTTATAAAAATACCATTTTTGAATAATTGTCTGGTACTAGTGTCATGTTACATTAGCTTTACACGTTTATCTTCAGCCAGTTTTTGGTTTTATATAACAGAACACACTCATTTTAAACTTTAAACATAATATTGCATAAAGCATGGTGTCATTGCTGATAGGTTTTCCTGCTCTGAGCCCAATGCTTTCTCTGTTTCCTCTGGTTTTATCTGAAGTAGATGTCAGTGCTAACTGACTCCAGTTCAGTTAACACCCTGCTGAATGAGCGAGTGCCAGGACCGGACGAGGCCCGTCTGAATGGTCCCGGGAAAAGCCTGCTGATGAATCCAGCTCCTGCCGCCTAAGCGCTGAAAAAGCACGTTCATTAATCTTAAAGAATGTTTAAATTAACTCCCAATCTCCTCCACTGAAAAAGCGCTGACAGCCTATTTATAACCTGGAATAACGTGGGAAGGGGCCCTAATTTGTCTTGGTCTCCGAGGTGTCATTCGAGCGAACACACGGATACAGAGAGGGAGCTAAAGAGAGAGAGACAGAGAGCGAGATCGAGAGAAAGAGCGAGCGAGGGAGGAGTGGGAGAAGAGAGCAGTTGGATGAAACAACAATAATTGCGCTGGGATTCGAATTTAATTACGGCTGTGGCGTTTTCTCAAGGTTTCGCACTTTTTTTTTTTTTTTTTTTTCCATCGGTGCCGCCTCCCACCATCAGCGAAATGCATTAGTGTTGTCTTATTAGTGCGAGGCACAACATGGCGCCCACAAGCCAGGCGCGTTTTAGTGGGGTTTGCCAAAACAACTGCTTTTATGGGGAGTCTTGTATATTGACTTTGTTCTTTCTAAAAGAGGATGGCAATGTTTAAACACAAGTCTAATAATACCTGCAGTGTGTTTTAGTCGCTTTTTTGTGGGGTTTGCAGTGCTCTCCTATATTTGCTGAAGTTGGGCCTGTGTACTTTAACATATTTCACACAAATGCCACTGTTTTACTTTAGGCTTATGTCATGCCCTATTATTTTAGAGGGCAATTCCACAGGTTTTTGTAGCAAATTATAGCACTAAAAATTAATCAAATCATGTGTAATATTCATTTTCCAAACCGCTTCTTCCATTTCGGGTGTTGGGGAAGCTGGAGGCGGTCCCATCCCAGGGCAACACAAAGACACGCACCCAGTCACACCTATGGGCAATTTAGAGTATCCAGTCAACTTCTCGTAAGCCTTTGGACAGTGGGACGAACCCGGACGAACATGGGGTGAGCTTGCAAACTCCACACAGAAAGGCACCCGTGGCGGACCTGGGGATCGAACCCAGGACCTTCCTCCTCTGTACTATTTTAAGGAAAGAAATTCAGTGTGTTTATTTTAATTGAGAATAATGTAATGTTAGTATCACTGAAAAGTGAAAGTGACTTTGAAGCGCCACAACGAAATGTGACCTCTGCATTTAACCCATCACACGTGCACACGTGGAGCAGCAGCCAGCATTCAACAGCGCCCAGGGAGCAGTGTAGCAGGACGGTACCTTGCTCAAGGGAACCTCAGTAGTGCCTGGGGCGGAACTCGAACTTGTGACCTTCTGGTCCCAAGGGCAGCGTCCTGACCACTAGAACTGTACAGTAATACACTGTGGGCCAAAACCTCACTGTGCAACGACTGAAGGCACTTTTTGGTGTGGAAGCTTTTAGAGGCTTTAAATGCCCCAGAGCCTCATTTCCTTTCATGGCTGTTGTGCACAATTCTGACTTTGGTAGATTTCTCTAAAATACTGTGTTTTTCAACAGAACAATTTGATGTTATTTGTTGGGGTTGTGCCAAAGTACATTCGTGGCAGATGAACCTGTGCGCTATAATATATTTCTCAGAAATGCTTTGCTGTTTTCGCTGAGGCTTCTCTCATGCCACGTTATGTGATGCAGTTGATGGAGCTGATGGCATGATAGAAGCCTCAGCTAAAACAGGGAGCTGTTTGTGAGAAACGCTGAGGCGGCGTATAGGAGTGTTTCATGGTGCGCATGGTTGTGTGTCTTGAGAGAAGCATTTAAATAGAGGCTGGGGGTGGGGGTGCATAGCTTAAACTGCACCTGCACCGTTTTGGGATGCATTTGCTAATATTAGATGCTGAAATCTCTCCCTCAGCAGTAATTACAGGCTAACATACACCAATCAGCCATAACATTAACACCACTGAACAGGTGACGTGAATAACGCCTGTTTTTCATTACAGTGACATTTGTGATATATTAAGCAAGCAAGTGAATAGTCAGTCGTTGAAGTTGATGTGCTGGAAAAAAATGGGCGAGCGTAAAATGGGCGGGCATAAAATGGGCGGGTATAAGGACGTTGACAAAGGCCTTTTTGTGATGGCTACACCACTGAGTCAGAGCATCTCCAAAACACAGCAGGTCTTGTGGAGTGTTCCAGGTGTACACCTACCCAAAGTGATCCAAGAAAGAACAACTTTAATCTTAGGAAACAATCGATCTGCTCCTTCAGTTTTTTTCCTACAAATGTTGAATTTTTAGAAAAAACAGCATGGTTCCTTGTGGGGACCAGTGAAATGCTCTCACTACGGCAGATTTTCCACTATTCCTATAATTATGAGGATGTTTGGACCTTACAAAGAGTGAAATGCACACACACACACACACACAGGGAATGCTCCACTAAGGTCAACAAATAATATATATGTATATATATATATCCATCCATCCATCAATCATCTTCCGGGGTTCGGGTCTCGGAGGTAGCAGCCTCAGCAGGGAAGCCCAGACCTCACGCTCCCCAGCCACCTCCACCAGCTCTCCAGGGGGTATGCCAAGGTGTTCCCGGGACAACCCGAGAGATATAATCCCTCCAGCATGTCCTGGGTCTGCCTCTGGCCTCCTCCCCGGGTTCCTCTTGATGTGCAGAAGCAGCAGTTCCACTCTGAGGCTCTCCCGGATGTCCAGGCTTCTCACCCTATGTCTGAGGGAGAGCCCAGCCTCCCTGCGGAGAAAACTCATTTTGGCCACCTGTATCCGCGATCTATATATATATATATATATACAGTACTGTGCAAAAGTCTTAGGCCCCTATATTAGTAGTTTAAAGCTGTTTAACTGGCGAGTAGTGAGTTTCCCTGAGCAGCAAAAACACAAGTGAACATTAGAATCAATGCGAACAAACAGGAAAGCAGGGAAAGAGATTTGTTTTGTAGCTGATGTTGTGTGAGCTGGTTAGAAGAACAGGTCTGGCTCCAGGCTTCTCCTCCATGCCTCCAGCGTGGACGTGGTTTCATCTAATGAAGGACTGATTGAGCCCAAACCTAAAAAAAACTACAGTAATACGGGGCGTCCACTAGGAGAACTCTAGGAATGGTCAAGCCAACACGTTGACACATGCGGTATAAACATCACTCCTCACTGTAATCGTGTTATTTGTATTTATTCTAGTATTTGCAGGTAAAAAAAAACACGGCTCAGTTAAACAGCTTTTACATAAAGTTATATGTATAGTTTTTAAAATTATTGCTTTATCACTTCTTTGCTGCTCTTATTTAGTGCCATATTCAGTGCAATATTCTTCGTGTAATATTTTTCATGGTGCAATTATTGTTCTGTCTTTTTCTACACTCATGTCTATTTATGTATTTTTGTAAAGTTTACTTTTTTTTATCTTATTGTGCTGTATAGTTTTTTAAATTATTGCTTTATCACTGCTCTTACGTTTTGTACTGCCGTAACAATGCTAATTTCCCACTTGTGGGACTAATAAAACTTATAAAGCTATAAAGCTATATCATTTTGCACAGTCCTGTATAAATATACGTCATTTAAAAAAATATTTTTCCCATGTTCACATTTACGGCTCGTTCACTCTGTAAATCCCAGATGATTCCTCCTCTTAGACCAACACGGAGAGTTTTAGAGGTGTGTGTAGTGGAGCAGAGGCCCCAGCCTCGGTATTACTGAACTGCTATCGCGTCGAGGACAGAGTGAGCGGCATCGCCCCTCCTCCTTACAGAAAACCCCCTCAACGGTCTGAGTAAACGTTCCCGCCCCCTACCTTCCCCTCACCCCCTCGCTCCTCCTCCTCCTCCGCCACGGCCGAGCTGGAGCGCCTCGCATTCGCTGGTGTGCGTCTCCCGAACGCGGAGGGCTTCGGCTAACGGCGGCTTTAGCGCTGATCCGTCAAAACCCACCATCACCATAAAAAAAGACCCGCATCGGCTCACTGGACCAGGGGAGCGATGTTGTCCCGGGACTTTTCCTAGCCGCCCGGCCTCGGTAGACGCACTCGCCATCCGCTTTTCCTGCCCGCCTTCTGCAAATTCATGTGAACGTTCCTCTCTTTCGGCGCGAGTCGGGATCGCGATGCCTGAAGCAGCGCGGCTCGGCCAGCTGTGCTGCGGGAGCCCGGCAGGAGCAGCGGGGCGCTGGGCTGCGCTCCTCTTCTTCCCCTGGAGGTAGTGCGCTCGGCGCGCTCGCTCGCTCGCTCGCTCGGTGGATGGAGGCGCAGGAGGTGAAGCCGAAGGGAAGGAGAAGCTAAAGGAAGGAGGAGGAAGGAGGGAGAGAGAGAGAAGAAAGCGAGATCGAAATAATCACACTAACAGTAGCGATGCAGTTCGAGACGCTGCGTCAGTTCTGTAGCTCGGTGCTGTCCCATTTCAACGGGGCTTTCACTGCGCCCCAGAACATTTTACAGACGGAGCTGCTGGAGCAGGCGCTCAACAACATCGGGTGAGCCATCACTCCCTACGGGACGCAGCGGGACAAATGCAGTTTTTTTCTTCGCCGTGAGCGAGAAAAGAGGGTGTGTGTGTGTGCGTGTGTGTGGAGGCAGGTATCGATCTGGCTGGATGCAGTTAATGCAGTTCAAATGCGTTTGGCTTTCTGACGGAGCAGTGCGGCAGAGGAGACCGCTGTGATTCCAATAAGCACGGAGAAATGTTACGTTCTGGTAGAGCTGTGCGTGCGTGCGCGCGCGCACTGACGCTCCGCTGCCGCATGAGTGTACGTGTGTCTATGCGCCGATGTGCCTGGGCATCACGAGCGTTCAGTCCCCCCCCCCCACGTTGCTGCTGTTTTCTTTGTATAAACTGCTGCAAACGACAGCGCACGACACCGTCGTCGCTCTCGTGCGTTCATCATCTGGTGCAGCTGTTTTCCGTGGTATTTTGTCCACCTATGAGCTAAAACATGTCTCATGCCCCTTTTAGAACTTTAGACTGGAGGGGTAGGACCACTTTCCTGGGACGGGGGTTCAGGTGCTTGACCCAGCTTGTGTGATGATGATAATAATAACAACGACAATAAAAGAAAAGTTGCATTTATATAATAGAGCCTTTCACGATCCCAAGCGTCTTCAAGGATCATAATCTCCATAGCAAAGCATTGCCAAATGGTATGGTAGTCTCTGAAGCAGCCACACATGAGCCTACGGTCACCATGCCCTACGCCAAGGCCCCTCAGCATTGGGCTGTGGAGCAGTAAAGGAGTCCCACCCTGTGCCTTTGTGTTCCAGTGCTGGTCATCCAACACCTGGCTTTACCAATGCTTTTAGGGTTGAATGCAGTCCGGTCCTTCCAGCAGTGCTCCAGCATCTGGTGTTAAAGCCTTCCCAGAAGCATGGAGATTGTAACTGCAGCAAACTCTCTTGATTTTGGAGGAAACATGGGCTGAGGTTTGGACATGTAGTGTAATTCATGTCTCCATCAGGTGAAAGGTCAGTTGTACTCTTGGTTCTTTTGTGTGGGCCTTTGAATGGAAGTGGGTACTCTTGGCTGTGCGAGAGTGGGGTCTGTTTGCAGTGGAGATGTTTGTGATATATAGAGGCATAGCCACAAGCATGAGTTAGTAGAAGATGGGCTCGTACACTTGGGTTGTGTGCATGCATCTAAAAGCTCCCGAGCCCTTCAGTGCTCACCGCCTCTCAGCTCCATTCCCGCTGAGGTTTTAGGGCCTGTAAATGGCCGGAGCCTTTCAATGCAGAACCATGCTGGAAGGCCCTTAGGGTTGGAGTCATGTAAGCTGAGTGGCGTGCTTTGTTCGGTGGGGCAAGGGAATCTCAGAGCTGGTTCTTTAACGCATCCAGTCTTTTGTACGCCTAACAAACCAGCACAGCGAAGTTAGTGATGCTTTTTACAGAGAAAATGTTCCATGTTGATGGAACTGGCTTATTCTTTCGCTTTGTCTTACTTTGCCTCAGAGCTTCTCCTGCTCTGGTGGATGGTTTGGGGGGTGGGGAGAGGATGTTATGGGCCTATGGGCTGCTGGCTGTTGAATACACTCTTTAAAATAAAGGGTTCTTTAGAGCAATGCTATAGAATAAACACCTCTGGAACTCTAAAGAACCACTGAAGGAGCTGAACTTTTGAAAAGAACAACTCATTGAGGGTTTCTTAGGAGAACCAAAGGTGGTTCCTCTGTCATTGCTCCCAATAGCATCATTTTTTAACATTTTAATGTGTAAAAGCATAGAACAGACAAACCTAGGTGTCAGTTTGGTCACTACGCCTTTTGATTCCAAATGCACTTTTAGGTGTCTCCACTGGCGGCCTTTCACAGCCGAAAACGTGTTGATTCAAATCTGGCAGATCTTCAAGACAAATTGTCTTTTTTTTATTTGTTTAAAGACTCGAAGGAACAGAGTTGCTTTAGACAGCAACGTTTCTTCAGCATCCGCAAGAGTTGTCACCTTGTGGGCGAGGCTTCCACTATACAGTGATGGGCTGTAAGTGAAGCCAAAGGCTAATCAAAGGTCAAGATTCAGTGTAGTCGGTTACATGCAAATGACGTCAAGGCGAGTCAATAAAATAATTCTTCCGTGAAAAGAAATATTGGATATCAAAATCGATGTCTGGTGTGAATAATTTGGCTTGCATTCATATTCATGTTGTTTATAAGGTATTGACAGCAGCTATAACTATATTCATAATCCTGGCTCCGTGTTAACCCTGCTCTGCAAACTTTAGATTGTTTCCCAGCTCGGACGCTTCCAATTATAACTTAAAAAGACTTTGCTGCCCTCCTCACTTTTCTTTTGCTGTCCTGTTCAAATGCAAGTAACTGTATGTTTAACTGGAGCTAATTGAGAATGCGCAGACTGAATGTTTATGGCTGTTTATAGCTCCACGTGCCATTTTTAGGCTGATTTGTATCTTGTCTTTAACCCCAAGCTCACACTGTTTGGGTTAAATGAACATGAAACATAATTTCCAACCATTCAAGCACTTTCTGTAGACCAGGGTTGCGATGTAATCAGGTCATACAGCAATATTCACATACAACAAGAGTGTACTTACCTGCCTCATGCCATTTACACCATATAGTTACAATACAGATTGCACATGGTCAAAGCCATGGGGCCGATCGTGTGTTTTGAGCAAAACTTCCCAAACTTTACAGAGCTGCTGTACTATACAATGCCTTCCTGACTGATTCCTGCCTGAGAAAAAATCTAAAGCTGAGCGACATGCCTGAAAAACAGAACAGGGGCAAAAAGCTAAATTCTGTAAAGATGATGTCTATCAAGATCCAGCTACTCTGGGCTCTCTGACAATGGTAAACAAGCACTGTGATTGGTTCTTACTTCGATTTTTATGACTTTTGTACTAGTTGTAGTGTCTTTCATATCTCGATGCCCTAAGCAATTAGCAAACCCAGAGTATGACACTCATGAAACCTGTTTACCTGGTTTTCTCGCATATAAACAGTTAATAGTGAACATACATACATACATTTTTGAGCAAAACGTCACCAGTTTGGTTGATTGTGATTGTGCATCCTTAATTCAATCATCTTTACACGTTTTTCCATGTTTTAGTCACTTTTTCATCAAACAAGACTGTATGCACAACCTTTCCAAATGGTGTGGACTGAAGGATCCATACGTTTGCTAGAATTTCTCCCCTTGTTCTAAAGGGCTACGAGTGATATCATTCATGTAAGAATTACAGCGAGATTATTCTTTCCCCTTAGTAAAGCCAGGGCCTCTGATCTGTGTCCAGTCCTGCCGTGTCCCTCACACTAATGGACTCTGCTCCTCTCTACTGCCCCATGCATTATGCATACCTGCCTCTGAGTTGCTCCTAATGGGGGCTGCCAATTGTTCGCTGAAGTCCCGAACTTTACAGAGCTGCTCTACTATACAGTGCCTTCCTGACTGACTCCTGCCTGACACAAAGTCCAAAGCTGAGCGACATGCCAGAAAAACAGAACAGGGGCAAAAAGCTAATTTCTCTAAAGATGATGTCTATCAAGATCCAGCTAATCTGGGCTCTCTGACGATGGTAAACAAGCACTGTGATTGGTTCTTACCTCGATTGTTATGACGGTTTTGTATTAGTTGTAGTGTTGTTTATATCTCGGTGCCCTAAGCAATTAGCAAACCCAGTGTATGACACAAATGGAACCTGTTTACCTGGTTTTCTTTAATTTTAACAGATAATAGTGAACATAGATACGTAAACATTTCTGCTCAATTTCGCACGTTCAGTTCGCTTCTGAACAGAAAATGACCTAATGCAGTTGGAGACCCCACCAAATACTGTTTACCTGTTTAACCTTTTGAAGTTGCATTTCTCACTTCATACATTACATTATTTACATTATTATTATTATTATATACATTATTTTGTGTCTCATAGCTGATTGAAATTGTAAGTGTAGATTTGAAACTTTTGACCAAATTTGCGTTTGCAAAGAGAGATTTTACCATTTGAACTTGATCAAAAAAACCTGTGTTTAAAGCCTTTTTTTTTGCAGAAAAGGAAAGACTATTACGTAATAGCTGCATTTTTGTCATTCCTGACAATGAATTATGCACAAAAATGTTGGAATATAATTGAATTGTAAATAGAATTTATTGCTAAACTTTATTGCCCATGTTATATGCAATTATGCCATTAAGTAATTCACGCAATTATGCAATTAATAAAGCCTAAGGCCCGCAGTCAGCTGGGATTGGCTCCAGCTTCCCCGCGGCCCGGAAACGGAATAAGCGGTTTAGAATATGGATGGATGGATTTTAAGTAATTATTATATAATCATGTAAATAATGTTGTTGTAATTACATTTGAACGATGAGGCAAAACTTGGCGCAGTTCACTTTTCTTTTAGATTTAGGGCTGATTGTAGATTTATAACGATTTTTTGTCATTTATCTCATATCTATATGTTGAAACTGACAGAACTGAGCTAAGTAGTGCTGCATTAAAAAAATACTGACAAGAAGTACAGCCAGTCTACATTCAGCCTGCACAACATCAAACAAGTCTTTAAGTTCACGCGCTGTGCTCAGAAAAGCATTTAATCACAGTAACGATAAATACCATTATATTGCCCAGCTCTGCGTCGGATTTACCCCCACTGCAGTGAGAACAAGAGCGGGAGACAAAAAAGGGAGAGGGAGAAGGTGGAAGTGGGGAGGAGGAGAAAAGGATAGATTATAATTGGAGTTTCTCAGCGCTGGAACATCCCCTACCGCTATGTACTTCCTTTCTGTGGCGGGGTCGCCATGGCAACGTTGTTTGATCAATAGAGTGGATGGATGTGTAATCCCCTCTGTCAGGGAGCCGGTCGGGCCCGACTGAGCGAGGCCTGGAGCGGAGGACAATATAGGAGTGATAACTTAAGCAATATGACCGTAAAGCTTTAGTAAACACTACGATCCTGAATTATTGTGTGGGAGGTCCCAGCATAAAAATCCTGAATGGGTGCTAACATGGCTAACAATGAAGTCTAATGGGGGGCAGTTAGCACAGCCTCTTCCGCATGAAGCTGACCGGCAGTACCGGGTGATAGATCATCTGTGTTGGTGTCACACAACAGTACAGTTTTCGTTTTGTAGCAGTGTTGGCAGATAGCAGTTTAGTGAGCATGCTACAAGCTAAAGAAAACGTACATTTCTGTCATGGAACTCTGGATGCTATCTAGTTACTGTAGGTGTCCTATGGAGACAGTAGAAGAAGGTGGTCTGATTTTAAAAGAAGCCATGTGAGATCCAGGGATGCACCAATCTGCCTTTTTCAATCCCAGTACTGATACTGATACCTGGGCTTTGGCTATTGGCTGATTGACTGAGTACCAGTCCGGTATGAGGGTGGTACGGCATGGTATGGCAAGGTCCTAACCACTAGGCCTCCACTGCCTACAATAAATAAGCTGTATATGTCACATTGCATTTCCTAATTTTGTAAAACTAAATCCATGGATCGGCCCATTGTTACCAATATCTGATCTATCTACTTGAGCCAGTATCCGATATGTATGGATTAAAAAACATGGATTAATTACCTTTATCAATGCAAAGACAAATGTCCTCTGATAGGCCAGTGGTGGCTTGTGGGTTACAACATTGTCCTTGTGATCTGAAGGTCACAGGTTCAAGTCCCGGACCACTGAGGTTCCCTTGAGCATGGTACCGTCCCACTACACTGCTCCCCTGCTCCACTGCAGAGGTCCCATTTGGTTGTGGTGCTCGAGTGTGTTCACAATGACAAATCTCCACTTCATACTGTGATACTGTCCTTGAAATTGTTTTTCAAGGTAAGCTGATGTTATTTGTTATTTGGAAGCTGTTATTGGGTGAAGGTACACAATAAGGAAAGGTGCAAGTCTAGGTACCGGGTGCCAGCATAGAAAGTAGTACACTATTGGCAAACAAAGGCTTCTGCTGGTCCTGAGTAGCCTAAATTGGCTTGCAGCGGAGGCCTGGTTGGGCGTGTGACGAGGTTAGCAGAGAGAATGCCGTCACGGGGAGGCAGCTGTGAAGGCAGGCAGGCAGAATTAAGGGCCTGAGCGCTCAGCCCCTCAGTCTCTGAGGGGCAGGCATGCGCCAGAACCAGAACAGGGTGCTCATCATCTTAAGGAGGGTTTGGTTTAATGGGTGGGAGGAAGAGACTGATGTGGAGGATGATGCAGAAGAAATGGGTTGTAATGGAAATTGGGACAGGAAAAGGGGCAGCTGTGGCGATGACCGGTCATCACCGTAATTGACGACACTTTTCAGAGCACATTGTGGATACTGTTAGTTTTCCAAGAACAACTGCATGCTTCTTTTCAAGGAGATTGAGTTGAGTAGTTCTACCCGTTGTGAGATTGAATTGTGACAGTTCTTTATAACTGGCTGTACTGATGGGCGATAAAGCGTTAAATAATAACGTAATCGCGAGCATAGTAGAGATGGCACCAGTCTGACACGGGGTGTCGGTATCGAGTCAAAAGGCGCCGAAAATGCTGGCTCATATAATCTGAGGGATAAAACAGGGCTGGGATCAATTGTTGATTAATGTCAGTAGCTGATGTTGAATTATCAGTTCAAATTATGGGCAATTCTTTCCCTTCTCTCCTCTGATCCATGATCTGAAACTCCCTCAAGCACAGGGGAAGCAATATCAATATATGTATATATTTTTTAAAGACAACACATGGTTCTTTACACACTGAAACTTTTTACCACTCATGGAAAGAGGGTGAGGAGACTACGAAATGGACTCACGGAGTAGTAACGGCATTTAAAAGGATCAGTTTTCAAAGACGCTGACAGCTGCTAAAAAAACGTATTGACTCACAGCTGTAGCTCTGCAGCTCTGGCGTGCACACCTGTGTGTATGTGTGAAGAGTGTGTGTGTGTGTGCGTGCGAGTGGAGGTGAGTTAGAGGCTCGGTTTCAGCTCGGTGCCCCAGGCATTAAAAGGTGCGAACAAACCATGAGCATCCATGAACCCTCATGTGAAAAATGTCAGACTGATACTGAGCAGTGCTCAAGATTACAGTAGCGCTATTTGTACTGGAGAAGAAAAAGTGTTCTCATGGATCCCTCCATCCATCCATCCATCCATCCATCCATGCGGGGAGCCAATCCCAGCTGACTGCGGGCCCAAGGCAGGGTTCACCCAGGACAGGAGGCCAACCCATCACAGGGCAACGCATAGACAGACAACCATTCATACACACATATGGGCAATTGTAGAGTATCCAATCAACCTACTGCAGCCTTTGGACAGTGGACCTTCTCGCTGTGAGGCGACAGCGCTAACCACTGCACTGGACAACATTTCTAAATGTAGCACTGCTGTTTTACATCTATACCAGCTTATTAAACCCCTGAAACGTTGCGGTAGATATTGGGAACATGTCCTGCCTTATTGACCACCGCTAGGCAGGAGAGGAAGAAAGATTTTCAGCGAAAATGAAACCGAGGGGGGACGTGAACTGTCCACAGCTATGATGAGGAACTCCGTGATGTCTAGGTCACTGTTGATAATGCTGTTCCGTCAGGGCGGTGAATGCCATTCAGGAAACTTGATCTGTTGGGCTTCCATCCATGACATTCAAGAAACGCGATCTATGCAGAAGCCACAATTGGGGTTTAATAAGCTGGTATAGATGTAAAACAGCAGCTGTGTTGAAGAATTCACAGATCAAACGACAGATCCGTCTCTGAAATTTTCCAAAACACAGGAAGTCGATGACTTTGAGGGCTCATCTTACTTTGGCTTTGTTCGCTAACACTGGACGAAAAGTAACTGAAGCGTATATTTTTATATAATGGGTGGTGAAGTGGTTGGGGAGGTGCCCCTGTGACCTGAAGGTCGCCGGTTCAAATCCCAAATTGGTGCAAATACCACTGAGGCGCAGTGTGTGCTGTGCTGTGGTGTGTTCACACTGACAAATAATCACTCACTTAGAGGTTCGAGGTGGTTTTGGGCCTCAAGTGCGGCTGCTTGCCGACCACAACGTAGTGCGTGGTTGCTGTTAAAACGTCTTAAATCCCCAGTGTTGTGTTATGTCTACTGTCAAATGCACTGTGACGTCTGTCCTGCACGTTATGGGTGTCGTTTACTGTTACACGTTGCACCATGAGCCCAAGAGGAATACTCTTTCAACCCTACTGTATACGGACGGGGTGGCAATAAACATTTCTTGAATCTTGATTCTTGAAGCATTTGATGACTTATGGTCCTACATGCACAGTGCTAACCTGGCAACCAGCTTCCATTGCTTGTTAACTACATTAGCCTATTAACTCCAGTGGAAAACTAAAAAAAAAACTAATGTCAGACACCAAACATGTCTTGGCAGAAGGGGAAAATTGTGTAAATGAGATCACATTACACCGGCAGAGTTGATAAGGCTAGGAGAACGAAATGCTATTGGTCAGCCCATAGAGTGTCCAGACAAACACCAAACATGGTCACGTTTGCAAGCCCTGTGGTGTTTACTCCTTTCTTAGAGGGAGAGCGCGAGAGAGGAAGTGCCGTGTCTTGCCGTAAGACAGAGTATGAGCTACAGAGCGCGGCCTTCTGGTCTTTCTCAACAGCACGGGTTGGGACAGGGACATCTGCATTCTTTCATGTTCAGCGAGCGCGACTGATTCTCTGAAAAGATGGAACGCGTGTGAATGCTCGGCAAGTGCTCTAATGGCAGGAATAGGGATGGTCCTCCAGGTGAAAGTTTCTTATCCTGCCTTTGCATGTGTCAGAGGAGCCGTCCACACAGAACAGTGGCCTTAGGTGCTCAGCTCGGCTTTTTGTACTGCTTTAGAATACGCCAAACACAGTTGGCGCACTGTTTGTGTATGTGTGTGTGGCGCATGAGTAAGACATGCATGTGTGACCGTGTGTTCGTATTAGGTATGAATA
>JBBPDA010000001.1:3824220-3841423 GCA_037974385.1 Arnoldichthys spilopterus
AGAGAGAGCGAGAGAGAGAGGGAGAGAGAGAGAGAGAGAGAGAGAGAGAGAGAGAGAGAGAGAGAGAGAGAGAGAGAAAGTGAGCTTGGGGTTGAAGAAAGGAAGCAGCAGGGAGTGAAAAAATAAAACAAGTTGATAAAAAAAAATCAAGTGTCCTGCTGAATGTTAGAGAACAGCCTTTAAACGGATTTAGAATTAAAGTCATTATGTAAATTGTTTTTTTTGTGATGTTACTTCATATAATTGTCACTATAAGGACACATCCAGTTCACATATCAAACTATTCAATATAGTTTTATAGGCAGTTACAGATTAAAAAACTACAGCTACACTAAAACGAAAACCTTTGCAATATCTTTGGTAGATGTATTGTTAAATTATGTTAAATAAGTTAAACACTGTTTAACTGAGCAGTAAGTGTTTTTTTAAAATCTGTAAATATTACTAAAAATACACATTACCATTACCAGCGCTACATGAGTAAATTGATGATTTACATTTACACTTATTTGCGTACGTTGTTGATCTGCATACCTGTGAACACCATCATTTTTATCAGCTTGCAGGATATGGTAAAGTTAATTATACGTTTGCATATTGAGATTTTTTCCACATGGGAAAGTGAACTAAAAGGATAAAGCCAATTTAACCAGTTACCATTGCCTTTAATCACCTCGTCAAACTTCGACGGTAAACAAAACATCTCGCCACAAAACAATCACGTTGTTTGAGGGGCGCGGCCATTTGGCTAGCCTGTCACTCTGAATTCTTGGTAAAAGTTGGCATGTCCGTCAGCGAGGTGCTTTGCCAAGCTGGACATCTTGCCTTTTTAGGCCTGCGTAGGGTTTTAAGCATCTTTTACAGGCAGGCTTTGTGGTGTCCATGGGCTTGCCTTGAATGTTGTCTATGCAAGCGAAATAATGCCACACTTTACCTTATGTGTTTGCTTTGTCGACAAGCCATAACCGGTTGGCAAGGGCACTTGTATTTGCAGCCATTGCCTCTCGTTTTGTCACCATGAAAGCTGCGGCGTACATATGAAAGGGTGAGAAAAAACAGCCCACTGTGCCTGTAGGGAGTGGAAGCAGTGCGCTGTGAAAAACTGTCACACACTGGCACAAGCCATGGGAAATATTTTGCATATTAAAGCACTCGTTCTTAAAGTTTCGGTATTAACAAAACGGGGTGTCATACTGTGCTTAATGGCAGGATATTACGATACATTGATTGCATCAATATATCATGCAACACTGAGGAGATTCACTGACTTGCAGGAGCTGTAGTAGCAATGTGGAGGCGAACCATAAGCAACCAAAGCCTGTAGAACCTGCACTTGGTGTAAAATAGCCTTTGACTTTATCACCCCCTTCTGGCACCAATAGAAACGGACCTAGATGTACAGAATATGTAGTTACACTATACCTGTGTTTTTAAACAATGAAAAAAATGTATTTATCAATAATTCTTAGTACCTAAGAATAATTAAAACTAAATCTGCTTCGATTTTTCATTTCTATCATTTAACAAAATGCACCCAGAAATACATTGGGGGCAGAAAGAGAGAACAAAAGGGTCAAAGTACATATAATCACTCTTCTGTGTGGGTAGGTAGTTGGACTTCCATAGGTTTCCAAGTTCTCAAGAAAATCTCCTCCCTGTTTCCCTCAGACTAGTTTTGAACAGGTTAAATGTTGGGGCTTTGTCGGTGGGTTCCAGTTGAGCATGATGCAGGTCTTTGCTATGTAGGATACTGTGCTATCTCTCTTAGCTGATGTGGAGTCCAGTGTCCTAGCAGATCACCACCAAAGAGGCACAGTATAGGATTGGTGTCTCATGGGATCTTGACAGTCAGGTCAATGTATAGATTTCCAAAAATGTTTTTGAAATGTCTAAAGTTTTTCCTGCTTTTAAACCTCTGTTCTTCTCAGTCCTAAAGTAAAAATGCTTCTACAGTGTCCATACATAGTTCAGAAATGACTTGTATGTATAATATTAGGGATAAAAAAGAATGTCTGGATCAGTTTTGGAAGCTTGGGCTAAACGTCCGCTGGGACTGAGTGGATTAGTGTCCGCTTTAGTACAACAATAAATGGCTTAAAGTTTATTTCAGCAAATCAGACGATGGTTGTTTTAGTAGGTTATCATGTGTATTGTTCACTCATATTTAACATTACATTTAAAGCAAACGTATAGTATTTTAGTGACTCCTTTTTATATGTTTAATATGCATAGCCTCATAAAACACCTCTGAAAGTGAAGTGGGTGGCTGAAATTGCCCATTGATGATGAAGTTGGTTGAATTGTATTGATTGAAAGCACCCATGTACGTCGCTCTGGACAAGACCATCTGCCAAATGCTGTAAATGTGAACATGTAAATGTATTCCTCTAATGGCAGGGCAGGGTGTACCGTAAACTCTTGAGGTACTTCGCTACATCACAATTTCCCAACTGAAGTTGGGGCAAATCACTGTGCAATGCGTATGTAAGAATATTTCATTAGAACGCTCATTTCTCAGATTAGCATTTTTAGCAACTCATGCCTAACTAGGTCGTGACCGAAAGAACATGTGTTGCTTTATTTCACACTGATCTATATACAATGATATTTTTTTATGTTTTCTATTGTGAACATACTGACCAATCGCAGACGTTCTTTGGATGAATCAAGACATTCACTTGATCCAACACACAGTAATGCAGATTCCATGAGGTCACAGCAAGGGTTCACTGATGGCTTTTCATTACACTGGTTTTATTGGAGTATTAATACTAATACAGAGGTCATATTACAGCAGCAACTTCACTAAAACATGGCTCAGATGGTGTTATGCAGCCCTCATCTTCACAATACGACTTTTCCCACATTTTCCTTCAGCCCTGAAGTATATTTCAGATGCAGCCTGAGTGTGTTTGTGTGTGAGGAAGAGTGAGTTTTGTTTTGTGTGTGTCCTTCTCTGCTGTTTCCCTGGGCTTATTTTCTCCTCACGCCTTGTATTGTGCTCTCTGCTTCTGCTCGCTGGTGTGTGTGTGTGTGTGTGTGTGTGTGTGTGTGTGGGGAACTCGCAGGAGATTTAGATGGCCACTGGTGGGACCATTCGATGTGGCATAGCACCGATACCTCCTCTATGTCTTTGGTGAGACATGCGGAGCCTAGTCCCATCCTACCTCGCTCTTTCTCTCTCTCTGTCTATCTCTCCTTCTCTCTCTCTCTCTCTCTCCTGTCTTCCTCTCTCTCTCTCTCTCTCTCTCTCTCTCCTCAATCTCTTGTCATTTCATGGTTTTCTTTGATTTATTTTCACCTTTGCATGTTTTTTTTCTTTCTTTCTTTGTTTTTTTTTGTTTTGTTTTGTTTTTGCTTTTTTTTTTTCTTTCTGTTTTTTTTTATATCCCACACCTGTAGGGGACAGTCAAAGGGGAAAAAGAAAAACTATTGAGCAGGCACACATCTTATCAGAGGGCCAAAAGAAAATGGTGCGCTTTTGGGGCCACTCTTTGGAAGAGGATGCCGAGTGGTGTGAGCCGCAGGTTAAAGACTCGGGCGTTGACACATGCAGTAGCACCACCCTAAACGAGGAGCATAGCCATAGTGAGAAGGTACTGGGGCCTATTCCAGCCTGCATTCTCTCTCATTTGGGTTCGTTTGTTGATTTCTTTTGCTCTGTTCCGCCTTCTGTTAATTTGCCTTCTCATCTGATCCCTTGTTTTATTTGTGTATTTGGTTTGTTTATTTTGTCCGTGATCGTGAGTAGGTGAAATGTCTCTTTGTTTTCCTTTATCACAGTTACTTTATGCGATGGTTCAGCCGAAAAAATCGTATTTTGCTCCTTTCCCCCTTTCCCCAAATGTAGCGGCTCAGTTGAGACGTGCTCAGTCTCTGTTGTCTGCTTTGTCTAACGTGGTTAACAGCTATTGGAGACTTTGGGCCGAGCTTTTGTATTGTGCAACCCAGACAAATTACCACACACGTGCCTCAAACTGCATCAAGCTGTTCAGTAATCTCAAACAGCCTCACTTAAGTGGTTTCTGACACAGTATGACATACTCTTATGTATATAAATAACAGAAGTACATTTAGCATAGCTACAAAGTAGGAGTAGCCGTCATTCTGAGGCCTGGATTTTGTCTGTGCTTTTTTTCATTCGTATAGGTACCAGTATTTGTTCCAGTGTCAAACCACATCGGAGATAACTTGACTACTCGCCGCGGTTTGAGGCCAGGATTTACATATCCTTGCTGTCGTACAAAAACCTTGCATCTCCAAAATGGCAACTTTACAAGAAAAGCATAAAACTTTATAGAAAGTGACTATTTGTCATTGTGAACACACTCAATCACACACAAAATGCACCACAGCAACCTTTGCACTTAATTCAGCACACGTACACATGTGGAGCAGAGGCCAGCTATCATTAGTGCCCAGGAAGCTGTAGTGGGCCGGTTCCTGGGTTTCTGGGTCAGTGGTGAACCTGCTACCTTCTGTTCACAAGGGCACCAGGCCACCACTGCCCAAAACTTTGCATTGATGGCAGGACATAAATTATAATGGACATTTCTTTTGCTCCATTCATCATAAGATTTTGACAAATATGTAAAAGTCAGCAGTAAAAATGTCAAAAATGTCAAAAAATGACTAAAACGGTGATGCAAGGTTTTGGTTCAACAGCCACGATATGTTATTTGCACAATGCTAACAATTGGCTGTTCTTGCTAGCTGCATTAGCCATGTAACTGCAGTACAGATCTAAAGAGGTGCACATCTGATTAGCTACATTTCGGTTTAGGGGTAAAGTGTACTTTTGACATTTGGCTGAACCTTCACGTTAAGATCCTCTTCTCTGTCGTTTTTCTGTTTTTCTTCTGTTCGTTTTATTACGTTTTTTTTTTTTTGGCAGCACTTTGGCAGTAGCTGGGTGTTGCTGAGTGTGGAAGGGGGACCTCTTGCTTGCTCTGTGGTTGTGCTCTTTGTAGCTGCCGCTGACCGTGCCGTAGCGTGGGTACTGAGCCAGAGTGCGTGGCAGGGGCATCACTTATTCCACCGCTCCTCGATGTGTATGTTTTGTCATGGCACTTAGAGAATGTGGGGTCCCCCTGTCTAGATGCATGCCCTTCCAGCCTTCCCTCACTTTTCTTTTGTCGTGTTGTTGCCGTGTGGTGACCATGCCTGTTTACGTCAAGGCATACAGGCCTCTCATATAGGCCCAGACCCTCTGTGGTACGCCCTCTTTAACCTACCCCCCAAATCCCAACCCCCACCCTCACCCCACTACACAACCGGCCAGATCACACACCCCCCCCCCCCCAAAAAAAACCCCACCACTCTACACCGACTTCAGTAGAAACACACCAAAGCACCTGAACACACGCACAATGTAGCTGGGTGGGGGAGGGGGATTGTTTGTTTGTTTTTTGGCACAGACAAGTTGTTTTTCTTTTTTCCCTTTCACTGTCATATATGTTGAAGTGTGATTATTACCATGTGGTTCTTCTTCTTCATTTTTTTTTTGAGGGTGGGGAGGGGGTGGGGGAGTGGGTTCTTGCGCTTTGTCCATCTTGCTATCTGTGTTTCTGTTCTTTGCTTTCTTTCTACTGGGATTTGTGCTTGGGTCTTGGGGGCTGGCTGGGATTGGGAACAGGTTTTCATGTGCTGGGGTGGGGCCAGTGCGGGAGCTTGGGGGAGTGGCTTGCATGCTAATTACTATCTCAACATTTGATCACATAAACTCTTATTACTAATTGAATAAATGTGAAAATATAAACATTTGATGAGTTTTATGATGTTATTAGGTCATGCTGGTTAAGTAGCAGGTTTGAGACAGTAAGAAGCTTTCAGACGTGTAGATCAGTACAAAGTTGTCAATAAAAAAATTCAAAAATGTATTTTTTAAAAGCCACAGATGTTTTGTGTGTTCAGTAAATCTGCACAGTTGTCATTTGCAAACAGGGGCGATAACAATCAAGCATTTGACTGAAAAAATGAAAGAAAAAAAGTAAAAAAAAAAAATGTAAGTTTGATTTTACTTAAATTTTCACTGCTGTAATTGGAAAATACAAACAAAAAAAATGTTGGAAAATGTAAGTGGGCCCAGCTTTACCAAGCAGCAAGAAAATCAGGAGCCAGTTGTTTCATTTATTAATTTAATTACATTTAAGTCCAGATTCTTTCCCATTTTTTAAGCCCAAAGCTTTCAAAATCTCACCTAAATGGCTTTTTCTGGCTTTTGACCATTTAACAGAAACAGAGTTCATGTGATCATCTGAATGCTAAAAATGAGCACTCCTTCCCCACCCCCTACTGTAGTCTATTATAGACATCATTATTTTTTTTTGGAAAGAGTAGGTTGTAAAACTAAGACTAAGTCTTTATCTAAATTGACCTCATAGCACCCTGTCACATGGCAGCCGTCCAAAGATGGGGAACGGCTGATTGGCCGGATTCTGCTTAATAAGCGGCTGAAGGACGGTAGTGTGCCACGGGACTCCGGAGCGCTCCTGGGCCTAAAGGTGAGTCTGAGTGGACATGTGTTCACTCTATTTACAGGCCATTGTCTATGTGAACTTTGGCTTATAACACATTGTGTGGTTGATGTTCTCATTATTTCTACATACTGTTAATTATTTGATCGTTTTTTAAATACTTGTCTAGGCACGAAATGTTCAACACACCTGTATTTACAGAAAATATATTTGCATCATCTACAGGGAACAGATTTAAATAATATTTCATTTTATTTCATTTTATTTGCTAGTATAATAATCTGAAAATGCAAAATGTGTCATAACGTTCACATTATTTTCAGCATCTCAAGTTCAACAAATAAACAATAATACCTATAACACCTATAACATAACTTTTCTGATAAGACCAGGGCTGGAAATGACAGATTTTGGATCAGTTTTTTAATGGTTTTGCTGCTAAACTGATTCTAAATCAGCACTTCTACTCCACAGATGTCTTGCAAATATAGACCCTGTTGTCTAAAAAGGCTGCCTGCAGCATTTGGCTACATGTTGATGTTTTGGACATTTTAGCTCACAATAAATCATACCAGAGGCCTGAACCAACATGAACAAAACTGCGCATCCTTAAGGGAGAGTCGGCTGCAGTTTGAGCGTTTTAAGATTTGGGTGAATGTTGACCTCTAGCGCTCGGGTTAATGTTTAGGACACACCTTGGCTGATTGGCTATATCTGTATTAAGAAGGAAAACGTGTAAATATGATATTTATCTGAACCATTCCCTCAGACAGCAGAAACGGCGTGAAGCAGTAGAGACTACAATTCTGACTGATGTTTTCTTCTCTTGTTGGTTGTTTCATTACCAGACTTTTCAATACTTCTACCCAGTGTAGTATCACAATGGTCAATGGCAAACAATACTATGGTAAAAGCTCTCATTACCGTCTGACCACTAAATATTGACTGGATTAAACAAAACTTTACAGCGTATTTCATATCTTTTCAACTTATTTAGTAACACTTAACCGAAGTATTCATAAGGCAAACTTGGCCTTTTATAACAGTGGACATGAAACTGTATGGGCATTTATAATGGCCACTTATTTAAAAAAATAACAGAAAATATTGAAAGCAATGTTTGGGTTTAGTCTCTATTACATCTGAGCTTAATTCCTGAGAGTTTGTGTGTTGGCACCATCTGCTGTAACTGTACCTGTAATAAAAGTGTTCAGTGATATCACTTTCCACTCTGGTTTGTTTTATCGCCCTTTTCGTTTGACATTCGTCAATATCTGTTGAAAGCCATCGATACCAGACACACAAAGGGATGAACGTGTTCTCGGATTGGCAAGCGGGCAAGCCGTTAAGCGTGCAAGAGAACATGAGCCCTCTACGCGTGTGTGGTGTGGCGGTGAAAGAGAGAGCTCTGAGTGAAAGAGCTGAGTGGCTATAGAGTGAATCCAGAGATGGACTAGTCATTACTGATTGAGTGAACTTCCTGAATGGCGATCGTGTGGTGAAATGCTGCCGTGTCCGTTTCCTCCCCTTCCAGAAGCTTGCTGATCGCACACAGGCCACCCGCATTCACACGCGCACACACACACACACACACACACACACACACACATGTTTAACACACAAGTGCAGTTCCCTGCGGCTCTGTGCCTCACGTTACATAAAGCCATTTTCATCCAGGAGGCGGCTCTGTAATCTCCTTTTGTACATTTGCATGGGGCTGCCATTAGCGTGGATTTGATTTGTACGATGCCCTGAGAAGGCAAATGGGTTCGCAGGGCTTATAGTACAGATATTACAGACCTCCAGGCCTTTTCCTATCAGTCAGCTCTTTTCAGCACCATGGACAGCTCTTCAGTAACATGGAGCGGTCACAAAAGCATGGGCATCTATTACAGTTCATGGCAAATGCATGTTGAAGTATTGAGAAGGGCACATTCATAACATGATGTGTATTAATTATAGTATTTTGACAACAAAGAGATATCAGCAAACGTCCAACGCCATACGTGATTACCAGCGTTGATTTTCATTGGCCATTCTTTCTACACGTTATTTTTAGCATCGTTTAGTAGCCAATCACAACATTAAACGGACCACGCAGTCTAACCAAAGCAGCGAATGAAATTTAGAGGTTTCCCCACATGGCTGTTTTGAAAATGCGACTGTCAACATAACCTGGCCGCGGGTTCAAGGCCACTTCAAAATTTCACTGTGACTTTTAAAAGCTACAGAACATTGGCCTCATTTAGTCATTTCTTCCTTAGAATTTGTCTTAAAATTGTGCTTGAATGAGGTCCTTACAAAGACTATAACCAATTAATGACCATTTTGCAATGTGCTGGCTCTCAAAAGTGTGTTTTGAGTGTGTATAGCTTCTGTCTTTACCTAAGAATAAATCCTACATAAGAAAGCAATGGTGAATTACAACTAAAACACTACTAATGGTATTCAATGGGTGCAACAACAAGGCTGGAGATACTTGAGAAACGTTTATGGTTATAAATGTCAGGCAAAAGACATGGTTTGATGAGTAGTAAACCCAGTGGCCTACACAGAACGCTGGCTATGACCCACCTCAACACCTTTGGGATGAATCCTGCCAGTTGTAAGCCAGGCCTTCTTGTCCAACGTCAATGCCTGACCTCACAAATTCTCTTCTCACAAATTTCTACAGACCACCTCCAGAATAGTGTGGAAAGCCTCCCCAGAAGAGTGGTGGCTATTACAGCTGCATTAACACATGCCAGGCAAGCTATGTTTAGGGTTAAGCTCTAAAGGGTTTATTAATTCAACTCAGCAGCAACTCAAAGATTTTGTGAGCTCAGGATCCAAAAATATGAATAAAAACGCATTGGCTTTAAATGCCCAGTCAGTCATGTCCACTCTACTAACAACTTTTTTAATTTGTTAATATAAATGTGGCAACATTAACCTCTTTGTTATCATCGCGTGTTAATTGTTATTCTTACAGTCATTCCAACATACTTCAGTGTGTCAGACCAAATAACTGAGGCCTTATTTACAATGTACAAAACTGGTGCACAAGCCTACAGTTTATGGGTCATGTGCATGGAAAAATAGCAAATTGCGGGAATGATCCAGCTGGAGGCTGATAACACCAAGTTTTGACTTACTTTCAGCGACAGGTGCGTGTTATGGTTTCCCACTATGTACAAAACTCTAGAAAAGGTGAGATTCTCCATAGCATTCAATAACAACAAGATTGCTTGATTTTTAACTCTCTTGAACCTTTTCTTAACTGATAAAAGTTCAAAGAAAAGATTTTCGTAAGGAGAGAAAACATTCTCGTAAGAAGCCCCTCCCCCTTTTTTACTGCCCACCCAACCCGTCTTCCTTCTTCTTCAGCACTATGAACAACTTTTGCTTTGCAAATGATCCATTGAAGTCATCCTCTAGCTTCTCCACACAGGTGTTGAGACACTTGTGCTTTCTTTTCTGCAGCAAGCTGAGGAGCATAAGCTTTTCTGAGAGTGTTTGGTTCTTTTTACAATGGCTTTTTCTGAAGACAAAGTTCTTCCGCAAGAACAGCCATGAACACTATTCCCATGGAATATAGACCCATGTTCATAGCTGCTGCAAAGAAAACTCAGCCTCTCAGCACCCGTGTGGAATTATAAGCTTAAAATGCTGGTTCACCTTCTTAAAAGTGTTTCGTTTTTTTATATTAAATATGGTCCTTCCTGTAACCAATTCAATGGCTCTCTCTGTCTCTCTCTCTCTCTCTCTCTCTCTCACTCACACACACACACACACTCTCACACACACACATTTATTTATATACCGTCTGACACTTGAAATTTGCACATTCTGTTTCTAAACGTCTCTGTTAGCTTGTGCCCATAACGGAACATTGGAAATATGTTTACATGCAAAGTGCTTCTCAAAATACCACACACTAATGCACAACTGTAATGTATGTATAAACCTTATCTTTTTAACACTGAACAACAATATTCCCTTCTGAATTAAGCTTGTTGACTACTCCTTTGTTGTGCTGCATCTTTTACGGTGGTGCTTGAAAGTTTCAAATTGAGTGTATTTTAAAGTGTATAATGTATTTTGCATAAATACAACCTTAAATAATCCAAATCAATCCTAAAAGTTGATCAGAAGAACCATTTATACAAACAAAAGTATCACACCTGGTCATTTATTTGTGAAAAACAATACGATATTACACACCTGTGAGTAGCAAACATATGTAGACCAGTAGGATTAGCAGTTAAAGGTGCGATTAGAAGTGTTTTGTTAATCAATATATTGATCAGGCATGTGTGGGAGAACATGAGCAAAAGAGATTTCCTGAAGACTTGTCGATGCACATCTGCCTTCATTTACAAATTCATGTCTAAAAATGGTGGACTCCCAACAATGCACAGTAAGACAGAGCAGGAGAACATTGTTACACTCTCCAGGAGTGTAAAAAGGTTTTGTAGACATATGAGTCTCAAGTCGTTCTACCAAAGGATGGTTAAAGAAGAATAAAGTGAATGTTCTGCAATGGCCAAGTCTGAGTCCTGACCGTAACCCAGTTGAAATGTTATGGAAAGAACGGAAGTGAGGAGTTCATGTGAGGAAACCCACCAGATTTGAAGCTGTTCTGTATGGAGGAATGGGCTAATATTGCTGTAAGCTGATGCGCAGCACTGATCAACAGTTACAGATAAAGTTTAGTTGCAGTTATCACTGCACAAGGTGGTCCTGCTAGAAACTAGCTAGAAACCAAATGTTGTATATATTCCTGGCACTTACAGATATGCATCGTTGGATCATTTTCCTCAATTAATAAATAGCCAAAAATAATATTTTGTCTCATTTGTTTAATTATATTCTCTTTATCTACTTCTGATGGAAATGTTTTAGATCATATTTGATCTGAAATATGGAAAATTCAAAACGTTTCACTAACTTTCAAGCACCACTGCTGCCCATCAATATACTGTATGTGGTTGCACTGACCACTTTACAGGTGCTATAGACTACAGGTTACTGTGAATAGCTTAGATAAGCCCTTTTAACAATGCTTAGCATTACTAATACATACAGTACATGCTGTGTACTCCAGTGTGCACAAAAAGTATTATTAAATCCAAATTATTGCAAAAATATCCTATAGACAGATGTAGCCTTCACCTGTCTAATCATAAAACTCTACTTCTTAAGTGTCAGACATTCTACAGAAATAGAAATGATTTTTGCCCTGACAAATGAAATATAAATATCCTTTTGGCTTCATTAATTACTGCTTTCCTGAATCAATTCACTGTTTACTTTCGTTTTTGTCCACTAAAGTGTTGGTTTAGTGGACCTTGGAGCGTAAGAGTGTGACGTCAGCATGCGGATTAAACATAGCTTTAAGGTAGTGACAGTAGGTGGCAAGAGTAAAGTAAGTGATTATTTGTCATTGTGAACACACCCAAGCACCACAATGAAATACCTCTGCATTCAACCCATCACACATGCACACGTGGAGCAGCGGGCAGCTATCACCAGCGCCCGGGGAGCAGGGTAGTGGGACGGTACCTTGCTCAAGGGAACCTCAGTAGTGCCCGGGCCGGGACTCGAACCTGCGACCTTCAGGTCCCAAAGGCAGCGTCCTAACCACTAGGCCACCGCTGCCCACGTGAGATCCCAACTTTGAAACAGACAAATATTTTTAAAAGGACACGCAAACCCGACCGAACCCCGTGAGAATGATCCGATCGCATCGGGTTCTGACAGATATTTCAGGTCCTAAAGTAATCTGTACTTTTATGTAAGGTATGAATTTATGCGAGTGAGAGAAATGGGGATCTTGATGGGTCCTTACAGTTTGAGAATTGAAGTGTGTCGAAATGGACCTACACTGCGGATTAACAGCGAGAGCGTGTTTCTGACTGTCTTGGACAGGTGGTTGGTGGTAAAATGACAGAGTCTGGTAGACTTTGTGCGTTCATCACCAAAGTAAGGAAAGGAAGCTTAGCGGACACTGTCGGACACCTCAGACCAGGTATTTAACAGACTTTATTTTGTATATGACTATGCTTGGAGGTTCACTTTGCTAAGAAACATGGTTAATGAAGTTTTACGACCTGTACTTTAGCTGTATAGGATATTTATTGAGGAAACACATGCCTTCACCATCTACTGTCTAGCTAATCTGAAGTAATGTCACGGGGTAGACTCTCTAAGATGATCCGTTATTAACTGCTGTTAACTATTGACCCACTAATATGTAAATTATGTTATTAATACATTTATGTTAGTTAGGAGTGAAGGCCCGAGGACACATAAAAGGTAATATATAGCAAAGTGCTTGTGAATCACAATGTTACTTAGCTTTTGTCAATGTTTTCCTGTTTGTTTTGCCCTGTGTCGCAGGTGATCAGGTCTTAGAGTGGAATGGGAGGAATTTACAAGGAGCCACATTTAAAGAAGTTTACAATATCATTTTAGAATCAAAGCCAGAGCCTCAGGTGGAATTAGTAGTGTCGCGACCCATTGGGTAAGACAACTTTGACCTGTTTTTCTATTTGTGTGCATGAGAATGTATTGCATTGAGCAGCTTCACTCAAAGGCCAAAGGAACAAAGACCTGAAACATGCACGTTTTTATGAATTCAAAGATCGTTTCTACATGAATATGGTTATTGCCGAGCTAAATTAAACACAGTGACAACATCGTGTTGCTCATATACTATATACATTTGCTGTTTAGCATTTAATACATATCAGCTTGTTACTGCCAAACATGTTTTTGTTGCTTTCTTCCCTCTCAGATTGTGGATTGTTTCAGTGATGTAGAGTGAAAATGTGTACGTTTTTTTTCTGCCTGTTGTACTGGAGCAGCCGTGGTTGTGGTCTATAGTAAAGTGTTTGGCTAAACTTTTTGGTGTTGAAACACATGCATTTTGACACCACAAGTATCTGTGATTGGTGTTCATTGATTTTTTACATGCATTTATCATCGATGTAATGTAATCAACACAATTCAAACATTGTCAGTGAGTAGGTGTTGGATTTTTGTGTCATTGTCCTTATTTTTGACTAAAAAACAATCAAAAAGCCTTTTTGTCATTTGGCTGACAGAATTAACATAATGAGCTTTGAACTTTGAGTAAATTCAATGCGTTACTTCTTTCAGTGTAGGGGTCAAATTTTGTTCAAGTGTATTTCTCTTTGTACAGTAAAAGTGTAAACCTTTTCTAAAGTTTTAATAATATTTTAGATAATATATAATATAATAATAATGTAAAATATAATCACATTTTTGAAGAATGCATCTTTGTCGTCTTTTTGGACCACGTTTGGAACTCTTGAGTTCGAGAAAAATGCATATCTACCCAGCAGGCCTACGCGGATGCTCCATTTCAGGAAACAGCAGGAAGCAAAAAGCATCTAAAAGCAGCGATACCCCAGAAAACCTGCAAAGAGAGTGTACTGCATTGTGCACTTCTGTATCTGGCTCTGCTTTGTGCTAGAAACAGCAGAAAAAAAAAAAAGCGTCTGCTGAAGTGCTGACGTAGGATCGGCCACGTCTGTTCAAACCTTGATTGTTTGCAATAGGGGAAAACAAGCAAAACTGATTTCAGTTCAGCATATCGGTCCAGCCTGTAGTGACACTATAATAGAGACTAATGTGGTGCTTAGGGTCATTAAAAGCTTGTGCACTCTTTTTTAGCCTGTATTGATCCCTCTCTCCCTCTCCCCCCCCCCCCCTCTCTCTCAGGCACCTGTCAGAGGTGCAGGCCCTGCAGGCCTCTCAGAAGCAGGAGATTGAGGAGCTGTATGAGCGGATGGGGAAGGTTCCTCCTCCAGGTATCGTGTCTCCGGCGGCCATGCTGTCCAGCCGCCAACGCCGTCTCTCCAAGAGCGGAGGATACACGTCCTCGCGCAGGAACAGCCTGCAGAGACTCGACATTCTGGCCCCTACAGGTAGAACCTCCCCAGAAACACTGGAGAATGAACGACTGAATCACTCAAACGGTCACGAGACAGCGTAGAGTGTAGAGTGGACTTTGAACACATGCAGCAGGACGCCTGCTACGATATCAGCTGTTCATCCCTTCAGGCCTAATTGTTAGACGTGGATGTGTTTTTTTCTATCACAAACTGCCGTTCTGAACGAGAAACAGAGACAGAAATAAGGAGCGAAAGTCACACATCAGTGCGTGTTGTGTCCTTACTCTGATCATACAACTCAAACTAATGCAGGTGCTTAACATTCTGAACTGGGCTGAATTTGTGCACATGCTTTACTCAGAAACTAGCGTAGTCCAACCTACAGCGAAGGGAGCAGTGACCATCTAAAGGCAGCAGCTTGCAGAAACTTACACATACACTTACAACTGGCCTAGACATGACCACCACCCACATCCACCACCACCCACATCCACCACCACGTACATCCACCACCCACATCCATCACCACCCACATCCACCACCACCCACATCCACCACCCACATTCCCCACCACGTACATGCACCACCACCCACATCCACCACCACCCACATGCACCACCACCCACATCCATCACCACGCACATCCACCACCATGCACATCCACCACCACGCACATGCACCACCACCCACATGCACCACCACCCACATGCACCACCACATACATGCACCACCACCCACATGCACCACCTGCTCTGGAGGCAGAACTGAGTGGTTGTGTCTCCGTCTCAGGCATCATGAGGAAGAACTCGGTGAGCGGCAGCAGCAGCGGCTCTCAGGAGCGAGCAGCTAAAGGAGTGACCTTCGCTTCAGACTACGCCAGAGTGGTGAGAGCCATTCACATGCATCTGAAAGTGGAGGGTCTATCAGAGCAAACACCATCGAAGCTGCTGGACCAATGGTCAACCGGTCTCCTCTTTTGTTGGGAACACTGGATACACTGACATGCACTATAAGACTACGTCCAGAGGGGCAGTGGCGGCGTGACCGTTAGTTGCCCCTGTGACCTGAAGGTCACTGGTTCAAAACCCAGACTGGTACAAATACCACTGAGCTGTGAGCAAGGCCCTGCTCCTTCACTGAGTCACATTTTGTTGTGATGCACTGTGAAAGTGACTATTTGTCAGTGTGAACACACTCGAGCACGACAACGAAATGTGACCACTGCTTGCTCAAGGGAACCTCAGTGGTGCCCAGGGCGGGACTTGAACCTGCGGCCTTTAGGTGCTAAGGGGCAAGGTCCTAAACACTAGGCCACCACTGCCCTGTGTGTGCTGCACTGTGTTGTGGTGTGTTCACAATGACAAATAATCACTCACTTTCGTACTTTAGTATTTCAGTAAGTTTATTTTGAGTAAAGTGTTTATTTTCAGTTTTCTAGGGCAGTTCATCCAACAATAAAGGCAGCATGCAGCGTGTTCTCGGCTTCGGTGTCTGCTTTGGCCAATTTGTTTTGGTGCGTCACTAATAAATCTGACTAAACTCTTTTCTTTCTCTTTTTTTAGTGATCTTATAGAAACTCTGCGCTGTCCCTGCCCTCCCTGACCACCCCTGCTAAGAGGCAGTGACGCCATGGCCTTCTCTTAGCTCAGACCTCCCTCCGCTCACTGTCAGGGTGTGGGCATTTCGTCCTCATCTTGACACCTTCAGCTCGGTCAGTGCATGTCGGTGGAACATGTGAGGTTCCACTGGAGGACGATCACTGAGCATCTAGCGTTCACCTGATTGAGAGAGCCTGGTCATTTTGTTGTGTGCCTGCTAGTCTAGAGCAATGGAGCCCCCTGCTGGTCCATAAGCTGAGGTACAACTCAGTGCAACTGTGGTGGTTATCCATTGAGTTGTGTTTTTTTTAACTTACCAATGCTTTTTTTATCCTTTTGAACATTATCACATATTTTATCATGGACATGAAGAAACTGAATGTATAGTATTGTTTGTTTGGCGAAAGCGGAGAGAATCAGTTTTCAACAGCTCAAATTCTTGCCTTGACTTCCATCAAATGTGCCAATATTACAATTTTTGTTTTTGTAGAAGAGCAAATGTATCTTCAGCTTTAACATTGTTTTGCACATGTAAACTTGCACAAAGCAGCTGCATCTAACTCTAACGATAGATATGCTTTTCATTTAGGAGCTTTTACTGCCTCAAATAACACATAACCTCACCTTAAAGTATGACATCATCAGCCAACAAGGCTCAGTTGTTTTAGCTTCAAACGTTGATCCCAAACTGAGGAAAACTCACACCAACTGTCTAAGCATCTGCCCGATCATCGGGAGATCACAAGCTCTACCAGGGTTCAGGAGAGCACAGCTAGCTTTTGCTAGGATGGCCCTCCCTCTCCCCCATCGCTCATACTGGTAGCCAGCATAGGCATCTGTTAGCTGTTAGCTGGAAGCGTTCCATCTCTTCTAAGTGCATTAAGCCATCAAATGACTTTGCATTCGCAGAGGTTAGACAAGATGGGCTGCATGTCATGTGACTCGGGGGGAAGCACATGCTAACCTTCACCCTCCCAGTGTTGGTTGTATCATGAGATTTTGAGGGGGGGTCCTAGCTAGTGGGCGGAATTGGTTGGGCCGAAGAATTTGACCAAATTTGGGGAGGAACTCCAAGGTATAATGAATCATATCATCACTTTCATCAAAATCTGTATTTATTTTGTAAAATTCTCATCATTTTTCACACTTTAAGTGAAGTGAAAGTGACTCTTGGTCATTGTGAACACACTCAAGCACCACAACGAAATGTGACCTCTGCATTTAACCC
>JBBPDA010000001.1:3847728-3873298 GCA_037974385.1 Arnoldichthys spilopterus
CGTCCCACTACTCTGCTCCACGTCTTGGAAGTCGCTTTGGATAAAAGCGTCAGCCAAATGAATAAATGTAAATGTATCGTGTAGCAGTAGTAACAACATGGGTCTTATGTCTAGACAGATCTGACAGATTTTTTCTTTAAGGTTTATCCAAAATTTAAACACTGGAGCAATGTTTTTTTTCCCCTTTCCTTTATGTTTTCTGGAATCCGTGTGAGAGGAGCCTGTGAAGACTCCACCCGCATGTACTATGCTGGAAAACAAATGAACATACATTTAGAAATACCTCTGACCGAAAATTTCATGAAAGTTTTGCATTAAAATATAAATTTTTTTGCGAGCATTGCCAAACTTCAGCATCTGCCCATCGAGTGGTGCTATGAGTATGTTTCACACTGAAATGCTGGAGTATTGTTTTAAAATGATAGTGAGAATTGTCTTAATGCATGTATGCGCATGGATGAATATACTACTCTAGAAGCACTAAAGCAGGGCAGGTGCTCCAGACGTCCTCTAGATGCCCTTTTCCTCTAAGAACGTATCGGTCTTTGCGCAGGTCAAACTCTGGTATGATAAAGTGGGCCATCAGCTCATTGTCACCATCCTGGGGGCCAAGGACCTGCCTTCGCGAGAAGATGGCCGGCCGAGAAACCCCTACGTGAAAATATACTTCCTCCCAGACAGAAGGTAAGGGTAGGAGAAGCTTATTGGGGCATTTTCGAAATATATATTATTTATATAATATTTTTCCCCAAATCTTTTCAGCAAGGGTGTGTTTCTAAAAAAAGCCTCTCCAGTGTGGCAGACAATGTTTGAAGTGGACCTTACATAACCATCTTGATCTTGACAGTTGTATGGCCTTGTTCACACCTGTTATTAATATGCGTCCTGGGTGATCCAGTCAAAGGAGGGCGCATTGAGATCCTATCATTCGAAGCGCATAAGCACATGCTGGGGTGATCTGGGCTGCGTGTGGCCAGGTTCTTTTAGCAATGTGAACACAGCCACGTAGAATCCCAGCTTACTCAGCTCACGGGCTGCAATAGGATGATTGGATACTCTAAATTGCCCTTAGGTGTGAGATGGTTGCCTTTCTCGGTGTTGCCCTGCGATGGGTTGGCCTCCTGTCCTGGATGTACCCTTCCTTGGGCTTGTAGTCAGCTGGGATTGGCTCCAACTTCCCCGTGACCCAAAAAGGAAGAATCAGTTTAAAAGCGGATGGACATTACTAGTACAGTAATATACATCAATGGACTACCAGTTGGATAGCAAAGGATGATTTATTCTGTTATTGGGACACAGCCCTGGTCTGTTTTGTTTTGATTTGATTTCATTGTCTTCTTTAATTTCTGGCAGACTCAGCAGATGAAGTGCGTCACTGCCTCCTGCAGGTTAAAAACAGCACATTTGGATGCTGCAGACGAAAATGGTGTAGGCTTTTATTTGTACATAGTGTGGGAAAGTGAGACAAGATCGCAATGGGTCACTGAGACACATGTGGAGTTGCGTTTTAATGGCTGATGTGAAGGGATGTACGTAAAGCTGTACATTTGTGATTGGATCACCCAGGACGGACGTTAATTCCAGTTGTGAACAGGGCCTTTGTTGATGTCGACATATTGTGATTACTGCCCGGCTGAGGGAATAGATGTCCTGATTGTAGGAGGGAGATCTGAGGCCTTGAAAGTGCAACTTTTCCAGTGGTGACCGGGGTTTAAAATGTGGTTCTAGACAGAAACATTTATCAGACATCTGTGGGAGAACCATTGCTAATAAAAATGGTAATAATTATTATTAGTGAATAAATATGAGTAAATTGTAATTATTTATGTTGTAGATATGTTAATTCCCAATTCAAGAGCTTCACTGAGGTAGTGGGACATGTGATGTCTGAAGAATCTGGAGAATTTGTAGTGTTGCTTAGAAAATCAGAACTTAAAACCTTATTATTGTGGTTTGAAATCATATAATTTCAGCCTTATATGTATTAAACTACAATATATATATATATAAATATATATATAATATTTCTGCATTTATTTCTAAATATTAGCAAAAAAGTAAACTATTATGAATGAAACATAAACTTAAAAATACATAGACTCGCTATAGTCCAGACATTTACAGAAATATTTGCAGTTTTGTGAAAATAAACCAATAAATGAATAATTAGATTACATGTGATTTTTAGACCGTTTAAGCCCAGTCCAGACTTTTCGTCTTTTCTTTACTGTTTTTATGTCACTCAATTATTAATCATACAAAACTTGCTAATGTCCAAATATTGATTAACCTGACATTTCATTAAAATTAGTACCACTAAAAACTGAAATATCGCTAAGAATATCGCTTTCCCCTTATACGGATGATCTAGTAGTAGAGAGAGCTTGGCTGATTTGTCATTCTGTGTGTCCCAGCTTTCCTTCTGCCATGGTGGTAAATAAAAACAGTTTGAATTATTGTTCCTCCAGCGACAAAAGCAAAAGAAGAACAAAAACGGTAAAGAAATCTTTGGAGCCCAAATGGAACCAGACTTTTATGTATTCTCCTGTGCATCGGCGGGAGTTTCGGGAGCGCATGCTTGAGGTCACATTGTGGGACCAGGCGCGTGTCCGTGAGGAGGAGAGTGAGTTCCTTGGGGAGGTGAGTGATGAAGTGCGTAGTTTAGTGACTTACAAAGCTGCTACCTTTCAGCCCTGAACACCTGTGCTAAAAGCTAACAAGCGTCTAAAAAAATGCTTTAAACCATTTGTGGTTAATTCTTGTACATACAGTATAGAATGTATTCAGACAGTGGAGGTTTACAAAGATTTTTTTAAAATACTGAAATATTTAACAGCATTGTTCGTCAGATTTGGAGGACCACTGAACAGTTTGGTGTTGTTTTTACTCAGCTATACTTGGTTCACCTTGACAATTAGCAACAAGGTTGAATAAATGTGTCAGTGGGAGCCAACGCATAATATTTCGACGTGATTTTATGATTCATTGATTTTTTTTTTCCTGCAACAGAAAAGATTTTGCTAAATTCAGAACACGGTGCTCGTCTGTTTGGTGACTCATCTGTGCCGTTGTCTTGCGTTTTGTTAGCTGTAGCGTATGTATTTGTATATTTCGTCATGACATCTCGGCTCTGTTTGTTTATGATGGCCAAAATTGTCAAAAGAGCTTTCAGCTGATCACAAACACACGTCAGTCCCTAAAGTACAGTCGACTCCAAGCCTTCTTCTAAACATGACACTGGTCAGACGTTTTACTTTCATTAAAAAAATGTCTTTAATATGTTTTATAGCAGGGGTGGAAAAAGTACAGAGAAACAGGAATGAAAGTCCTTCTCGATTCAAACTGGAGCCATAATTATAAACTTCCAAAATAATAATTATAGTGTAATATTCTTTGTGTATAGTAATGTATAGAATCAGAATCAGAGTCATGTTTATCATGTTTATCAGGGTTTTCCATCCTATCTTATAGCAGGACTTTATTCATCTACATTTGACACAGTATACAGGGTTTAGAGTAAAATGGAATGGGCAGTGGTTATGTAATTGTAATGCATTTCAGGGTTAACTGTGTATGTATCTTCTGATAGATCCTTATAGAGCTGGAGACAGCAGGTAGTGAAAAATGTGATGTCTGAAGTCACATGACCAAACAGCAGTCTGGAGAATACTCAAAACCTTACTGTAGTGGTTTAAAATCATATATATATTTGAGCCTTATATGTGTTAAACTACCATATATATTCTATTTCTGCATTTATTTCTAAATATTAGCTTATATTAGATTATAAATGATACCTAAGCTTAAAATACATAGAATCACTATGGTCCAGACATTTACAGAACTATTTACAGTTGTGAAAATAAACAAATAAATGAATAATTACATTAAAAAAATATTTTTTTAGACCATTTATTCATCTACAATCAAGTGGAATGGGCAGTGGTTATGTAATTTTCATGTATTTCACGGTTAACTGTGTATGTATCTTCTGGTAGATCCTTATTGAGCTGGAGACAGCACTGATGGACGATGAGCCCCATTGGTACAAGCTGCAGACACATGATGTCTCTTCAGTGCCCCTGCCCAAGAGCTCCCCCTACCTGCAGAGAAGAACAGTACATGGAGACAGTTCCTCACGCAGGCTGCAGAGTATGAAACTCTCTTTGTTTAATCTTATATCACACTCACTTTACATCTGCATCACTTAACTAATGCTTCCATATGTGTGTGAAATGCATTGATGCATTGTTATGCATTGGTCAGGATTCCAGTTCAGCTCCATTGAACTGTTAGAATGAATTGTAATCAATTTTAGTCTTATTTAATAAAGAATAGGCACTGTTTTTTAATTTAAATAATATTGAAGGGCTGTTTTAAAATATGGAGAAAAATACTGAGATCAGTGATTTACTCACCCCTTTCATATCATGTAAATGAAATGTATATCACAAAAAAAAATCACCCACAGCTTATAAAATGCACAAATTATATCAAAAAAGTAAAGTACTCCTATTATTATGTTTTATGTTTTGTAAAAATAATATACAGTTAATTAGCTAAAGGTATCTTTTTACTTGACATACTTAACTGCAAACCAAGTTTCTGGAGAAGTTGGGACATTTTGCAAAATGCAACAAAGACAATGTATAATTCTTAATTCTCCTTTATTTAACTGACAAAAGCAAAAAGTTTTCAGAGACCAAGTGAATTGCATTTTGTAAATATAAACACATAGAATTTGATGTCTGCAACACACAAAAGCATTGGTACAGAGGCATGTTTACCGATGTGATACATCACCTTTCCTTTAGGAACTGAGGATAGTAATTGTTGTAGTTTTGCAGATAAAATCTCATGTCCGTTCTTGCTTGATTCATGACTTCATCTGCTCAACAGTGGTCGCTGTTGTCTGATTCTCCTCTTTTTAAATGCACCATACATTTTCAATAAGAGGTCGATCTGGACGGGCAGCAGGCCAGTCAAGCACACATTCGGTGTCTTTGAAGCCACCCTTGTGTAGCCTTTTGCCTGGCGTTGTCTTGCTGAAATAAGCATAGACTTCCAATGAAAAGACATCACATTGATGGCAGCATATGTCTCTCTAAAATCCCAATATACACCTCTGAATCAATGGTACTGATGCACCTCATAACATGACAGATACTTCTTTATTTTAGTGCAACGGGGTTAGCCACTGCTTGGTGGGTGCTCTCTAATGATCCCCTTACCAGTTATCATTTCACACTTGTTGTATTGTATTTTATTGTATATTTTATCTTATTTTGTCTAAACTTTTTTGACTGTATTGTCGGCATCTAATTCAAATCATTAAAAGTTTCTTTTTTGTGCTATTGTCAGTTAAACAAGGGTTTGAGAGAATTTATAATTAATAGAATTTTGTTTTTAGTGTATTTTACAAAATGTCCCAACGTTTATGGAATGTAAGTTAGTATTTTATCTAGAAAAATTCAGTTAAAAGAATAAAATAATGTATCTATATAAAAATAACATAATGCAAGTAAACATCTAGAAACAAGATAAATAATTGTGTAGAACAAAATAAGAAAATTTAAAATATAAGATATATTAACTCAATTTAATTTTGCCATGTCAATATTAACACTCCCTTAACTCCATGTGGGCACTTAAATTTCACAGTGTCCTTTGTTGTTGTCCATTATGTCTCACATAAATCCTGACAGTGCATCCTGACAGACTTGGTTGATCTCCTTCATAATTAAAGTGAAGCCGTGTGAAATAGTTGGCCGACTGGTCTTGCATCATCTTTCTCTTGACCTCGTTGTCTTTGCAGCACAAGGCCCGATTTCGTACAATTCAGGTAAAGACTACTGCATGTCCACTCCAGGTTGTCCATGAATTTCTCCTTGTGTCCTGCAGTTAGATACCCTCATCATTTCTCCCCTTGCTTCCGTAAAACAAAAGAGACAGAGAACAAAAAAAGAACATGGTTCCATCTCCCACGCTTTCTCACAATGCCCTCTGATTCTCCCTAGCAGTGTTGTGCTTTTCTCTCTTTGCTGCAGTCCTGTCAGAGCTCCATCGTGGCTAACTTTTACATAACAAATTACCCAGCACACAAGCTAACAAGTGATCGTGAGATATGTCATGTGTTTTTGTGTTATTAACTTTGTCTTTGTCTGGCTTTTCATTCCAGCACCTTCACATATTCTGAAAAATCAAATCCTTAACACATTTTCTGGTTGTCGTATGTCTAGTTTTCGTGTGTTCAGTGTTGTTTTATGTCAGTGTGCTTCTTTTTTTGGTTGCTGTGTTTTTTGTTGTTGATGTTTTGTGTTCCTTGATAAGGCCCAAATTCTTTAATCACGGGTGATTAATGTATAACCAGGCAATTCTCTCAGGAACAATCTTTTGCATATTGATCTTTAGAATAAATTGGCCATTATTATGTGCTCTGGCAGTTTTTGTACCATACACATAAAATAAAATGTGTTTCTCTGCCTCTAACCTAACCCTCTGAGAAAGAAATGAGAGGATCACATAACTTGGGTGGAGATACTAAAATAGAGAGACTGATTACACATTCCATATGATTTACTAAAAGGTTTGGGCACCTAACAGTTGAATTCTCCACTTCTCGAAGCAAGCCATAAACAAGCGGCAGTGCCTCGGAAGCACGTTGTAGGGGAAAGAACGATTTGGCTATGACGGCCAACACGATAACACTACATCAGCAGAGTAACATTACAGCACTCAGAAGAATTCAGGAGTTTTGTGATAGGAGGAAGAGTGACACACACATTATTCTGTGTTTCCTGACACAAAAACAAGCTCCAAGCCTGGTTCGTGTAAAAGTACGTGCTGTTACCAACTATTCGACTGTGTGAATTGTTAATGCAACTCATAAACAGCAGAAGAAACATAGTAGCGTCTCATCTCATATTTGTAGGCTGTGTTAGCAAACCATGTTCGGTCACTCAGTCCACCTTGGGAAGAGGTCAAGAACATATATGATCACATAACATTTGTAGTGTGATGATGCGGTTGATAAATGCAGTTATTTCGTGCTGTTGTTGATGCATCAATATGCTTTAATGTCCACAATCCAAACGTTATTTGATCATATACGACCCTGACCTCCTCCGAAGGTGGTTTGAATGACTGATTCTCAAGAACAATATAAGCTCAGACAATAGCGTTTCAACACCTTAAGGCCAAGCTGTGGTTAACTACCACCACACACACTGTTGGAAGTATACTTGAAAAAAAGAAAAGCTTTTTTGGCCAAAAAAGCAATTTTGATTTTATAGATGTCTAACTTTCTAAATGTCCTTTCTATTGTCATTTGAAGTTTACTGCTGGGGATAGTACCTGAATTAACAATTTTTTCTTAGTAAGCAAGAGCACCTAAGCTCAGCTTTCCATATTAGCTGCAGCCTTAATAAACAAATTATTTTTAAACAAAATATATATTACTTTTAAAGAATAAACTGAAAAGCAGCCGCTGTGTTGAGGGAATATGTTTCTGACACATATCTGAATCAGTACATTAAAAACACAGTGAATCTTCCACACTTCCACCTTCTCATGTACACGTTCTCGACTATTCTCGCATTTGTGGAAGAGTGAAAGAAGTGTTTGTATGTGTGAAACGGGAGATCTAAAAAAAGGAGTGCCGAAACAGTTTCTGTGAATCTGAGAAACCGAGAAAGGAAGAGAGAGGAGAGTTGTTCGCCTGTCATTCCTGTAAAAGCTCGAGTGTCTGTTCAGGTTAGGTTGACTGAGTGGTGAACATGGAGGCTCGGGGGTCTGGAAAGAGGCCGAAGCGTCTAAGAAGCATCTAAGTCGAGCCTCTGTGCGGGGCCTTTGACTGATTGAGCTGCCTGTTCAAAGTGTCAACTCTGAAACCATCAGCACTGTAGACCAGGGCAGAAACTCTCCACTCCGTTTATTTCCCATGACTGAAATGGATGGACTAAACAAAAAAAAAAACAAAACCCAACAAAAACAACAATTTATTTTCTCTCTTCGTGGAACGCTCGAATGGCTCGGTGCAGAGTCTGCGGCGCTGACAGCAAGTTGGTTTGATTTCCTTTGAATGACTTGAAATTTGTCATTGCTTTCAGCTCTGGATAACTTATTCGCACCCACACAATGGGAGGTTTATCATATACAGCTTTGTCCGATGGATTGTTTTGAAGAATTGGCTGTGGAGTAGTTGAACGATACATCAGACAAGTTCGACAGGGCAGAGTTGCTTATATGCATGTATCCTACTGCCCAAAAGTTTGGAATAAGTCTTGCCGGTGATGCACTACATAGCCATAAGTATGCGGACATTTAAACAATGCATCCATATGTGCCTTCGCTAGAGCTAAGGGGACAATACAAACAGCCCCAATGTCCTCCAGTAGACTATTGTTGACCCTGTGCATTCAAGCAGGCAGCTTTCAACTGACATTTGCCAAACGTAGATTCGTCCGTCAGACTGCCAGATGGTGAAGCATGATTCATCTCTCTAGAGGACTCATTTCCTCTCCGCCAGAGTCCAGTGGTGGTATGCTTTGAACCACTCCAGCCGACGCTTGTGAACGCCTCCTTGCCCACGTTGCCACAGAAACCCAGTCTCTGAGGCTCCCCTTGAACAGTCCTTTTGCTGACGTTTCTTCCAGAGGCAGATAACAACTCAGCAGAGACTGACCATTTTATGCTAACAATGAATGTGGCTACAAAAAGCCAAACCCACATACCTTGGCCAAGGAGTTATTAAACTAGTTTAATCACAATTAATGGTTCAAAAAGATGCTAATATGCTAATAGGTTGTGCGATTTTACAGATCGCACATTGCGTGTAAGAATCTAAGAGGCTTTTCAAAATAATTCTAAAATGTACGAGAATTGTATTAGAAAGTTCTAGCATAATTAATATCCATGTGGTCCAAATATAATCCATGTATCATGTATGTGGTGAACAAATCATTAGGCAGATAACACAAAGATTATATGGATTATTATTACATAATTAAGACAATTATATGGATCATTATAAATCATTTTAAACTTTTGAATTTTAAGGTTGATGAATGTAAAGATGCGTCCATGCATCTACTCTATATGTTATATATACTCAAAAATCACTCATATGTCAGTCTTTTTGATTAAATGGTTACTCATGTTTGCCTCTAGATCAGGCCTGCCAGTAGTAATGAACTATAATGAGGTACCACCCAATCCTGTGGCCATATCTGGATTAACCCTCCCATTCTTTCCCTTTGCTCCTCCCCCTGCAGGATCTCATAGGATTAGTGACAGTGAAATCTCCGACTATGACTGTGAGGATGGTGTTGGGGTCGTGTCAGGTAACTGTGTAACTCACACGGCAAACGGATGACTGAATTGCATTTTGCATAGCACATAACATGCTATAAAAACTCATGTGTGCTATTTCGAGTGCTCCCTATAGAGCCTATGCAAATGTGTGCATATCAGCAAAGATACAAAAAAAAGCCTGAATGAACACACGGATGTCGTTGCCGGAGCCGTTTAACGGAATGATCCAGTCCAAAATCAAATTTGCACCATCCTCTCCTTTCAGCAGAGGTAGTCATGACAAGGTGGCTGCTGCTGCTGTTTAGCTGTTCAACATACCCTACATTTGTATAGATAACAGCATGCCAAACAATGTCTGAAACCACATAAGCAAGTCTATTCACGATTATTTGAACGATTCTGTGCAGTTTGAGGCACAAGTGTAGACCTGGGTATCACTGTGGTATTCTTGAGCGAGGTACTGTGCTGCTACACTGCTCCACGGGTGCTGTTTATAGCTGCCTGCTGCGCCGCGTGTGCATGGAGCGAATTCGGAGGTCACAATTTGTTGTGAGGGGGTGTGTTCACAATGACAGATTTTCACTTCTCTTTAGGTGGCATATAAGTTTCCATTACTAGCTACATTAAACTCAAAGTTCCAGTGCTAACTACAGGAGCAAACCTTAGACCTTAATGTATAATTATTATAATTATCTTTATTTGTACTTAGGGGGGGCAGGTGGTGCAGCAGTTAGTGCTGTTGCCTCACTGCGAGAAGGTCCCGGGTCAGCTTCGGGTGCCTATCTGTGCAGAGTTTCTAAGCTCCTCCTGCTGTCCATAGGCTTGCAATAGGTTGACTGGATACTCAAAATAACCCATAGGTGTGAAAGGTTGTTTGTGTCTGTGTTGCCCTGTGATGGGCCTCCTGTCCAGGGTGTATCCTGCTATTGGCTCCACAGTCAGCTGAGATCATTTGCATTCTTTTTAAAGAACTGACCACGCTATCCATGCTACTCTTACAAATATGTTCTTCTGTGGCGGCTGCTGTGTATGAACATGCTTGTGGGTGGGGCATTGATCAGGTCAGTTGGGACTGAAAAGTGTTAAATGAACTTAACTCTTACACCAGTCACTCAAGTTGATCATTTTTGCCACAGGGGGTCGTGCGGTGATAGTGCTGTGTCGCAGTTCATCTGTTTTACAGCGCTGGATCTTGTAGTCTTTTATAGGTCACTTTTTCTCTCTGGCCACAAATGTGTCTTCGGAGCAGATGCTACTGTCAGAGTGATGCTCTCTGCTGCAGGCTAAGAGAAAGGGCAAGCTGGAAAACTCCCCTTACATGCACACACACTCTCTCTCTCTCTCTCTCACACTTTCTTCGTTTACAATCTCACGCGCACCTTTTTTCTCTCTTTCACTCTCAATTTCTCCTCCCTCTCCTTTCCCCAACCCCCCTCCCCCCTCCCTCTCTTCTCCTTCATGTTACTGGCTCTCTCTCCAGCCTTGTGTGTAAAAGTGCTGATTCGGCACTTCCCCCATGCAAGAGATGATTACCATTCAGAGGAATTATATTGCTGCTTTTTTTTTTTTTTTCTCCCCGAGTTGCCATGGTTGTTTTCAGCTCTGCTGGATTTAGCCAGGTCTGCTGCACTGCACTGAGGCAGTCTTAGGTCATTCAGCATGGATGAGGCAGCGGGTAGTGTTTGTGTGGGTGTTTGGTTTGGGGGAGGGGTTGTTGGGTGAAAAGAACGAAGTGCTTTTTGGAGCCAAACTAATCTGATACTAATCTGATACAAATCTGATACCAGTCTAAACGAATCTGATGAAAAGCATCGGTGGTCCTTGTTGACACCTATGGGAAACCCCCCCCAACCAGATCCTTCATTCCAACTCCCCCAAATCCGGTTTATCCCCTGTTAGAATATATAATGTGCTGGATGTTTTCTCTGCACTTTTGGTGCCACCTACTCTTAGGGTTCTCTCCAATAGACATCACTACTCAGGCCGGAGCCAGAAGTGAAAGGGGCTGTCGAACACACCCTATCACACAAAGTGCACCACAATGAAATGTGACCTCTGTATTTCACCCATCCACATGTGGAGCAGCGGGCAGCAATCAGCAGCACCCAGAGAGTAGTGTAGCAGGACTGTACCTTGCTCGAGTGTACCTCAGCGTAACCTGCGACGCTCCAATTACATGGCCAAGTCTCTAACCACTAGGCTACCACTGCCCTGTACACAATGCACCAAAGTGTTCAAAGCAAATACTTCCTTATTTACAATGCACAGCTCTCTCAGTACAGTGTGTCAGTAGTGTAACACTTGCTGTAGACTATAATTAATGGTCCGATTGACTTAACTGTCATCATGATGCCTTCAAACTATTGTATGTGTGCTACAATGTTTGTGTTTATAGTACAAACGTATTAATCGCAGGGCCTTGTGATACCCTTACGTTTGGCATTCTGGAATCTATGTATTTTTGCCGCAAATTAGTAAAAAAAAGTAAGTAAATTATCTCTCAACTTGAACAGGTTAATTCAGAGACTAAAAAAAGCCTTTGAAAAAAGCAAGACAAAGTGAAAAATGCCCATGCAGGCAAAATCTTCCCTCCAGAATTTCTTTTTAAATCCACGGTTACGTACTTGCCTATTTAACGTGTGATGCACTCCATTGGACAGCAGTCAACTTCAATCATGCTAGGCATTGACCTTAGCCATGGCAATGCACCGTGGCTGATGGCTTGATAATGAACTCCTTCCATCTCAGTGCGCACATCGCTCTCGCGGTCATTACGATGGTATGGGTAGCAAAAGCTGTTTTCTGATTAAAGGCGAAAGGCCAATTCAGTAATTTACATTGAAGTCTGACTCTTTATGCAATACTTGTGTAGGCATTTCTTAGCACAATGCCACTTCATCCTTAAAAAAGTCTACAGTTACAGCTGTCATTTACTGTATTATTGAAACGATGTTATGTCATAATTATTGTTTGTTTCACCGTTTCTTTAATCGTTAAATGTTAATGTTGTGACTAGGTTACTTTGTGTGCCCTGCAGATTACAGACAAAATGGGCGGGACCTTCAGAGCTCCACCCTTTCTGTGCCAGAGCAGGTCTTATCGTCCAATCACTGCTCACGGTCAGCGGACATTAACCGGGCGCGTTCGCGGTCTCCCAGTGTTCCCCCACCTCAGAGGTATGATCACTTTTCCTCTTCCTTCGTTTTTGTTTTATCTTCGCCTTCTTTCTTTGCTGTGTGCTTGAACGTAAAGAGCTATTCGTTCCAAAATGCTAATGTTGCTCTAAAAGAAAGAAGTGGTTAACCCTTATATTGTGCAAGCATTTTTTATCATTTTAAGAGTTTTAATGATCTTTCTGTAACATTTATGGTTGAAAATAGTCCTTTAAAAAATGCCCTCATCATTGTTTCTTTTAAATCTCTGCCAAAACTTAGATGTTCTACTCGAAACTCTCTACACCTCACCTTTAAAAAAGCCAAAGATTGCTTTGTTTGTCCCCTTACAGAAAAAAAATACAGCAGTATGAATGGGATTCTGTGTGTGATTTTGTGGCAATGTAACTGTCTTGTTATTGGAATGGATGTGTTCTGTTTAGACAAAAGCATGGACTTTAATTTGATTTTATTTTAATGTATTTTATTTCATTTTTACGCTCTTGATTTTGCATCTTCTTATAATATTTTTTTTATGTTTCCTACTGGATCTTGTGTTCATTGTGTTAATGTTATTTGTTTATTTCTGAATGAATATGTTCTATTGCTGAACCACAACGTTTATCTTCCCTGCCCTTTATGGTTAATATTGTACTATTATCATAATTTACATATATTTGCAATATATATATATATATATATATTATATATATATATATATATACACATACATGTATTATAATTTAATTATAATGCATTATATTGCATTGGATTTTCAGCGTGGGGAAAGATAAAAACCCTTTCCTCTAAAGTGAGTGTGCGGGATTTGATTGCTGGTCACTGTACTTGGTCAGACTCTCCTGTCAGCCACTGATCACTGGTCCGACCGCCATCCCACCCTTTCCTGGAGTGGGTGGGCCCTTTTTTTCCACCATCTCTACCTCAAAAATCCCATCTCTCTCTCATCTCCCTCTCCTCCTGTACCCTCTGTTCTCTCCATCCGCCTACAGTCATTTTCTCACCCTACCTCGAACAAGACACAGTCAGCCTGTTGATCATCAGCAGAAGGAACTCAGGTAGATGCTTTTTCCCATGTCTGTCTGTCCTACCAACATGGGTTCCTCAAGCCTGGAGTTTCTTTGAGGTGAAATGAAATCCGATCTTCATCGCAAACCTAGTCATACCTACATCATGAACCTTTTAGAAGACCAGTGTTTCGCTTTTTGTTTTGCTGTACCGTCCAAGCGTAGTGACATAATTACATATTTCATTACGGTTTCTTTCATTTACGTTTGATTTACATTGTGTATCTACAGTTTCTAGTCTGCACTTTTGTTTCTTTTCATTAGTTTTAGTGTTAAGCGATGAGAAACCTTTAAATGTTACTTTCTGTAAAAGAAAACGGTCATAACAGTTTTTTTAGAATCTGCACTTTCCACAGATTCACAATGAGAAGTGGCAATTTCAGTGAGAAACAACATTACCCTTATTTCATTACTTTTTTTATTCTAACTGCTGCTTCTAAGGGTTGAATGATGAAAGTAGATCATTTGAAATTGTTTAGCATACAAACCCTGACTTTGAGAAACCTCAACTAACGCTTGTCTTGACTGTTGGTACTAGCTGTTTAAGACAACGGCAACGGTGCTGTTGTCTCTGCACAAGTGGCCAGCTAAAATCAGCACACTGTATTACATGAGCACTCCTGCTGTAAGACATTTCAGATGTTCCCTTTGGAAACCTCCCTCATATTCACACCACTCTACCCAAGTGCCAGTACCACTAACATTAGTACAGTTGTGCAGCTGTATATATTTTTCAGGGAAGTGAAAAATATATGCACCGTTATGCCTAGTGTGTATTCTGTGTAGCTAAATGGTGAGTTACTGTATAGTCTGTATCTCATTTCAAATGCATTATTTCTACATAACGTCATTAGAAGCTTCTCGGAGACTCTGTTCTCCCTCATATCAAGCATTACTTCATTTCCAGCATCTCAATTAGGTCTGATATGTGTGAAAATGTAAAAAAAAATACAGTACTTCACCAATTCCTCAAGCATTTCTTGCTTGAGTATCCAGCATACTATAGAATCTATGTCATACTGTATAGATACCAGCTATAGTATGCTGTAAGCTTTCCTGAAGTTGTATGTGTGAAAATTTGTCCAGCAAAGGTAGCACTCCCCTTTGTATGTTCTGTGTTTATGATAAATGAATCCCATAAACTATACTGGATATTGTGAATCACGTTACATTATGAAAATACATTTTTCGACCTTTGTTTGATCTGTGGCAGTATCGCAATTTTCCTGCAGATGGAGCCTCAGTTTGAGTCAGGCCAGATTTCTCGAAGGAAAAACATAATTAATTTAGGTTGATGAAATGTCATTGAGCGTGAGAGAGTTCGAAACGAATGACGATCGTGGAATATTTCATGTAAAATGACCATTTTTAAGAGTTTGAACCTCATATAAAATATAAAATACCATGAAATATTTCAACATTGTGTCATATTTGAACATATTTTTTTTGCAGTGCCTTATTTATATTGGTGATGTTAGGAAGTTTCCTCTGCCACTGATGTCATGCCAACTGATCAGTGCTTGGAGCAGTAGTACTGTTCCATTGGAAATAGAAAGACGTTGGTTGGCTTTCATTGGTTTTTATGCAACATGTCCTTCTACTTCCCTAAAATTAACATAAAAAAATTAATTAGCATTATTTCCCAATCACTGAGGACGTTTGTGTGCCACTCTAGCATTGTTTTTGGTGTCATAGAATGAATAGGAAACAGGCTCCCACTAAACTGGCACTGGTCAGACCTCAGAGTCTCAACTCACCCTCTTTTCAACAGCCGAGGCGGTTGTGTGTACCCCATTAATCGAGAAGAAGCGGTCAGGTTACTGCGCTCCACTAGGATGGCCCGGGCCTATTCTGAAGGAGCCTACAATGACATGGAGAGGTACCAACACTGATGTCTTTTGATGTCTCATTGTTCCGTCACAGTTGCCACCAACGCTTCTTTCTTATTGGCCGTTCAGGTTGGTGGTACACTTTGAATGCCATGTCAGCTAACATGCAGCACCATTTCTGCTCCTTCTGAAGCGAAATCCATGGTAGAAGTAGCTGGGCTGCTGCTCTTTGCTGACAGACATACCTGTGTACGTTTTCATGTGCCAAGCCTGCGTTTTGAAAGTTGTGTGGTAAATGTTGTCTGTGTGCCATGGCGTAACTATTGGCAGTGCAGATAGGGAGACTGCACTAGAGCCCATAGTGCAAAAGGGTTGTGATGCGCAGAAAATACTACAGAAGTCTCAAAAACTGAATGTAATATCAGATTCATCAGTATTTATTGTGTCCAGCCTTCTTTACTTCTCCTGTTTTAAGGGGGCTCGCTTTAAGTCAGAGAAATTTTTTTTTCTTGTAAACACTGCTAGTCTTAAAAGTTGGTTGTATTTTCAGCTTCCCATGATTTAAGCCTCATTTATGCTCCATTTACATGCGAAAAAAGCATACATCTGTATTAATCGATGTAACCGTCACTCCCTACATACTTAACCCTATTAGTCATGCCCCCTGGTGGTCGTACGGCTCTGTACGAAACACAATTGTCATTTAAAACGTCAGGAACCCTAATTAATCTACTGGATAACACACCAAAACTTCAACATTACTTGATTCTCTGAACTTCAGAGCACATGTCTACCAAATTTGAAGATTCTGTGTGTTTTCTTTCTTTAATAATCTGTTAAATTGTTTTTACATAAACAAGGTGGCGCTATTGCAGCCACGTCACAACCGGAACAGTAAAATTGTTATAAACATCCCCCAATGCAGCGACAGGTCAAACAACACGACAGAAATGTATTGCTTATTTTGTTGGTTGTTGATATATGTCAACAAGTATGTCCACTAGTGGGCAGAGGCTGACAACAACAAACATGACGACAGCGGAGGTCATAATAATGTAGAAAGAGACAAAAGCAGAACCTTTCCTTAAAAACTTCCCTCATTTTTAAAATTTATGTGTCATGTCTCGCTTAAGCTACATTGCCCCCACGACTTCTGGTGGCACTGCACTGTGGGAATGAGCATTCAGAAAACACGCACAAATACAGCCAGAACGAACACGGAGTACTCTGTTCATGTCCATATTCGTATCCATATTTGGATGAGCAGAAATGAGCCTTCAGTCCATCAGTGTAACAGTGTCTTGAGTTACACAACGTTTCTGATGGATAAACGCTGAGTTGGTCTTCTCACAGTGGACGACACCGGTTTCCTATTTTTTTTTTTCATTTCTGCAGCAAGGGGGGATCTTGATTTTGATATTCTCATCTCTTTCAAATATAAAAGGTTGAAGGGCTGTTTATCTGCAATGTTATGTGATTAAAGCTGGGTGTTCTCTCGCAACAGTGAGTAATTTCGATCACATCCACCACAGTAGTCATGGTAATGTGGGTTCAAGTGCACATGATTCGCACAATAAAGAAAAGTCAACCCGCTTATACCCAGCAGTGACCATGTATCAGCGTTTTTTCTGTCTGCTGTGATTTAACACAGGTCTGCTGGATCCAAAACCTCTAAAAGATTTTTAAAGGCAGCCATTATTACCTTCCATAGAAAGTTCCAACCGTGAAAGAACAGGGTCATGTGACAGAAATTTAAAAAACGTGTTTCCATTTCAATTTTAGATTTTTTAAAGTATCGTTTTGTTGAATTGTCTGAAAAAACACCTCATGTGAATGTAAACATTTTTTTCCAACATATAAGAATTTATTGCAACTTTTACATTACTCGTTTTTTAATTTGCTGTTTCAAATTGAGCGTTAAGCAGGTTAATGGAATCCCATCTAATGTCAGTGAGAGCTTTGCAGACAGCTTTTGAAGGACATAGCTGTAACTCATTAGAGATTTGAAGTGGGAGGCGGTTGCAAAAAAGAAAATGATGGACAAATGAAATACTGATAAATTTGATATAGTGCTCCATTTATTAACAAGTAAACAAGCTAATTAAATTATTATTAAATCTTTTTTATTTGCAGAAAGTAATTGTTTATTTGATGCCCTATTATTCATATTATTATTATTATTATTATTATTATTATTATTAGTAGTAGTAGTAGTAGTAGTATTAAATTTTTTTTGCACTGGGGCTCTTAAGATCCTAGTTACGCCAGCGTCTGTGTTTGTTCTGGCTGTTCACCCATCATCCGGTACCTCTAATTCTAAATTCTGTGAGTGATTTTCTAAGCTCTTGACTTGGCCCAGAGGATTTATGCAGCTGGCTGCTGCAAGACTGCTTTCCTTACTGATGACCTGCATTGAGACTCCTGTTTACAAGGCCATCAGTGAAAATATCAGTGGTCAGGAATGGCCTCGTGTGTTGCCTGGCTGTCAGCAAGATTCCTGTGTGTTTTAGGGCCTCACAGTATATACAAAATACTGCAAAATATTGCAGATGTATTGGTATATATTGTACACTGCAATATATTTAAAGACTTGGTGTGACATGGTTAAAGAGTGGCGGCTTTATTTATTTATCATTGTTAAAGCACATGCTTTCACGATTGTGATAATGATTAACAGACAATATATTGTGCGGCCCTAATGAGGATTTTGGCCAGGTTATTCCAGGATTTGCCATGCTAAGTGGGCACTCTGGCCATCAAAATATGGAGGACAGGACAAATGTTGTACTCCATCCCTCTGTCTTTCCCTTTCTTTCTGTTTCATTAGCTACTCTTCTTTCATCTCTGCTCTGCCATCTGGCTGTCAGTCAGAAACCTTGAGCTGTGCATTTTCCTGCAAGTGGAACCTGATGTGTCATCAGAAATGCAGGGCCACGGGTGAATTAAACTGTCAAAAACTGCACGTCTTTTCTGAGTGGTGGCCACACTCTTGGCGGGGCAATGTAGGGCTTGTCCTGAAGAGCTTGCTAAGATTGGACAATATTACAACTCCTATACTGTACTACTGTCAGGGTACAGTAACTTTCTAGTAGGAAGTATAAATAAAGAAATGATACATGTGCAGCTAGGCAGTGTAGAAGACAGGGAGCAAGGAAAGATTTAAAAATGGTGGTGAGGGGCCCTCTGTTTCAAAAAGCTTTCTGTTTTTAACATAAGGGTTCAAGGGATTAAGGGATCAAGTGCGAAGATCGACCCCTTTACGTTTTCTACTTGGAAAATGGCTTGTTGTAACTTTCTTTACTGTGCTAGGTTGCTAGTTATGTAATTGCCACTGCTGAAATCTGGCAACCAGAATAAAAACAAAACAAGAAGGGAACTGTACCTTAGTATCCCTCTAAACCTGAAGCCTAAGTCAGACAAAGAGAGGCTGTGAAGACAGTCAAGCTTTATGCAGGCATCTGAAACAACTATGAAGTTATGTAGCTATGACGCTTGGGCCCACTGACAAGTCAAAGAGGTTAACATTCCTTTCTGATTTATTCTTTTCCTCTTTATAATGTAAAAAAAAACTTTTCATATGCCCTCAGCCAGAAAATATAATCAGACAATTTACAGAAACACATGTAATGCACCTTGGGTGAAACAAAGGGCTAATTATAGCACTAGCTAACATGTCTCTTCTAGGGATAAAGCCCATTGACCGATCATAAAAGCATTTTATTCATCTATCTCTAATAATTGAAGTTGCTGAACAGTAGTTTCATAGTTATTTGTGATTTCATATATGATAAATCTGTTAATAGTGATTGAAGCATTTTGCCTCATTTTGTACACAAACCATATCCATAACTTGATTTTAAGTTGGGTTATTTTAATAAAAGCAAAACAGTTTGTGGGATAAAGTGCAAGGTAATTATTGTAGAGTGACATTTGAACTCCTAGCATTGTCAATGCTAATGCCATTATACTGTAGGTTCAATTTGACTTTTGCAATATTCTAGATGTAACATAATTTGGCTCAAACAACAATGTTACATTTCCCTTTAAGAAATAAAAATGTTAATGAATTCTTTATAGTTTTTAGATGGGGACGCTGTTGCTGGACAACTTTTCATTCACATTAAATTCACTTTTTTCTGTATTTCAATTCCAGTCTTTTAATGTTGTGTGTTTAACTGTCATGTCAAGCGATTCACAGTTCAAGTTTCTGTGTTCGTAACAAGTGATGCATTTAAAAAAAAATCTACCTCCACTGTTTTTCTGTTATAAAAGTTTTTGTATGTGTGTATCGTTTATATTTTTGTTTTGGAGTTTTCATATTTCTTCCTATATTGTTGAATTGGGTTGTATGTGCTTGCTTGCTGACTATATCACATCTATATGGCACAATATATAGTGCCAAACTGAGGTGAAATACAGGGAGACTAGCATTTTTGTAAGGGTAAAAAATTTGCTTTTGTCAGCAGCAGTCTAAAGGGATTTTTCACAGCAAAAAGGCTAACATGGCTAACAGCATATTCAAGCTAGCAGAAGCCAGTTAGCATGGCCTCATTAGCATTATGGCAACTCGCTCCTAGTAGCTTTCTTTCGTGATTTACAGCATTCTGTATTTCTCAGGTAAATAATTGTATTTTTTGCCAGGTGTTAAATAAATACTTTATCATTTTTCTAAAGCTGCCGCATCTCTATTGTTTACATTTATTCATTTGGCTGACGCTTTTATCCAAAGCGACTTCCAAGACATGGAGCAGTGTAGTGCGACGGTACCTTGCTCAAGGGTACCTCAATAGTACCTGGGCTGGGATCTGAACCTGTGACCTCTAGGTCCAAAGGGCAATGTCCTAACCACTAAGCCACACTTTAACTTGACACACTAATAAAAGTAGCGAATAAACAGCTGAATTTATTGACTTCCCTACTGTAAGTAACAACACTGGGGTATCGATGTAATAGAGACTAACCAGAAAAGCATTTAAGGATCACATTCAAGTCTGAACGACTCCACTGTGTGGACTGTTAATATAGTTACTCTCTACTTGTATACACCCCTTTAATGCTTCCTTCTGCAGTGAACCTTACTTACACTAAGCTCCAACCAACCTCTTTCCTCCTTCCTTCATAACGCTCTTCCAGGAATTACGGTGCGCCAGACAGGCACGAATTTCACCACAGGTCCCGTTCGGCTGACCAGCGGGCTGCTATGGAACGACCCATGTACTCCCGCTCCCGCTCCACGGAGCGGCCCCCAGACGGCCATCACATGAGATCGTCCATGCCCACCCTGTCGTCCGGACACTCTGCACCGCCCTCCCCCGCCTTAACGAGGTGACCCAGACCAGAGCAGCCGATTCCACCTGCTCGGCAGCCCCGACTAATCGATAATTGCTCACCATCCTTCCCCTTCGCTCCTCCCACCCAGTCAACCAATCAACCACGTCCTTTTTTTTTTCTGTTCTACAGCAGTGCTTTTCCCTTTTTTCACAGCAGTGCTTTTACTTTTGCACCAGCCCAGACACTCTTCTCTGTAGTATCACTAGATCCTAACATTCTTCTTGTGGTTTCTACGTGTTTTTCGTTGTCAGACACACCACTTATATTCAGACTGAGTATAATGGTGTTGAGTCTCCATTGATTGTTCCTTTACTAACATGATCGATTTGTATGATTTCATTTTTAACTTTTTTGTTTGCACTTAGTTTCTCATATAATTTATTCCCTGTTTAAAGTTGAACACACTTCTTTTCTTGCAGCAACACAATGGGAGATACACTTTGATGTGCCAAAACAACACCTGTACTTTTTGTACAGGCAGTACTAAAGACAATAGATGACTTGAAGAACTTTTCTGGGCCTAGCTCTACCATCATTTTTGCTTGCATGCTCTTTCTTTCGTGCTGCACCTTTCATGGTTTACACTATTGTACTGTGTAATGCAGTAATAGGGTTTATTTGAAAAAAAGTTAAGTTAACGCTAAAGTAAATATGACTAAATTGAATTTTGAGCAGCTTTACACCTATTGAACCTATAGTAAGTTTCAGATTTACGGCTGTTTTATTTAAAGCACTGTGCTTGCACAATGTTTTCTGAATATGCAGCTATATTTTCTATTGATATTAACAAATATTCATCAACAGTGACATTGACAGTGCTTAGATTCTGAATCATTTATATATATTTTTTCTGCATACTGTGGTTTAAGTAATACACAGGAAACATCTTTCTTGACTAACAACAACTTCATAACTAACAACTTTATTCATTTACAGTTTAGATTCAAGAATCAAAAGAATACCTAGAGCGTCCATATGCAAACCATCTTTAATTTAAAGCCAGATTTGATATATGTGTGTGTGTGTCTGTGTGATGCAGTCTATGGAGTATTCTTCCACACATTCATGCACAACCATCAGATGCTGCTGTTAATCAGTTCAGAGCAGCCTCACTTTTGTATCATGGCTACAGTGCTTTTCATGAACACACACTGGCCACTTTATTAGGTAAACTTTGTATCCACACTGGCTGTCCATTATATCAGCTCCACTTACTGCTTAGTTGCACTTTATAGTTCTACAATTACTGTAGTCCATCTGTTTCTCTGATCTCTGCATCATTTGTTAGCCTTTCTTTGCCTCGTTCATCCGTAGTCAGGACACCCACAGAACTACGGCTCAACAGGTATTTATCTCAGAACAGCAGTGACACTGATATGATAGTGAGTTGCACTGGTACAGGTGTATCAGACACACAAGGTTTTTTAATGCTATGTGTGCTTACTGTCTTATCTAATAGACACACTCTTTTTGGGGAGGTGGGGTCCTGACTTTTGCTAAATGGGCTAAAGGGGGGCTAACGGATTATACAGAAACAGGTGGACTGCCATTGGTAATTGTAGAACTACAACATACTTCTGTGTGAACCTGATAAAATGGAGCATAGCTAAAAGTTTGCAGGTGCTGCAGGTTTGTAAGTAGGAATTTTGTGAATTCACCCATTAAATGGGGATTATATATACACACTTATCGCTTTTTGGTGCAGGTAGACAATGAGAATTCTATGCATTTAGGGGTTCTTCTATACTCCACAAACATCTGACATTGTCCTCCTTTTTTCCTGATGCCATTTGTTAAAAAAGGTTGCCAACACATAGCATGCAGTTTCTGTTTATTTTGCCTGTGCCTTTACAGCCTCTCAGCATCCTAAAGGCTGTGCATGGCCTTCCTTTTTCAGAAAACCTATATATATGTGAGTGAGCATATATAAGAATGGTGGCTACATTCATTTAGAGGCACTGTTCAATCCCCTCATTTTCTTCATAGAGCAGGTCCTCATATCCTTATGTACTACAATGTGGTTCTGTTAAGTTTCTAATGACTCATGTATGGTGTTTTTAGAAGATGCATTATTACAGTGAAAAAACCAGCTTTACATTGCTGAAAGGTACAGATATGGTGTAGCCTTCCAGCAGCACTGGTTATTTTAAATAGTTTAAAATCTACCTGAAATTAAAATGAGCCTTATTAGTGCATGCGGTCACGTCTCACAATTTAAAGCAGAAAGCTCATACAGATATCCTGTAATATAAATCTAATGACTTTTGCCCACCTCTACAACATCTTCTGATTATGTCATCGTGCACCAGTGGGCGGGAAAAACATTGTTAACCTAATACAATGTCACTGTACAGATGGAAAACGCACTATTATTTCATTATTAATGTCCATTTAGGAATATTTTAAGATTGTACTGGTCATAGGCAATAGGCATCGAGTTATAGTTATGTGAAAAAATTAATGCACCCCATGGATATTGTAGGTTTTTCTTTTTTTTTTTTACATTTTTGATACAGTGCCTACAGATAAAGGTGATTTTACCTTAATTTTAGAGGTGATTGTCGTTGTCATGTTTTAAATAAAAACAGATCAGTCACATAGAAAACAGAAGTGAAAGTGACTCTTTGTCATCGTGAACACACTCAAGCACCACAACGACATGTGACACCTGCATTTAACCCATCACACGTGGAGCAGCGGGCAGCTACCAACAGCGCCCAGGGAGCAGTGTAGTGGGACGGTACCTTGTTTAAGGGTACCTCTGTAGTGTCCGGGCTGGGACTCGAACCTGCGACCACTACTGCCCAGTGCACCCAGAAGTGCACCTCAAAATGTTCTTGATCAGGTGCAGTTGATAGAACTCCCCATAGGTAGAACCTGACTTAGTTAAACCTGACCTCTAGGGTCTAATATTCTCTTTGCTATTGAAGTCTGCGTTGTCACCATGCCAAGGTATAAAGAAGTCTCTAAAGCCTTCACAAAGAGAAGTTGTGGTTGCCTTTGAGTCTGGAAAGGGATTTTAAAAAATTGTCTTAATTATTTTAAATGGAAAATTTTACTGTGTTATAGTGGTGTAGATTTTTAAAGAACTGCCACTTTGTCCAGGACTGGATTTCCAAGTGAATTCAGCTCAAGAGCAGTTAGCTTGATGTAAAAATAGGGTCTCCAAGAAGTGAGAGGGTGCCTGAAGAAAATGTGAGGCACGCTAGCAAATCCACCGAAGGAACAGGTCAGAAAGAATAGGGGAAGGTTTTTGAACCACACTGAAATTCTTGAACATCTGAAATTCAGCTGAAAGAATTTTGCATGGAAAAGTGGTCAAAAAATTCAACAAGGCATTGTCAGAGGTTGGTGGATGTAACACAACTACAAGTACCTAAGGCAATGCTAGCTTTTGAGGGTAAGACTGTATTTACGGTTTCCACTGAAGAGTATTATTTATCTATTGATATATTTGTCCTTGTGGTTCTGTTTAGATAAATCAGCTTTATCTGTCGACACGGTATTGAAGAGAGTAAACCTGTTCCTTGTTCCACTATGCTGAAATAACCAGTATTTTCCATGGGATGTGCTAATTTGTTCAATGACTATATTTACTCTTACTTAAAGCTTTTGCCTAATAAACACTATTTAAGTAAAGTATCTCCACAGCAACAATACTTTGACTTAAATATACTTATGATGTTCTTTCCACCTCTTTTCTTGCTTGATAAAGCTCCTTTTATAAAAACGTTACTGCTACTCAAATCCAGTCGAATGGTGTGGAATTTCCAGCTCCTCCGCTCTCGCGCACACAAGCTTCCAGTTATAATAAGGTGCTGTTTGTGTGTGGCAGGGCACACCCCCGAAGTGGATCAGTTCAAACCAGTCCCACCAGCACACCCATGAACAGCAGGAGAGGGCGGCAGCTACCACAGCTGCCTCCGAAGGGGACACTAGAGAGAAGTAAGTTATTTTTCACTTTATGCATTCACGTTGTTTCCAAGAACACGATGGAGCTCACTTGTAATCCGGCAGATATGCGATGGAGATGAGAGGTGATTTATTACCAAAGGTTGTTATATCTGTTTACATGTGGAGTACTTTTCATTTGAAATGTAAATGTAATATATTTTAAATGTTATTCGGGTGTTTGGAGGTTTGCTGGGATTCTTCTGTGATATCACAACATTGAAAACAACATTTTTCCCCAGCATGGTTGCAATTCTTTGTTACTCACTTTCTTTTATGTGCTGTCAGCTGTTGTGGTACTTCAGTCCAGAACAGTTTCCCTGACTTTGACTTATTTATGTACATAGTGGTGGGCAATATGGCAAAGGAAAAAGTACTATCACTGTATTTGAAGACATTTCTGTAATAAACAATATGTATTATATTAAATTTTTCCAAGATTTGATAAGCTGGACCAAACAACAAGCACCAGTAGTAGCACGTAAAACAAATGAAAAACAAAAAAACTGTATGTGATGTATTTTTATTTAATATTTCACAGTTTACAGCTCTACACCCCATTAAACCGGCTCCATTAAGCCTCCTTTGCGTTAAAACACGAAGACGATCAGTGTACTAGAAGTGTGGTAGGAAAAGCACAGTGAAGTAATGTCATAATAATGATAAATATCACTATATTTTCTAATCTTAGGTCTAAACTTGGATGAATAATGCCAATGTATTTGCTCTCTGTGGAGTGCCACTGGCGCTGGATGCTGTACATACTAGTGCTGGAGTCGTACTGATATCAGTTTTTGAAGACTGTATATTCTAATAACTGATAATATCCTCCAAAATAGTGAAAGTGACTATTTGTCATTGTGAACACACTCAAGCACCACAACGAAATGCAACCTCTGCATTTAACCCA
>JBBPDA010000001.1:3873398-3884744 GCA_037974385.1 Arnoldichthys spilopterus
AGTGCCCGGGCCGGGACTCGAACCTGTGACCTTCAGGTCTCAAAGGCAGCGTCCTAACCACTAGGCCACCACTGCCCTATAACTTTCTATTGAGGTTTTTTTATTACATTCATTTACTTTGATTTGCTATAATTAGATTTATACACTATAATGAGTTTTAACAGTGGTTTACTGGCTGATATGATGGTCAGTAATATAAATACTGGAGCATTTTTACAGTATTTGTAGTACAAGTGGAGCTACACAAAATTATGTATGATTTATTAATTAACTATTATTTTTCTTATTTTTAATGGTTTTCTTCATTAAAAAATTTTTTTTCTGTGTCTGGTAGAGCATGTTTTTTTTATGTTAAAGACTAAGTTCATTCATTATTATTATTATTATTATTATTATTATATTAAACCCTTATTTAACTGACAAAAGTACAATGACAAGATTTTGTATGTTTTCACTGACAAACTTAAATGTATTTTCTAAATATAAAGAAATGTAGAATTTGATGCCTGCAACACACTCAAAAAAAAAGACAGAGGCATGTTCACTATTGTGTTACATCACCAATTTTTAATGTTTGGCAACTGATGGTACTATTTGTTGTAATTTGCACATTCTTGCTAGATACAAAACAGACTCAACAGTCCATCATCCTTATTGTCTGATTCTTCTCCATATAACGTTCAATACATTTTCAATAGGAGACAGGTCTGGACTGCTGGCAGGCCAGTCAAGCTCATGTGCTATTTGTCTACGCAGCTGCCCTGTTGTAGCATGTTCAGAATATGGCCTGGATTAAAATAACCATGGACTTCCCAAGAAAAGATGTCACCCTGATGTCAGGACACAGTCATGTGAAAAAATAAGTACATCCCATGTAAATTGTTGATCATTTCAAAGAGATTTGAACAAGCAAAAATTTCATTCTATTTGATAGAGAAGATACAGGTAGTACATATAAAGGTCATTATACTCTAACAGATGACACATAAAACTGACATTTTGTAGTCAGTTTTAATTTAAATAAACAAAACAAAACAAAAAACCAGTCACTCTTAGTCTAAGGTGGAACCTGCCGTATTTAAACCTGACATCTGGGCTCTGCTGTTCTTTTTGCTATTGAAGTGTGTGCTATTGAAGGTATGAAAGAAATCTTGAAGGCCTTCAGAAAAGAGGTTGTGGATGCCTGTGAGTCCTGCTGGGGATATAAATGACTGCCTTTTTTTCAGAACTGACTGCGTTACAGCAGGGTGTTTGACGTAAAAAGAGGTCTTTAACCCTTAGATGCACAATCTATCAATACCTACACTCTTCCACGAGTGGGAAATAAAATCTGTGCGTTTTTGCAATAAACTGGGTTGTTATTCTTCAAAATCATATTCTTCTATGTCAATTAAATACGTTGCATCAGATGTGAGAGATGACATCAGATGGAATAGTCAGAGTTGCTAAGAATTAAAGGTCTATAGAAGATAAACTGCTTGGGGTCATTTTTGGCGCCACTTGTGGAAGAGTGGGGTAGTGATACAAAAACTGCAATTTCTTCAAATTAATGAAAAAATGAATAAAAATACAAATTGCCTCATGTCACAAACATGTTTTATGAGGAATACCTGGAATATGACAATATTACAACTCTTCGTTTTAAAGATCCTGAAGAATAACAACCCGTGTGCATCTATGGGTTTTATCATGGAATCAATAGGTTTCTCTTCCCAAGGCTGCTGTGAATGTCTACAATTAGAAATAGACTGGACAAAACTGACCTATATGGGAGGTGTGACAGGTCCAAAAAGAACTTTAGAACATTAGAGCAAGACTGCAGTTTTCCAAAGAACATACTGGCAAAGACCAGGCCTTTTGGGATAAGATAGATGGACTAGATAGAGTTGCCACAGTAACAGTACACGTATGTTGTGTAGACCACAGCTCAGTTGATAAAAAAAATAGTAGTTGATTTAATAATATATTATAACATATTATATATTATAATACATTAATATTACCTAGAATATTATGTATTGATATTTTTGTTGAATAAATGATTAAAAAGTCTATTTTTCCTTGTGGACTTGTTCAGGTATATCACATGTAACTGTAGGCACTGTATTGAAGAGGATGAAATGTTTGCTTGTTCAAATATCCTGAAAAAATCACACATTTCCATTGGATTTACTAGTTTTTTCACATGACTATGACATTTTTAACTAGTTGATAGTTCTCTCACCAACTTTGGTGGTGCGACTCTTTTTTTGCTTGAAAACACTGGTCATGATCCCTGTTAACAATTCACCTGTACGATGTCACGTGAATATTATATAAACTTCTCGCTGTTTTTTTGCCTTATACCTTTCTTCTGTGGCCGTTTCATGCATCAAATTAACTTTTTGTTGAATTTACCAAATTCTGTTGAGTTGATCTGCAAAACCTTTAGAAGTAATTTGTCAGTTAAATTAAAGTTCAAGATGAGATAACCCGACTTTTCCAGAAATTGGGTTTGTGTTAACCATGATGGCGTTCACATTCATCAGTCCAGCCAAAATTTCTGTCATATTCTCAAATGGGGAATGTTTGAGCTTCCGAGTGATACAGAGGTTATGCCATAATGTGTTGAGGTGGCGTAATGTTATAGCCTTCATACTGCCCACCCTTGTATGTTTTATGGACGCTATTAGGGCTGGCCTGAATAATTAGAAAATGTGAATTTTTATTTATTACATTGGTATTTGATTGGTAGTGGTTTTAGTATTTGTGTTTTTTTTTCTGGTTGCAAAAATTTGTAGCCTAAGCTATGTTACATTTCATCAGCAAAGGCTGCAATGCAGAGATTGTTACTCATACTGCACCCCTTTTAGCAAAACCAGTGAGGCTAAAAGAGTAGAGATGTCTAAAATGACACAATTTACAGTCATTTGTTATGAAGGCGTGACACGTCTGAGGAATAATCTCAAGTTTAAATATAGTTGGTTGAGGACAATGCGACCACCTCGAGTTCAGAGCCTTTCTGAGCCTCAAACCTGTTTTTTGTCTATACCAGTGAACGAGGGTTATCCCAGATGGACGGCAGTGGCTACTTCCTCCATTATCTAAAATCCTAATCCATCAATAAAGCAATCATTCTAATGAGCCAAGCTTACAACCTTTTTAACTCAGAGGCTCACGAAACCTGTACTAAAATGAGAAGCTACAATCTATGCTGCCAAAGCAACATATGTCGTTCAAGCGGAGACTACAATATTTTTAAGGATCATTTTGAAACCAGGTTGTTGAGTACTTGTTTGTAAACGCCAACTAATATTCAAAGCCTGTTAAATGCTATTCGGCCAGCCCTAGACTCACGGTGACCTTGACTCAGACTTGACTGCTGGTGACTTGATAATTGACTCACGCTCGACGCAAGCAAACTTGCCCAGGACACTGCTGTCGGCTCATTTGGTCACGACTGGCCGTAGGCTGTTTGAGCGTTGCTGGTGGCACATGTGCTTTTAGTTGGGGCCATGCATGGTCTGGTGTTTTGCCACTAGCCAGTGCATGAGCACCTGTTTTTCATGTACTCTTTCGTTTTTCTCCCAGAAGACGGACGGGAAGAAGTCGAACCGTTTGCAGGTCTGTAGTCTGTTTTGTCTGGGTTTAGCCTCTCAGATTCAAGTTCTGCTATGAGCTAAACCCATCTGCAATAGCCACGAGCCTTAGCTTTGCATGCAGGGTGTGAATCAGTTTTCTGTCTGCTGCCCTACTGCTGTTCACGCTGGAGCAAAAGTACCAAGGGGGGATGTTTGCTCACTCAGATTATCTCCAGTATTCATAAAGGAACAGTACGCTAAGCATGCAAATATGCTAATAGAATTAATCAAACTACAGAGCCAAAGAGCTAATGCCGCTCACAATTAACGGAATGCAGCATGGCTAACGATGAATGAAGGGAGGTGTAATGGCATCTAATAGGGGCCTATTAGCTCTTAGTTGAAACAATGGCTATTGCAGGCAGTCCATGATGATTGTGTGTGATTGTGATAAAAGGAAGTATTGTGTTGTATCATTTCCCCGTTTTATAGCTACGATCATGTCAATGTTGTGATAAGCCCACATCCAAATGCCTTAAATGAACATGTTTTTAATTTGCTGTATATGTGGTGTGTGGTTCATTACCATGGATAATTTGAATGTACTTCACTGTAGGGAAATGAATTTCCTTAAACATGTTTATAGGCTAATGGGAAGGTGCTGAACTGCGTTCCCATTGGCTTCCGTTGTAATAATGTTTGGAGACTTTTGGTCTTCACGAAGTACTAGGAAATTATTATCTGCGACTGTAGCAGATATGTGAAAAAAGCTTCTTTCATATGCCTTTATATACGATTTGTTACAGAGATGGCGTTATTCTGACTCATGGGAAGTATTTAAGTCAACAGTAGGGCATCTGTGCTTTGCTATAGGTTTTGCTTTGTCAGTAGGTGTCGGTGTGATGCAATTATAATTCTTTTTGGCTCATTATTGAAATGAGTTCCCTCAAGGCCATTCATTGGATTTGTTGAATAGTCCCTCAGCCTCATAACAACCGCTTGGAGCCAGTTCCTCAAAACGTGTTCCGCACAGTAGGCGAAAGTGACGAGGTTGCATTTTCTAAAACGATTAGCTTTGTACCTATTGGAAAAACCTGTGTTGCGTGAGAATTTGAATGAGAGGCTGTGTGCTTGTGTATGAAAGAGCAAGAGACAAAGAGAGAGGGAGAGAGAGAAGGAGGGAGAGAGAGAGAGAGAGAGAGAAAGAGAGAGAGAGAGAGAGAGAGATTCAGTGCCTTAGGGGCTGTCAGATCCCTGAGAGAAAACCTTTCATCACTGTCAAAGCACGTGAGTGTTCAGCCAGCCAGCACTAGCAACCTCGGCTTGTGTGTGTGTATGTGTGTGTGTGTGTGTGTGTGTGTGTGTGTGTTGCTTCAGCATTGTCTTTCCCTACTGCATGTACAGTGCATGTACAGTGGATAGCATGCATTGCTGTCTTGTACACAGGTCACTGTTGTGGTCTATGGACAATAATGCTATCATCAACGGTGGAAATAGAACATTAGGGAATGCTGCTAATAACAGCTGAATATAAACTGGCTGGTGCTCAATGAACGTAGGTCACCCCGCAACAAGAGGTCAAAGGGCAGTATGGGGTCAACGCAAGCTACTGCTGCCAGATCTGTGGGGGGGGCCTGCTGTCTAAACCTCATGGCTGTGCTCGACCCTGGCCACTAGACGGGGACCAGGTCACTTATTAAGAATTCTAGTTTTAGTTATTGTACACAAACATGCTTTTTTACTGAGTGGCTACATATTAAAGCCTCAAACAATATCGCTCTGTAATGGCTTTCTCATTAGCTTCATGTTGGTTTTGCTGCACATTGTGCATGTGGGCCCTATGAATAATTGGTGACTTTATAATTTCTGTGTATGCTTTGTCCGAGTTTCTCCTTTTTATATGTAAAATGGGTGGTCCTTATCTTCCCCACCAGCTTTTTAACTGCGCATTTACAGTGAAAGAGTCTAGCGAGCAAATTAGCTGTAGGGTCCGTTCTGGAGTCCCCACCAGCTTACCGCTTACCAGACTGGATCCTAATCCAGTAGTCCATCCCAGCTCTTGGAGAAGCCAAGCTAGATCATGCTAACCTGTAATTTAGACTATTTAACCGAGTTATAATGTTGTAGCCATGGCGAAGTGTTGTTTTGCCTGGCATTGCATACCAAGCATTATTCTTGGATGTTTGTTCTGGTTTTTGACACTTTGTTTTTGGATTTCGAGCGGCACGGTGGTGCAGTGGTTAGCGCTGTCGCCTCACAGCAAGAAGGTCCTGGGTTCGATCCCCGGGTTGGCCACAGGTGCCTTTCTGTGTGGAGTTTGCAAGCTCTCCCCGTGTTAACGTATGTTTCCTCCGGGTGTTCCAGTTTCCTCCCACTGTCCAAAGGCTGCAGTAGGTTGATTGGATAGTCTAACAATTGTCCATAGGTGTGAATGTGTGTATGAACGGTTGTCTGTCTATTTGTTGCCCTGTGATGGGTTGGCCTCCTGTCCTGGGTGAACCCCGCCTTAGGCCCGCAGTCAGCTGGGACTGGCTCCAGCTTCCCCGGAAACGAAAAAAGCGGTTTAGTAAATGGATGGATGGATGGATGTTTTTGGATTTCGATTTTTGGAATTGCACATTGACTGACTGCATTTGAGCCTAGTGGGATCTACATTAGCGAGGAATGGCAAATTAGCAAGTGACGAAAAACTAGAGAACGACACTGATGAATCATTCATTGTCCGTGAAAGGGGTTTGTCTAGTGGTGTGAATTCTGGCTAGTTTTCCAAATCATTATCGTTGGGTTCATACACTACATATAGGTTAAATTCTCTGTGCTTTTGGCATCGTGTAGAGTTCTGCTGGAATGTTGTTGCAGGGGATGAGGGATGTCAGTCAAGATAGCTCATTAGAATAATATACCACACCCCCAACCTTTCTCAGCATCTCAAGATCTGTCTATTTCTGTTTTTTTTTTTTATGCAGATTTTGCAAACATCAATATAATATATGATCAAATAACTACAACTTTGCCACTTGTGTTGATATGATACACATCTTTTCATGTTCACCTTATCTGCCATGTCCTCTCCGTGTGTGCCTTGTTATTTCATCGTAAACATCCGTTACCATTCGTCTCCACCCGCTCCCAGATGAAGAGGAGGAGCCAATTATGTATTACTCCAGCCCAGTTCACTCATTTGACGCAGAAGCAGGTGTGTCCCTCTTCTGTTTAACCCTGTAACTCTTAGAGGTCAGGGCCTTAATCTGTGTTTTTGTTTCCTCCACTGGAAACCCCTAGCACCTTATAGACACACCGCAAAAAACATCTTAGCATCTTAAGACGGTAAGCATGGTCAGCACAAAATGGTCCCAAGACCATGGCAGTACATACACTATGGGCCCACACATACATACCGATTACAAACACTGTGCTTTTGGTGTGGGAGAAACATAAGTGCACACACATACGCTCTCACAACCACGCACACCATGCTGGCAGAGCAAGGAGTTTCCAGTAGATTGCACTTCCTCCTCCATCCCTCCATCTGTTTGCATATTTCTCCATTCTTTCAGTGTCACATGACCATCCTTTTCAAGTGTGTGTATGTGTGTGTCAGATATGCCGAGTGGAGATGACCGTTCACTACGTCTTTGGTCCGTATTGCTGCCAAACTGTGCCAGAATTTGTTTGGAGCAAAGCGACCTTCACGGTGGCTCTGTTCATTTGGTCTGGAACTGGGTTGACATTAAGCGTTCTCACTCGTCCTAATGAACGGCGCTAACATATATTAGGGTTTGTTTGAATCAAACGAGGCCTGCCAAGGGTAAACACGTCCTCGGTAGGCCGTGGATATGACGGGGGTAGTTACCACCTGCGTTGGTTGCCCCTATTTCACCTCCGATAGGTCTGATCCATTGTTTTTAAGCCTGGTTTAGTTCTACTTTGTTTCGTTTTTTTCGTTTCGATTTTTCATTCAGACTTTTCTGGATGTTTCATTTCATTACAAATGTTTGTATTCTGCAAGATTGCTTAACGTGTAACACTGTGTTCCCTTTTATTTTAAACTCCAGGCTTGTTTTCAGCAACGACCAAAACATTTCAATTTGTGCATCATTTCGCACACGTACATCGATCAGCCAAAACATTAACACCACCGACAGATGAAGGGTATAACATCGACTGTCGAATTTTGTCACCACAATGGCATGTGTGAGTGGGGTGGGATATATTAGACAGCAAGTAAACAGTCAGTTCTTGAAGCTGATGTGCTGGAAGCAGCAAAAATGGGCGAGGGTAAGGATGTGATCCACTTGGCCAAGGGCCTTATTGTGATGGCTAGACAACTGATTTTCCAGGTGTGCAGTAGTTCGTGTCTACCAAAAGTAAACAAAGGAAGAAAACGAATGAATCTGCAGAGGGGTCATGGGCATCCGAGGCTCACTAACGCATGTGGGGAGTGAAGGCTAGCCTACCTGGTCCGATCCCACAGAAGAGCTACTGTGGTTTAAAAAGTGAGACTGATAGAAAGGGGTCCGAACACACAGTGCACCACAGTCAGAGCTGTTCCAGCAGCAGGAGGGACCTACTCAGTATAAGGAAGGCGGGGTTAATGTTATAGCTGATCGGTGTATAATGAATGTATAATGAATGATATTATATTATATATTTTTTTTAGATTATTATATTATGTTTTATTTCATATCTAAATTATGTATGCAACCGAATCAGTTCACCTCCATAGAGTGTAAGTTGTGGAATTGAAAGTGTGTTAAGTGTGTATGTTCATTGTGTGTGTCCTCTTATTGCTCTGTGCATGAAAGACTATGAGGAAAGGCCTCAGGGGCCACCAGCAAATGGAAGGAAAGGCAAGTGCTGAGTGAGGTGTGGACTTGCAGTGAACTACTGTCCTCTCAGATAGGCATTCTGAACAAACTACCTGTGTTTTAGGACCCAACTCATATATTTGCAGACGACGATGACCGATATCGAAGGTCCTGCAGTTGAAGAACATATATTGAATGACTTGTAGTAACCAGATCTCTAAGGACCTGAATAGACTCATTTCTGATCATAAAACAGCCAATAAGTTACAACAGAAATTGCCGGGAGGCTCCGCCCACCTCCATAACTATGTATTAGTTTAAACCTAAACTGTAGTTTTAGTTTTAAAAAACTGACCCTTGCTCCCACATGCTACTGAGCCTAAACTGGTGGCATCTGCTTTATTTTTGATCATATTAAATCATAGCAGTCGTTAGTTCTGATATCGGTCACATCGTGCGTTTTTTTGCTATCGGTTGGGCCCTAGTGTGTGTGCATGTGTTTACAATTTCTGTGGCTCCCACTTTTCTCTAACTCCCACTCTGCCTCTCAATATACTTTCTAGGTCAGCCTGTCCCTTCTTGACATTCTGTTCTCTCTCTCTCTCACTCTCCTAACTCTCTGCGCCTCACTCGGGCTTTTTCTTTTTCCCTTCTTTGTTTGATCATTCCGAGGCAGCCTTTCCCATGCACTGCGCTGTGAATAACTCGAAGGATTCAGGCAGATTGTGTTAAATAAAAGCGATCGGCGCTCACAGCGAAGCCTCATCAGCGCACCGTCCCCGTAGCTAAATGTCTGTCCATCTCGCTCGCTGCCCCTTAATCCGACCTGCCGGTCCAGTCAAGTGTGCACTCATTAGTGCGCACCACCATACTCACTCTAAATGAGACTGAGCTCAGCTCTTCCCTCTCAGCTTCACCTGCAAAAGCCCGTCAACCTGATTCAAATGATGAGCACGAACTGTAAGCCCGTTTTGTGACAGTTTTAGACCATCTTTTCCATTGTAAAGTTAAGGTAATTGTGAAGTTCGAAGGAGTATGAGAACGATAAGGACATTAGGTCCAATTTCTTTACGAGTTTATGCATTTCACCTTTGACTTTGTATAAAAACAACGGACGGAGAAAATTTGAACAGCGTGTGGTTTTTTTTACCAAGTATGTGACACTTACAACGAAAGACCAGCAGATGGAGCAAAATCCTACCAGGAAAGGAGCTGTTCACTGTGAAAGTGCTGAAATGGTAGAACTAGGAACTTAGAGATAGAGACAGACAGACGACAGACAGACAGATACTTTATAAAATCCAGATTCCTGTGGAAACTTTACATTCAGAATGGCGAAATATCAGTGATGAACTGGAGGAAGGACATGACGTGCAGTTGTCGACTCATCTTCTCTAGTGAACACATTTAGCCCATTTGCACAATTCGTATACGTTTGTAAAAAATAAAAAATGTACATTTTTCCAATTCAAATGTTTAATACACATTTTAATTTTGTATATATTGCAAAAACATCATTATTTGAAGACCCACTGGTTTCATTTTTTTGTATTTTGTCCATTATTGTGTCATTTGTGTGCTTTTATGTAGCAAAAACAGTCATAACCCAGTGTTACTCGCGCGTTGTTCAGCTGCTCAATCGCCCTGAAAATTAAGGCATTTTTGTTATTGTGTCTTTAAGACATATGTGAGTTAACTCTGTGCATTTGTCAGCCAAACGTGCTTCTTTTATTAACAGCAGTGCAGGTTTACTCACTCCCTAGACCTTAAGGGTGAATGGTTTGGGCTAAACCCCTGTAGTCTGAAAAGCAGATATTTGTAAATGCATTGGTCATTGTGACCTTCTGAGGACCTTAGCTGTCCTATGTGTATTGTATGGACTAGAGTTTAATGAGCTACTAAATAAGTAGATTTAACATTATTGTATATTACATTGTAAGTACATTTTAGATACTTTAGATGAACGTTTCTAGTACAGATTGTAGTGGCTACTTACTTATGCTTATCAGAATTTCAACATCTTAAAAGACACGGTCATCTCTGGGTTATTTACTCTGGGATGTCGTTAAACCTTTGAGTACAGTGAAGAAGCAGCTAGTCTTCCCACTGCTGCAGACAGCATAGCAAACCGTGTGTTTTTTTCTCTGATCATGTTTACTGACCTGCATTGGTAGAAGTGACGTGGGAGGACCAGCGACACATGCACAACGGTTCGGTTCCTGCTAATGGCCACCCCCCTATGGCTCCACCAGGTTGGTCCTGCCCTGATTGGACGTTTGCTTTCCTCTGGCCTTGTTTCCTTTCTTCCACACCAGACTGCGTGCTTTTTTTCCTCTCTTTCTTTAAACGAGTCTAAAGCCTGACTGTATCCTGGGCCATAAAGGAGAAGACTGGCGATCGCGATGTAAAGAAAGTGCAGTGACACATTTGGAAAAAGAATGAGGCTGTAGAACATTGTTTTTCAGAATATTGGTCTTTGCGAGACTAGCGAGCGAACCCCCCGTGTTTTTAACTGTGTGCTGGGAGCATCTGCACCAATAACAGTATCAGATGGATGTTTCTGCGGGTAGTTTGATGAAACAAGGCAATTTGTTCAAGAAAAGTAGTCCGTCTCAGTCAAAAGGACGCAGACGTGTGTACAACCATGCGTCAGTGTGTTTTTAATGTTGAAAGGCCTATCACAGATGCCATATGTAGCAGTATAGTCACAATGCTAGTATTTTGTCCACACTGTGCAAACCTAATAAGAGCAGATTAAACTCATATTAACTGGGTGGTTGCCATGGCGTTTTTAATGCAGTGAAAGAAATACACAGTGTATATTGACAGAACCTCCTGAGACATGCAGCATAATCCTGATACTGGTTATTATATGTCGCCTGAATATAAAGCGCTGTGTCATGTAGTGGGCAGTGGTGGCCTAGTGGTTAGGACACTGCCTTTGAGACCTGAAGGTCTCAGGTTCGAGTCCCGGCCCG
>JBBPDA010000001.1:3917109-3927757 GCA_037974385.1 Arnoldichthys spilopterus
TGTAAAGCTGCTTTGTGACAACGTCAGTTGTAAAAAGCGCTATACAAATAAACTTGACTTGACTTGACTTGACTACAGGATCCCTATGTGCTGTGAAAGGAAAGTGACTTTTTGTCCTTGTGAACACACTCAAGCATCACAATGAAATGTGACCTCTGATGTAACCTATCACACGTGGGGCAGCGGGAGCAGTGTAGAGGTAGTGGTGCCCAGACCGGGACTTGAACCTGCGACCTTCAGGTCCGAAGGACAATGTCCTTAACTAGGCCACCACTGCCGCAATTGATTATGTGTTTATCCAATGACAATATTGTGCTGTTTATTCTGCATTTCTTAACTAATAATGTGTCGTCTCATTTCTGCTGCATTTATTTCAGATGTAAATACATAATTGAATATTTTCTCATTTTTTAACATGAGCTCATGCAGCTGTTACTATCATGCAGAAATGATTGCTGGAGGTTTAAATGCCCACAGAGGCATTAGTTGTGATGGGGTCAAACTCAAAGCAAAGCAGTCTTCCTCAATCTCATAACTGCATATCATAGATATTGTAGTAGTTACTGACTAATAAGCCTTAAGATGAAGATTAGCCTGGAGTTTAAAGGCCTAGAAAGGTCTTAATAGGGTTTCCCTGTTGATGTGGGTTGTGTGACATCTGGCGCCAGTGACCCTGTTGCAGCCAGCCCCTGACCTGTTGTGCAGGCTGGGCATGAGTGGGCGGCACAGTGGCACAGGGCGGGGCAGAGCAAGCAGCAGGGTCACGTGTGGGTGCACAGCTCCCGCCACTTCCCCAGCTAAGATGAGCAGCAGGTCTGATACAGCAAGTCAGCTGTCACCTTGCATCAGATGAGGAAGCCCCAAGGAGCTGTGCGTGGTTGTGTGTGCGTGTGTGTGTGTGTGCGTGTGTGTGTGTGTGGAGGTGGAGAGGAGTGTGTTGCATTCTGTCTGGATAAAAGGGCACTAGTAACACAATAGTGCCAAGCACTGCACATCACATTGTCTGGTTTGCCTCAGTGTTGTACTAAGGGAGAATGGACTTCGACGCTTAGTTGCCACTTCATTAAAAACACAAACCTTCTGAGCTGTAGTCTAGCTGTTACAATGGACAGTAGCATGTTATTGGGGGCACCACTATGAGTAGAATGCATTAGAAGGGTGTTGTGCTTCTGCTTCGAATAGTCCGTTTGAAGAACTCTGAGATTTCTGGTAGATCTTTGGTTGATAATTTTGGCTTTTTCTTCTGTGCAGATTTCTAGTGCTGCTCTCTACATTCGAGCACAAGGTTTATTTTAAAGCCATGACTGATTATCTCTTTTATTCCCCCTGTCTTTTTGCAGAAGCTGGAGGAAAGAAGTTGCGTAGCACGATCCAGAGGAGCACAGAAACGGGCCTGGCTGTGGAGATGAGAAACAGAATGACACGGCAGGCTAGTCGCGAGTCCACAGACGGGAGCATGAATAGCTTCAGCTCGGAGGGAAAGTTAGTATCACATGCATACTCAGTCCTGTTGGAGCTGGATTCGTTTTACCTGCTTGTAGCTGTGTAGTAACTGTGGAATGATGACGGCTTTCTGCTGTTAGCTGGATTTAGAGAGTCCTCGGTTGTTCTGTTCCTATCCATCTATAAGTAACAGTATAACAAAACCAGCGAAATCACAAATATGCTTTTGCCTCTACTAATTCACCGTCATGTGTCTTACACATTACACAGCCGCCTGTGTTAAAAATAATCCAGCCTCCAGCATCCTGCTTTAATGCTTCGTTCACCTGTCTAGAATCTGAAAGTAACCAGAGTCTCTCTTATAGTCTCATCTTCCCTGGAGTGCGACTGTCGTCAGACAGCCAATTCAGTGACTTCCTGGATGGACTAGGCCCTGCCCAGCTGGTGGGACGACAGACATTGGCTACACCTCCTATGGGTATGATCCAAAAGTAAACTCCTTCCTAAACCAGTCCTGAAGTACTCCTGCCTTGTACACTTTAGTGTTTTCCCTCGCCCAGCTTCCCTAACCTAACGAATCAGATAAATACCCAGCTGCTGAAGTGGGGTTGTCACGGGCAGTGGGTACTGGAGGGCCAGTTTTGGACCTATTGCTTTTATTTCAATATACCAACTTTTTGCCTCACTTTGTACACATTCTTCGTGACCTAAGAGCCAAATCCCACAATAAGAGATAAAATGCTTCACTATGGCTTTGTTATGATTTTACACTGCCGGTCGTTCATTCTGGACTATTGCAACATTCAGGTGACATTCAAATTGGGATGGTGGAGAAGAAAGGAGCTCTGGAGGTGGAGGTCATTCGGGCCAGAGGCCTTGTGGGGAAACCAGGATCCAAGGCACTGCCAGGTACGAATCCAAATGGATCACTGAATTGTATCAGTGTTTTTTAAAGTAAATCCTTACCAGTATCTAAACTCATTCAACTCTGTCAATTTCCGTTTAGCCCCCTATGTGAAGGTCTACCTTTTGGAGAACGGAGCCTGCATAGCCAAAAAGAAAACAAAAGTAGCACGCAAAACCTTGGACCCTCTGTACCAGCAGCAACTGTCATTCGAGGAGAGTCCAGGAGGGAAGGTCTTACAGGTGAGAAGCTTGTTTGCCATGCAACATAAAAAACGTTCACTTTTTATGGTCATTTTGCTATCTTGCCATGTCTTGGGTTTGTGATGACTGGGCACTAATAGCAATTCCATTCCATTTTTCCCACCAGATCATCGTATGGGGAGACTATGGGCGAATGGACCATAAATCTTTTATGGGGGCCGTTCAGATACTTTTAGACGAGCTGGACTTGTCCAACATGGTGATTGGCTGGTTCAAGCTCTTTCCTCCTTCCTCATTGGTGGACCCGACTTTGGCCCCCTTGACAAGAAGAGCTTCCCAGACGTCTCTGGACAGCGGGTCTGGACCATTTGGTCGTTCGTAGCGGTGTGCTGATGGGTAGCGTTGTTGTAGCAGCCAGTGGGCGGGAGTTTTCAGATTTGCGATGGGTCGCGCCCCTCCCCCCAGTAACACACTGCATGCTTGGTGTTGTGTCTTCTGAGCCTGTTTCTTAGGGGTGAAAATAAAAGCGATCCTGTGTTTGCTCGCAAAAAAAAAAAAGATAATAAATAAAACCTGAAACCTCGCACACGTTGTGCATGAAGAGCGCCCCCTACAGATGGGGAACAGGCAGACGAAGGAAGCTGGAAGTGGACTCCTGTTTTGTCCTATTTGAAGCCATTGGGTATGGGTTTGAACTAGGAACCAGTCACTGAGTTCTACAGAAGCCCTGTTTTTTTGAAACACACCGAGAAAAAAAAAAAATGTTAACGTTAAGTTTTATTTTTCTTCCATTTTTGTTCATTGTTTGTTTTAATGTATTTGTATATGAATGGGCTAAGTGTTTCTTATCAGAGCCTGGGTCATGCCATGCCAACAGATCCAGAGATACACACTGAGAGTGAAGGAGAATTACGGAGACTGCGCAGAGTACGAGCCCTAATCAGTGGCCACAACCTTAAATCACCTGCACAGATATGCACACATTCTAGTTGATCACGAGACTGTTTGTAGATTTTTTAAATGCAATACAGAGAAAGCTGTCAGGAACTGCAATGTGAAGGTCTGAAATCTGCCGGATGACTTTTTTGTGATCGAACTGAATGGTTTCTCTGTCGACTGTGTATGAAATTGAAAGGGGACTCTCTTTGTTTTTTTTTTTTTATTTATTTTTTTTATTTCTTTTACTTCATTTTTTTTTTTTTTTTGCATGGACACAAGTTTAGCTGAATCTAAAGAAGTCATTATTTTCTTGAGATTGCAACTTGCAAAAAAGAAAATTGAAAAAAAGAGATACAAATGAAACAGATCAGCCATTTTCAACAATTTATATTATTTTTAAAGAGAAATTTCACTAGTGCATGGTTTTCATGGGGAGTGAATGCAATGGCGTGATTCAAAAAAAAAGAGAAACCCTGTTTTATTATCTTTAGGGCCATTCTGTGGTCTGTCGTATTTTTACGGACATACTGATAAACTAAGAAACTTAAGAAACTTTCAAATTTATTTACAGAAAAAAAAAGAATCCTGTTTATGTGACAAAGAGGTGAAGAAAATAGAAATTTAAGATTTATTTACCTTTTAAGGCGGACGCCTTACAAAGATAATGTGCAAATTGTACACGTTTCTTTTCTCTCCCTTGTCCCAGGGTAACCGTTGTACGTTTCATTGCTGCTGTCGTCAGATTTTTCCCTGATATTGTCCTGATGTTTCTGCAGGGCTGTTGAGTTCGTACAGTCTTGTGTTCTGTTAGTTTGTACTTCATTTGAATTTGACTGATTTAACAAGCATGTTGAAAAGGATTTTCTGCAACATGGCTTGGGCACACCGTGCAGTAACACAGCATGTTTTGATAAAGATGATATTTGGAAGACAAAAAAAAAAAAAAAAAAAGAGTAACATTTTTTGCAGTTTCTTGTACAGTGCATGTCGACTATCTTACTTTCGTCCCTGAGCCCCAATTGAACTGTAAGACGATTTGGTCTTAAGCGGACCACCTCGGTACAATTTTCAATGAAACATTCCACCCAATGACGTCGTACCTTTTGGAGGGTTCTTAAAACAGATAATGTGATTAGGCAAATTTTGTATCCTGATGGAACTAGTTCAGAAGAATATTTACCCCTCGACTCCCTGTGCCAGTGTTCTGGATGAAATTAATTGGACCTAAAACTGAATTTGCAAGAGGTTCCCTGCATCTCGCAGACAACTGCAGTATTGTGCTGTGCAGTTTTACAGAAATCACACTGCTGGAACTCAGTAGATGAGTTGGGTTGCATGACTTGGAAATTTTGCCACATAATATGAGTTTCTAGACTTTAGTTTTCTTGCTTAGTTTTGAGAAAGTAAAGTTCATTTAATATATTTTTGTTAGTTTATTTACAAGCCAAGACCGATTAATTTTTTATTTTCTATTTTTAGTAATTATCAAAACTTCTCATATCTGGGAAGTAGATGACTCTTATAGTTATAAAAAAAAGTCTGAATGGAACTATATGGAGACATTATTCCTCTTCCATGTATATTGAATTATATTTTGATGTTCATTCAATATCTTTTTTTTTTTTCTGTAACAAGCTATATATAGTTTCCCTCTGATTTCAATTGTACATATTAGGTGTCAGAAGTCATGGGGTTTGGATAAAAGAAAAATAATCACACATCTATAGATAAGAATCTTGCGGAATTGGGATAATGTCTCATTTGATGACAGAGACATGTTATATACCCTTTTGAATGCCTTCTCTTTTTTTTCTGGTGCAATGTGTTCATGCCAAGGCTATGTCTTGGTCAAGTATGGTTGAGTACAGAGATTTATGTAAGTTATTTTTCAAATTAAACAATAAAAAATGGATACTACACTGAACTCGAGTGCTGGAGATCTTGAATCAGTAAAAATGACCCTCTTCAAACCTTGGGAAGAACATCATGGCAATGACCTGATGGTTAACAGGTTTTAAAATAGCTGCCTTGCTTATATAGGGAGGGCAACAGAATAAGTCAGTGGTGCCCAGGCTGGGATTTGAACCTGCGACCTTTGGATCACAAGGACACGGTCCAAACCACTAGGCCACCACTGCTCAATCATTGGGCTATTGGCTTGCTGATGAAATGTGTTTATCCTACTTCAACTACATTATAATAATAATATTGTGCTGTTTAATCTGCATTTCTTCACCAGTAATGCCTCGTCTCATTTCTGCTGCATTTATTTCAGATGTAAATAACATAACTGAATATTTTCACATCGTGATATTTACATTTATTCATTTGGCTGACGCTTTTATCCAAAGCGACTTCCAAGACGTGAAGCAGTGTAGTGGGACGGTACCTTGCTCAAGGGTACCTCAGTAGTGCCCAAGCCAGGACTTGAACCTGCGACTTTCAGGGCCGTAGCGCAATGTCCTAACCACTAGGCCACCTGTGATAAAAAAAACACAGAAACTATTGGATGAATTTAAATAATCCTTGACTTTCAGACAGTGAACTGGACAAACCAAAAAAGAGGAAGGGAAACCCACGCTTTTGCCTACCCCTGTAAATATAAGCAGTTTTTTCAACTTCTTCATGAACAGCTTGGTGGCGGTGAGTCCGGCTTATGAGCTGACTCATGGTAAGTATGAGCAAGCACTGTGTGGTTTTGGCTAAATAAAAACACAAATAAAAAAAGAGGAAATTTGTTCTTTCTACCATTTTTGGAGCAGACTCCAGTGTCTACACATCTTCCCTGTGCATTTACTTTGAAGGTAGGTGGAGGTAACCTCACATCAAATCTTTGTTGCGCTGCTTAAAGAAGAAAGGGAGATAAATACACAATATTGGCTCAGTCCAGACAGCTCAGCTCTTGGAGATCTTGACCTTCAGGAATGTCCATGATTCAGTCAGCATATTTAGAAACCTCTGAACTGTGAGTAGTACTTTGTGTTTTTCTAGTGCTGATGATGAGCCCAGATTTTTGTCTAAAGGACCACACACCCTCAAATTATTTTTGAGGTTATGTGTAAGTAAGGTTATGTGATCCTTCTGACAAAAATCTGCCAATATTGAACTGGGAGGTTAATTTTTGAAGGTATGCATGTACCTTCAAAGAGGAACCACCCAGAAAAATGAAACAGAGATTTACTAAAAAATGATTTAAAACTGATGAAAATCTTTTAGAGTTTTTAAAGTTGAATGTGTCAATGTCAATGTAGTAATTAAATGCATCTCTAAACCTTTATAAAAAATCTTTTAACAAGTGAATCTGTGATAGTGAATCAAGGATTTTCAATGTGATTGTACTGGAAACAGCCTTTCACGCCTAAATTTCAACTTCCAAGTAGTCTTACAAACCACTAGCAGACAAAAAAGGACTGTAAAAATGTGTCTAGTCGCTTGCCAGCTGGTTTTTAATCTTTTGGCTTGTCAGCATTTTACATGAGGCCTTTATGCTTTAAAATGTCAGTTCACAAACTTTGTTGGTCTTAGTCAGTCTGTGATTTGGCAAGAGACAATGCCTCTCGTAGGCAAAGAGGTTTTAAATTCTTCTTGCACCTTGAAAACTATGATACATTTCACAACAGCAATTTTTCCATCTGTTTCCAGATAACAAATCAGCCATGGTGACAAACCCAGGTAAGCTAAAGGCAATCATTAATAAGACTTCATCCAGGATTTGTGGTGTCTACACAGCAAGGAGTCGAACAAGCAGGACAGAGAAGCTTCTTCTCATCGTCACCAGTCTCACCACCAGTCTCGTTCTGGCGGTTCTTCTCTTTCTTGCCCTCCTCCTCCCATTTAAATGTAGCTTCAGGGCATCCTTTGCTACAACTGCTGCAGTTTGGCTCTGCATCACTATAGCCATGTACTTCTCTCAGAGAGTTCGCTGCTTTGGGACTCTCTTTCTGATGTCCATCAGTTTAAAGCAAGGCAGGAACCTGCTTATCACGGCCGGCACGACAGTAGTGATCTTCTTGAACGTTCATAACATCCTGAAGAACCTCAGAGGACTTGATAAGAGTCTGCTCTGCACTATTGAGGAAAAATTAGTGGCCATCGATCTACCACCCCTTCGCAATTACATCCAAATGTTGCAGTGGGTGGCTCGCCAACTCAAAAAAGGCCTAACAAGCAATTTCGGGAGTTTCTATACAAACTTCACTCTTAAGCCAACCATACACTCGCAGAACTTCACCAACAAAATGGCAGAAGCCAAAAGAGTCCTGAATGAAAATGCAGAGAAAGTGCTGACTGTAATTGACACAGTGTCCACCATAGGAAAGACAGTATCTCCATTTTTGGGTGTAGTGCTTTTAGTCGTCCTCACAGCATTGTACCTGAGGAGGTTTCGCTCGGATCCAGAACACAACAACATCTTCATCACCAGAAACTTCATAAAGTATGATGAAAGTCAGCGTCTGCAGGGGAAGCCCTCAGTCCTCCCACTCAGCAAGGAGGAGCTAAAATGTTACGTTATGGTTCCATCTGCCAGTTTTTCCAAAAAGGAAGTGAAAGCCATGCTTAAGTTCAGCATCCCCATTGTAACACACAGCCTGGCCTGGCTCTTCTTCGTTGGAATTGACGCTCTGTTGTACTGGATCATCATCACTTTGAAGAGGCGGCTGGAGGAGCTAGAGCCCCTTCATGTTCCTGTGGCACTGAAAGAGGAGGTAAAATCATCTAAACACTGTTCTTCATACTGAGGCCAAGCAATCAGCATCAACACTAATGTACTTGTGTATCCACTGGGATCCTCTTTAGTTTTAGATTCAGTCTCAATAGCTGTTCTGTTGTAAGCAAAATTAAGCTCAATTGTGTCAGCATGTCATTATGATCTATCACTCTACCACAAGCTTGGAGAGTCCTAAACTTAGATATGGCCCATGTTACCGGAGTTTACAAGCTATAAATGTATCATGTATCAGCAGCCATGTATATTTTGTCCACTGACATTGACTAATACTGAAAAACATGTGATGCAGATTTTTTTTTTGTTATAATTATTATTATAATCCTCAGTTAATTCACTTTTCTGGTGCTGTTTATTATCTAAAAACATGATCAATGCTGAGCAGCTTAACATGTTGACATATCTGCATGTATTTAAAGGATCAGGTGAAACTGTCGATTAGCATTAATGTTAGGCTAAGGTCCTGGGTTAGATTTAGGATTTGGTTTAGAGTTAAGGCTACAGTAAAGGATTGGAATTAGTGTGACAGATTTAATTGGTATTTTGCAGACCATAGGAACTATTTAGCACCAGTGGAAAAAGTGACACAAAGTGGTTTTCTCATTTCCTTGCCATGCAGGCACATTTTCAAAACAGCAATTGATTTTGCATGCGTTTCCTGCTCGCAGGTCTTTTAAAGCCGTATTGCTATTTTCAGGGAGAGAAATGACATTGTTCTTTAAACTCAGTGGCGTATTATTATAGCATATTTAAGTGGTGCCTTTTAAAGTGCAGCTGCCCAACATTTATTACGAACACAGGTACATGCTTGTACTTTACTATTGGTTTTTTCATTTTGTTTGGTTATTCAATTTAATTATTTTCACATAAATGATGTGTTTGCGCTTTTCACTTTGCGCACAAGCAGGTCAGTTTTTAATCTGGTTTGCTGGGTAAACACGCCAATACCATAGCGTTCCTCCAACGCTCATGTGCCCTGCCTTTTAAAGGTGATGTGCCATGCCATTCTGATTGGTTTACTGGATGTTGAGCCCAGAACAAACCTCTACAAAATTAAGAGAGTTATGACAAATTTTTCCACCTTGTTCTGGTGCAACGTCTAAATAGCAAAATGGATTTGGACATGCTCGTGAATTTGGTTTTGCCTTGTGCTTTATGCTCTACATTACATCGTCAATGCTTTATGTGTTCGATTGTGGCACACTGTATGACTGCAGGAGGGGAAAGAATTCTGAGAACTTGGGCTGATGTTCTGGATAGCTTTTAGAAGCTAGAAGACCCTATTTCCTCTTAATGAAAAGAGGAAGGAAGGGAAGTAAGGACAAAGAGGAAAGAGGGAATTTGTGGAGTGTGAAAATTTTGTCCTGGAAACATACATTTATCGTACACTAAGGAGGTGGAGATCTTTATTTTGGAAGCTGTCTTGTGGACCAAAATTCCACCTCATGCTCTGAAAACTGGCACTTATGCCTCTTGAAGAGATTAATATAGAGCACCAAGCATTCAGTATGGATATGTTACTAATCAGTGTTGGCTAATTGATTCAAATATGCAATCACTGTCTGGGTTACTTGGTGTGGAAGAGCACCAGAGCTGTTGAATGAGTTGCTTTGCACTGCTTTATCCCTTTGACTTTCTGTTTGTTTCTTCTCCTTCTCCGTCCTTTACTGAGACAGAAAGGAACTTTTTTAGTAGGCGTTGCCATCGAGGGAGATAAAAAGGTGTACAACTTTTCCTACGATGTCCCCATTTTTGAAAAAAACTGCCTCCCGGAACCAGAACTGTGGCTCTATAAATCTCTGACCCCTCTGTCAGTCATTCTTGGCTTGCTGGTGCTTCTGGCCATATTGTCTTCAAAGCTTGACCAGCTGAGGCTCCTGGTGTCTGAGCAGTTCTTTTCTGACCAAGCTGCAGAGAGGATTGCTGTTCTTCATGCAAAAATCCTGAGCAGGAGATCCAGGTGTGAGATCAAGACTGCAAAAACAACCCTGAAGAGCTTTGCCACACAGGTTGGATATCTCACACTTTTGCTTTTTCACTGATCAAAACAGGTTTATACGACATTCCAGTAGTATGTTTGCGTCTAGACTGGACTGTGTCATAGACCCGAATAATCCCAATAGTGAAAATGAGTTTTGGGATTCATATCCAGTGTATTTAGTATTCAGAAGCTTTGTCTTATTTTCAAGCCACAAAATGAACATTTAATACACACACATTTAATGGTTGAAAAAACAGATTTAATAAAAAGGATTAATATCCACATTTCATCATCTCATGATGCCAGAAAAGTGCACTTCTCACTCAGTCAGTATAAAAGCAAAGATGCTCAAGAAAGGTTGGATTAAAGCTGGATTAAAGACTCTAATGAGGCTGAATCTAAAACTGGGAGCTCAGAGCCTCAAACATTTAGTGGTTGTCTTCCTTCCATCA
>JBBPDA010000001.1:3939262-3949654 GCA_037974385.1 Arnoldichthys spilopterus
CAATGCCTGTAAAGAGTAATTATACTTTCAGCTCAGACAATACAAAATAAAAGTCATTCACGCAACAAAATGTCGCCATGATCAAATCTATTTCAAGATTAGCATGACATGTATAAATGTATCACATATTAATTAAATATAAACATTAATGAAAAATAATAATAATGTATTGTTCTCCTTGGGTTTCAGTTTGCATGGATATCATCTTGTTTTCTTCTTCATTGACAGGCCCGAACATGTCCACCCTCTCACAAAAACGTTTTTAATAAAACCGCAGTGAGATGGTGTATCCTTGATAATGGGAAGCCGGTTTTGCATTAAATGTTCCACCCTGTCACATTCTCTGCTGCAAGTTTAGCGTGACAGGGCTGTACTCTCATTGGTTGTTTTGCACAAAAAAAAAAATCTGGTTTGGGTGGAAGCAATAAACTTAAAAATAACTTTTCGGCACTAACTTTATAAAATGACTATGAAACAAAGTAAAACTGCCTAAAATCAAATAATAACAGGCAAACAATGAAAAAAAAATCAGGTTTAATGAAACTTTTTTTTTCTTGTCTTGTCATGCCTTCACTCCCATGAAGACAGACATCTTCAGCTGCCCCCAGAGAGGGCCTCTACTGCACATTCCTTAGTGCTAAAGACTACATAAATCAAACTTCTCCCAACCATGCACAGAGATGCCATTGGCAGTTAGAGGAATACTAACCCTGCTACAAAGTACAAAAGACAGAACCAATTTGTAAATTAATGACCAGGAGCAAATTATGCAAATGAGGAAATAACTAATGAGGTCACACTAGCATCCAATCATTCTTGGATATATTAGCTTTTTTGGTAATTGTAGGCCTGCAAGAACTCACAGAAGGGAACATTCCTGTCAGGAAGAAGGAACCATGGCTAATTTATCTGTTTTTGGAAGTGTATGTCAAATTTTTGGCTTATGTTGAAAGTGTGATTTTTATCTCATAATAATGGCTTATTCCTGAGGTTTGTGAGAATATATTTGAAAACAATTACAAACCTTATCTCCGGAAAAGTTGGAACATTTTTTGTAATCTTTGCAAGCAACAATGAGTCATGGCTCACATCCTTGTGCTAAAATTCACGAGATAATTTAGTTCAAAAGGAACATTTTTCAATGCAAGATTATGGCATAATATTCTGAAACAATTCAGAGAATTCAGGGACATCTGAATATTTTCTCCTCCACCTGCAGGAATGGGCTTCTCAGACCCCATCACTCCATTTTTCTGTTGACATTATGCTGAGCAAGTGTAAAGTTTGCCACATGATGGTGCTGTTCCTACATGTATGGGAAAAACAGACATCTGAGATGTAGAGACTGATGGGGGGAAAGGCCACTTCCCAGATTCTCTTCCCAGCTATTTCAAACTGTGGACAAAATCGCAAGATTTAATTGAGCTTACTATAAAACTTCATTGGCCAAACCTGCCAAATAGTTCTGGAACTGAAAAAGAAAGAAAAGTATTGATGTCTAATAGAAGCAGCCTAAGTCTCTGTATGTATGTATATATATATATATATATAGACATGAATCTTTTTATTTAAAAAATACAATTCAAAAATTAAAAAAAAAACTTATTAAAAAAAACTGATAGAAATGTAAATAATTTAACTCTTTATTTTGAAGAAATGTCATAAATGTCACACTGTTCATTGTTCAACCCTCATTGATCCACTATTCTTCAATACTCCCTTTCTGGCTTTGTTAATGGATATATGTTTATATCCACAGTTTGTCACTATAGGCACTTTCTGGAATAACTTTGTAGTAATTATTTCATAGTAATTATTGTTTTTATGATGAAAAATGACATTTTAAGAACTTTTTAAACTTCTGTTGTAAGGTACTTTCTCGTACTAAAGGAACCATGAGTGACGAAGCTAAATAGTAATTGGTCCAGACTAAAGTTTACGGTGACTGCAGCCACCATTTTTAAACAGTGTGAACTTGAAGAAGACAGTGAAGTGCAGGCTTTACTGAGATGATACGCAACAGAGTAAATACAGCAGGGTTTTGTCATAGTGTCCCCCATCTTTTCTTATGCGGTCAATATACCAGCCATCAGCTGGCTTACGTCACTTCAGTGTTCCTACTGCTGGTGCAAAAGCAAACTGAAAACCGCAAATTTCAAAAAGTCTCTAGAACTGTTTGGTCTGAAAGTGCCTTAGGACAGTTACAGTTAACTGATTTTGAAAAATGTTCTACTGTAGTGAAACTCACAAGGTCAGATTTTTTCACAGTGGTGGTGATAGGAACCAGACGTCCGAAGTGTATGTAACCTTACAAAAAATCACCTGAAATGATAATGAATGTCTGTGATGTTGTTATACTTATGATAAGATTTTGCCCTGAAAGATAGAAAATACATGCAAGGCGTTATATGATTTTGCTTATTTCACATTTACCACTATTGTACCATCGTCAGCATTACAAATATACACGCAGGAGACACCTGTTGGTTCACCGGTGGTTTTGGATATTGAATATAACGGCTGAGTTGTAGACATTGCAGTGCCTGGTTCCTATCACCACCACTGTAAGGTAAAGTCTCTTCACAATGGACCATTTCATATCCAACCACACAAAATGACTAGCGTTTTCTGAGGACTGAACTACGCAGAAACTTTGATAAAAGGGTGGAATTCCCCTTTAAGTAGGCCTATCCACCAAGCAGCACTGGCAGCTGTAGATGGCACTGCTAACTATAGAAACATATTCAGTGGTTGCCAGTGGCATCACACAGATGACACTGGTTGCATGTTGGCTAACTGTGCTCACTGTGTCTCACTGGACTGGGTGAATAATCACTTTTATGCCCTGCCCTGTTTATTAATTCATTAACGTGTCATGGTGTGACATCCTTTAGGCCCAGAACTGGGTTGCATCAGCTAGTGAACAGGAGCGTCCCCATATCTGCAGCCTGCTTTAGCCCATTTGACGCAGGGGAAACGTCGTCAATGTCACGTCATCTTTTTTGCAACTTTATTTGTTTTCCCTTCTTTAAGAAAACAGAAAAGCGAAACGCTCCGGAGAGACAAAGATGCATGTACTGGTGAGATAAGCAAGTCCTCTGGGCTTACAAATACCTCTCTGTCTCTCTCTCTTTCTCTCTCTCTCTTTCCCACACCACACACACACACACACACACACACACACACACAGTAAACACTACTGCATGCCTTAAGAGGATTTGCAGTGTGATGTGAAGTGCAATCAGTGTATGAAATGCTAACGAGAAAGTCGTGGTAGCTACACAGCACCTCTGTACACCGCTTAGGCTCTTTCAGTCCCTTCTCTCTAATTCAGAATTATTGAACATTCATAAAAAATATGGCTTAATTACAGGGGTGTGATGATACACTAAGCTGTGATAATTCATCAATATTTTTTTTTAAATAGGATTTTATTTAACCGATTGTCACACAATGCAAAACAATGCAGGTTTATTGCAAAATGCAAAACAAAGCAGGTGCATTATGAAATGTTTGAACTAATCATCTTTGGTTCTACTCTGAGTTATGGATTACTGAGTATGAATTATCATATGCAGTAAGTGACAGAACAATTTGAACACTGTTAAAGGTTTTGCAACATATAAATTGCAAAAATAAATAATTGGTTTAAGTGCAAACAACAAGGGGAAAACATAATCAGACCAGTGCTCTAGAGACCTGGTTTTTCTTCAAGAGCTAAGAGATGATTCCACCTCCAAAGGCCTGTCTGAGATATGCTCATGGTCTTTTACAGCAATATAAGCATGTCTACACTTTCTGTCAGCAGTTGAAGCCTTTGGGCGCAAACTCTGTCTCCAGCATTCTGGTTACGTAGGTGTCTTTCCATAGTACTTGTGATAGCCACATATCTTTGCATAGTACCCGTTTTACCTGCGATGTATGGAAATATTTATTTCTGTCATTATCATTTCCACTGGAATTCCAAAATGCTGCCACATAAACAATTTAAACATGGCGGGGACACTATAATGGGCAGTAGCTGCAGCACATGTTTATGAGGAACATTATTTCTGGAACACTTCAACCCTTCTATGATAATAATTGCAAATTCAGTGGAAGATCTGGACTTTGGGTTTAGAGAAGGGAGTAGTAGAAGAATCTGGGATCATTCATTATCAGCGTAATAAAGTATGTGGAGTTTTTTACAGGCCCTTGTCTAACGTTCCACTGATACCAGGATCAATAGGGAATGAAAAAGGAACCAGAACTCATTGTTTGCTTTTTTGATCCAGTGTTCGAAAGCTGAGTAATACTTCATAAGTGCAGACAGTTCACTTCAATGGGAAAAGACGTGAGAACCTAAAATAAGCAACTTGTTTCAGGTAGCAGGAAATTATGCTTTTCATTAACTTCATATAGTTGAACTTTAAAGCTGGATATTTGCGAACCCTGGAAGTGGGAATCAATAGAAAATATGAGCGCTGTTGTGCCTTAAAAAAGTGAAATAAAGTAAGGTCTTAGTTAATATGAACTTGTCTTACACAGTTACCAAACTATAGATTCCCTCCAAAGCCCATTCCCTCATATGAGGTGTGATTTTTGATCAATTCCAGTAAAGAAAATAGTGAGGTGACAGTCTGGTGTGACGAAGGGGAGCCACCCCATTGTCAAATCAACAGTGAAACATGGTGGTGGCAGCATCACATTGTGGGAGTTTTTTCTAACTAAACTCTGGCTTTTAAAAATAGAAAGAAAATAGAAAAGTCTCCAGAAAGATCATTGCACATTGCACAGTCATTGTGTTCCATGACGAATATGATAAATATATTGCGCAGGATAAATACAATTTTGGGTTTTGGGCTGACACATAATATTGACACAAGCAGAAAAAACTGGCCATAGATTTAAGATAAGGCACAACATTAAACCAACTGACATGGGAAGTAAGTAACATTGATTATCTCATTACAGTGGCACTGGTGTAGGAATGGGATATATGAGCAAGTGAATAGTCAGTTCTTGAAGATGTGATGGAATCTTGAAAATGAGTGAGCGTAAGGATCTGAGAGCCACATTGTGATAGATGGATGACTGCATTATTTCAGGTAGTTCATTGTGTATTTTATTTACAGAAAAAGTTAATTTCTTTAGACATTATTATCAGTTGTTTTTGGTCCATTATTGTTTTTTTGCTGATAAAACATAATGAAGAATCAATATTTTCTTGGGTTCTGTTGGGTTGGTAGGAGGCGTCTGAGCTTTAAACATCATTTCATGCACACAGTTCAACATTCAGAGATGAAACACTTTACCACAAGCAGCATAAAATCTATTGACTTTACAGCAGTAAAAATGAAGTCTACCTGAGCTCACAAAAAGGTCGCCCTCAACTGCCCTCTGGCCTCCTTTCAGAAGAATGGAGCATTGAAAGAATGAAAAACATGATGATGAATGCCTCCCTCATTGTGAAAATACTTTTACACTTGTTTGGCTTCTAATAGTCTCATTTACCTTGTGTTCCTTTAAGCTTCACTGATGTGGTTAAAGTAATATGGCCTACAAATCAGAATGAGTAGCATATGCAGCACCAGATGGCAGTATTCACCTCCAGTAGGGGTGTGTGGTGTGTAGTTTGCTCTGCAGTAGTGAGTAATGATGGTGTTCTTTAATCCTGAATACATAGAGACAGTTTCATTTGGTAAAAAACAAACACTGCTTTCAAATGCAAAATCTTTTGTCATACTGCATTACATACATGGTATTCATATATAAAATGGAATAAATTGTGATGCCATGGCATTGCAGCATTATGTAATAGTATATACTGATCAGCCATAACAGTAACACCACTGACAGGGAAAGGGAATGACTATCTAGTGGCACCTGTCAGGGGGCTGGGATATATTAGGTAGTGGACAGTAATGTCAGTCAGTTCCTGAAGTTGGTGTGCTGGAAGCAGGAAAAAAGAGTGCATGTAAAGATGTGAGCCACTTTGACAATGGCCTTATTGTAATGGCTAGACGACTGAGTCAGAGCATCTCCAAAACATCAGGTGTTTCAGGTGTGCAGTAGTTTATACCCACCAAAAGAGATCCAAGGCAGGAGAACAAGTGAATCTGTCATGAACACTGGTCATGGGCACCCAAGGCTCACTTCTTGGGGAAGTGAAGACTAGCCAGTCTGGTCTGACCCCACAGAAGAGCTACTGTGGCTTAACAAGTGAATGCTGACTCTGATAGAAAGGTGTCAGAACACACAGTGCACCACAGTCAGAGCTGTTTCAGCAGCATGAGGGACCTACTCAATATTAGGCACGTCGTGTTAATGTTATGGGTGATCTTTCAGCATTTGCTGAATTTAACACTGGGGATCTCAAGTGTCAATCAGGGGGTCTTGGACCCCCCAAGTATTTGGCATCCTACATATAGCACTATTAAATTGTAAACGATAAGAGGAGAACTAATTATTTTAAATAGTTGACTAATCATCCAGAAAATTAAGTCGTTAAGAAAATATCAGGAAAAAGTATAATAACTGCCTGCTTCTAGGGTCTGTTGGCAGATGTTAAGCCTTGGGGTGCAAGATATGCATGTTGGTTATTCTCACACAGTGGTGGGGCAGTGTTGGCCTAGTGGTTAGGACATTGCCCTTAGGACCTGAAGGTCCCAGCCCAGGCACCACTGAGATACCCTTGAGAAGGGTACATCCCACTACACTGCTCCCCGGGTGCTGTTGATAACTGTCCCCTGCTCCATGTGTGCAGGTGTGATTGGTAAAAAGCAGAAGTCACATTTTATTGTGGTGCTTGACTGTGTTCACAATGACAAAAATCCCACATCACCACATATTTCAGAATCTTCCCTCTCTATGTCGATTTGTGCTTCTGAGCTGCTCCGGAGGAACACACCCGACTGTATACCGTCCTAAGTGTCCCAAGCATGTCAATCCTGCAGAGCAAAAATATCAAGCTTTTGAGAGTAAGAAACAGTCCTGTACTGTAAAACTATCCTATGCTATCCTGCAGGACCGTGCATAGGCCTACAGAGGGACAGGTTATTTTTGGTAAACGAGACGTTGAAGCAACAATGAAAATTTTTATTGATGGGGATATGTGGGGGGAGGGGTGATGAAACCATACAGGTTTTTATAAACAGGGGCCACTATCCTTGCCAAATGTTGGCCAATGGGGTATAGCATTGTCTGAGGTCATTCAAGGTCATTAAGGGTCATTCAGGATCTTAGAAGCTGTTAGTGTAGCAAGTAAACAAAATACCCTTGTGTGTTGTTTTGGAGAACTTCCCCTGGTAGGGAGATGGCAGTTTCAGTTGCATGGTATAAATTGCATAATGGTGCGAGCAGAGAGACCAGAGGCGCAGTGAATGGAAATAAACAGAGAAAATACTCGAGTGCGTTGAACGCGGCTTTGTGGACGTACAGTGTTATATAACAGACTGAGTATCTGGCCATTTCAGGACTACGCAGAGACCTTTAGAGTCATTCAAATGAAGGTGAGTGAGGGGAGGTGGGGGGTGGGGGTGGTTGGAGGGGTGATGACTGACAAAAAACAGGCAAAGTACTGAAAAACATATAGTAGCATTGCAGCTTTACAACCCACATTACAGTCAAATATGCAAGATTTTGTTATTGGGATGTGGCAAATAGTGTGTAGAAGAGAACAAAATTCATTCGGGGGCTTGTACAAGCACCAGTGGGCAAAAGCAAGTGATGAAAACAAACATTCATTCATTCTTCAAACTGCTTTTCCATTTTGGGTCGTAGAGAAGCTAGAGCTGACCCCAGCTGACTATGGGTACATGGTGGGGTTCACCCAGGACAGAAGGCCAACCCATCACAGGGCAACACAGATACAGACAAGCATTCATACACACACACACACACACACACACCTATAGACCATGTAGAGTACCCAGTCAGATTAAAGTTTTTGGACAGTGGGAGGAAACCGGAGCACCCACAGGAAACCCATGCAAACACAGCGAGAGGACAGAGACAGGCACCCGTGGCTGAGCCAGGGACTGAACCCAGGACCTTCTTCCTGTGAGGCGACAGTTTTAAACCACTGCACTGCCATGATGCCCCATAAAAACAAACAAGCATAAATATAGTAATAAATAAATACGTTAATTAATTTCAAAAATAAGTTAATAATGCCTAAAAATAAGTAATAATTTAAACAATGAGTCCATTTTAAATGTTATTATTTTGTCACGTTCTCTAGCCCAGGTCAGGACATAATTACATGCTACGACTACATGATGTGCATGTTTTTACAGTCGAGCTTGTGTTTTCTTGAAGGGCCAAGTGCCAAGCCTCTGATTCTTCCAAACATGGCACCGTGTGGCATGTTGAGCATCGCATCAGAGGTTAAGCAGACTCGTGAAAAAAAGAAGAAAGAAAAAAAAACGTTAAGCTTCCAACAATGGGAGGCGGCAGATGTGAAGGGAAACAATTAAATTACGCCTTGCATGAAGTTTGCTTTTCATTTTGCGAGGCAAATTTAGTGCCACGGCTAATCATTGTGCCGTCGAACACGATTTGCAAAAATATTCAAGAGCTTTACGTGCCTCACTGCCCCTTCTGTATTGAAAAATAATGGGCCCCTATCCAATTAAAAACTGCATTAAATCGAGAAAGTATTACATGCACTTTAGGGGTATCTGTGTGATGAAGGCTTTTCTGCGTGTGCAGATGCTGAGTGCAGCTCCGGGGCTGCGGCTGCGCACTGCCGCCTGCTGCCATCTGCCTCTGTTCCGCTACTACACAGCGCGCGCACACACACACACACACACACACACACACACCTTGATGTGCTCGAAAACAAAAAAACGCATCTTGGCTGTGATTCACATGCAGGGATGTGATGCGCACACTGATTTGCCAGTTAATTCTTATTATATCCTATATGTACAGCTGCAGTTAGACATATTACTGAGAGTGCACGGCTTTACACTGATATACATGACAACACACACACACACACACACACCTTGTGCACATGTGCATCTCTCTTAACGACATGGTTTTAATGCACACATCTGAGAAACAACTGCTAAATCAAAAGCAACAAATGCAACAGTAGAAGTGAATGCCATAATGCCATTTCACCATGGACACCACTGTCTTTGTAACCTCTTTATTGGGGTGTTTTTAGGTCTGTGTTTCATGTTTCCCACCTGCCCGGTCCAAAAATCAACCAACACATTCCTATGTTGGACTCTTTCTGGTGGTGCCTTGATTATAAAATTGGCAGACAATATGAAGGTCAGGCAACAGTTTAAAATAATCAAGGACGGTTTTGCTCAGACAGTGACAATTTGTTCTTTGAACTGAAATAACACATAAAAATGTACATAAATCTTTACATAATGTTTTTCTACAAATCCACAATTTTTTAAAATATGAGGTTGTTGGGAGTGTGTGTTATGTACACAAGAACTAAGAATTCTATGAATACTTTAGTTAGGTTAATAAAAAATATGTCTATTATACAGCTTTATGCATAAACTATACCAGCCCCAGTCAAACAACATAATGTTCATTTTCCAAGTGAAAGTACGCACACATTCCCTGCATTGTTTTCTATAAATTTTGGGGCACAATTTGTCTGCTGATTTTAATATATTAAACTATATAAAATATATAAAGTGTGCCATTAAATTAAAATCACATGATGATAAACTTTGTGTGCTTTTCTAAGCAAACATTGCTTAAAGAACATCAAACAACTATATATTTTATTATTATATCATTACCTTTCTTTTTTCTTCTTAAACCTCATAAAATGAAATAATGATCAGTATCTGCAGATATTAAATACTATCAGCCTCAGACAGGTGTTTGGATTTGACCTCAATCAGTTGCTCTTCCATCTCTATTAGGAACGAATATCAAGGACACAAGAAGGAGCATAGACTGATTAGCCATAACATTAACACCACCTGCTTAATATTGAGTCCCCCTCATGCTGCAATAGCTCAGTGGTGCACTGTGTGTTCTGACCCCTTTCTATCAAGAGTCAGCATTCACTTTTTAAACCACAGTAGCTCTTCTGTGGGACTGGACCAGAACCGCTTCATTTTTTCTGCTTCCAGCATGCCAGCTTCAAGAACTGACTGTTCACTTGCTGCCTAATATATCCCACCCCCCTGACAGGTGACACTGTAATGAATTAACTAGATGAACTAATGTTGCTTACTTTTCCTGTCAGTGGTGTGAGATGAGATAACTTTATTGTCACTGTACAAGTACAATGAAATGTCATTTGTAGCAAAATCTTTTAGATGCCCTAGGTAAAGGTGGGCAGTGGTGTTTAGGGACCTGAAGGTCGCAGGTTCGAGTCCCGGCCCGGGCACTACTGAGGTACCCTTGAGCAAGGTACCGTCCCGCTAC
>JBBPDA010000001.1:3949754-3967304 GCA_037974385.1 Arnoldichthys spilopterus
TGGGTTAAATGCAGAGGTCACATTTCCTTGTGGTGCTTGAGTGTGTTCACAATGACAAACAGTCACTTTCACTTCACTAAAAAATAGAAAACGAAAATAGATCATCAAAAAGTATAAAAAATACACAAACATCTAGAATTTACACATACAAAAGTAAAACAAAAGGTAAACACAAAGTATTATATACAGTATGGAGGATAAGGTGCTGATGCATAGTGCAGATGGATTCAGGTGAAATAAGTGCCAAGAGTATAGAACTTATGAGGATCATAGGACTTATGAGCATAAAGAACTTATGAGCATGTTATGGCCGATCCATGTACCATTTCATATCAGTGGAAAAAAACCACAGATCACTCTGCTTATTCCTACTGGTAGTTGTCACATCCTAATTTGCATCACGTTAAACCTTGCCAGTGATGGCGCCTCCCTTGACCAGAAAACTCCTCAAAAATGAATAACTCCAATGGTTGAGTCAAGAAACTTGTATTACTGTACCTTATCCTTCCTTTCCCCTCCCTTCCTACTGCTCCTCTCAAGAACATTGGAGAAATAGCCGGTCCCAAGGTTTTTTACACAGGTCTAATGCATTTATGACTGCAAGGTCTCCTCAGGGTGTATGGATGGCATTGTAATATAGATTTGTGCAGTAGGAGAATAAATAGTGAAAGTGACTATATGTGTAGTTGTGAACACACCCCATCACACAAAGTGCACCACAATGAAATGTGACCTCTGCATTTAACCCATTACACATGAAGCAGTAAGCAGGGAGCCTGGAAAATTGTAGAGATGTGTATCCAGACTGGAATAAAATGATCAATCTTCAGTTGAGTTTGGTGAAAGCAGCAATTTGGACTGGCAGAGGAAAAACTGACATAGAAATAAAATCAGAGTATTGTCTGTACAAGAGGCAGTCACCCCAATGTAAATTTAATCCCCTCTGAATGGAACTGAGGTGAACTTTGGCCTGTGAATTTGCCAGTAGAAAGCAGAAGGGTGAGCCGTGGTCTCCTTTTCTGAGATTGAAATGGGGGTTGCTCCTCAAACAGAATGCTGCTCATCATGCCAGCTGTAAATAAACAGCTAGTTTGCATTAGCTGTTCATTAGCTGAATTTTGCTCTTCCAAATAGTGAGGATTGTCTGGTTTCATCAGTTTAAAGCTGTTACAATTTGTGGATTTTCATGTGTGCGCAATGTAGCCAATATACATCAAATTACATGGATTTATTCATGGTAGACATGATTTACCATTTTCTGAGGTTTGGGAACAAAATGCACTCAAAACCACACTCTGAAAGGCTGTAAAAACCAAGTACCATGACAAAATTGACTGTTTGAGAAAGAAAATTCTAACTCATGGTAGGAATAAAGGCAGATGAATAGGAACAGTTCTTTTTTTAAAACAGATATCAGTGTTTTTTCTCAGCTGATTTGTGAGATTGAAACAAATATTTTGTGCTGGAAGCAGGTCTTAATAAGAATACATATGGGGGCCACAGTATTTAAATATGCTCTATATATGTCCTAAGACAGACTGATCATTTAAAAATAGGTACTGTATTCTATGACATACAGCCTGCAGGTGCTGTCTGCCCCTTTGCCAAAAAAAACATGTTACATTTTCACCCCAACTAGCAATGCCTACAGTTCACCTAATGCCAAGGTTACAGCCTAACATTGTAGGAAAACTAATATGACTTAAATATTTACATACATTAACAATTAAAAACCTTTTGGATGATGCTGGAATTAAACATTTTGCTTCATTATGAAGACACACTCGTACAGACAAGATTCCTGAAAGCAAGAAATCACTATGTACTGCTATCATAAAATACTGAGATAATTTCTGCTATGAGCAAAACACACTGACATACAGTTTTTACATGTTTCTTTTATTAAAGAAGAGAAGTTATAGATGTAATTTATCCAAAAATTCCTAATTTAACCAAAAACGGTTGGGTGGTGGGACCAAAACTAATATTTACACTAATTTCTATTTGTAATGTCTGGCCTTTGTGGCGTAAGATGATGCCATAATCAGTGGTACAAATAAAGAGCTAGAAAGTAACACATTACTGTAATTCCACCAGTTTTAGCAGTAAAGAGTAATGTCATTTATAATCTTTTCAAATAACACAATTACAATTTCTTACATTTAAATGGACTCATTACTCATTACTTTCATCCTGCATGCAAATAAATGGACAAACAAATGCTCAGACAGCTCTGTCAATAAAAATCGATGTTAAGAAGTCATGCAAACGTTACTTTCCAGAGTACCAATTACTAGCAGGAAATTAAAAAGTTAATTACGTTTGAAAGAAGAGAAACTAGAAACGAATGAATTACTACTTTTTAACTTTTTAACTTGCACAACACTGGTACTAATGAACTGACACCCAAACAGCTACTTATTACCACACAGATCAGCCATAACATTAACACCACTGACAAGAAAAGTGAACAACATTGACTGTCTAGTTATTTCATGATAATGGCACCTGGTATGAGGGTGGGATATATTACGGAGCAATGAACAGTCGGTTCTTTAAGTTGATGTGCTGGAAGCAAGAAAAATGAGCCAGTGTATGGATCTGAGCCCCTTCTTGCAAGAGCCTTATTGTGATGGCTAAACAACTGAGTCAGAGCATCTCCAAAACGGCAGATCTTGCCGTGTTCCAGGTGTGCAGTATTTAGTACCTATCAAAAATGGTCCAACAAAGGACAACTGGTAGTTCAGCGACAAGGTCATGTGCACCCAAGACTCACTGATGCATGTGGGGAGTGAAGACTAGCCCATCTGGTCCGATCCTTTAAGAAGTGAATGCTGACTCTGATAGAAAGGGATCAGAACACCACAGTCAGAGCTGTTTCAGCAGCATGAGTGACCTACTCAATATTAGGCAGGTGGTGTTAATGTTATGGCTGATGGGTATGCCATCACTATTTACTGGTGGTTGTTTTCAGGCTCTCTTTAATTGGTCTATTTTATGACACATGCAGTATCTTCGGCGTTCCAAAAATGCACTGTGACATAACATGTCGAGATAGCCATGGTCATGTTGGTCTCCTCTACAATTCAGCCCCATGAAGACACCATGCAGATTGTGGTGGAAACTCAAGGTCATAATCTCCCTGCATAATTGCAAACTGTTCCAGTGCATCCCTCCCTCCGAGCATACTGTACGAGTGACGCACTTTCCACAGCAGCCTCTGTACTATCTATTTGTGCTAATTAAAAGATTTGTGAATACACGTGTCAGCTGATAATCATGTACAAACCGCCACCCCACCACCACCACCACCACCACCACCCACCCCCGCAGTCCCCAGCTATTGCGGAACCCATTTACTGCAGCAATCTGATGTTTATTTAGAATGAATCAATCTGCTTACCATTGAGTTAATTAATTGAGATTTTAATGCTATTCTTATAATTGAAGTTGGATGAATCTAAGAACAAAGAACCCCAGCCAATACAAATAATACTGATCACAGTAATAGACACATATTTTTTTCCCCTTCTATTTCTCGCATTTTTGTGTGACAAACAACTCTGGACTGTTTGTTCTGGATGTTTCTGACACTGACAGGGCCGCTAGATGTCACCCTTGAGCAGCATTACTGCTGTTTCTGCTCCCTTCCTTCGTTCTCTCCCCGTTTTTTCTTTTTTATCCCCTGTTTGTCTGTCTTTCTCTCTCTGTCCATCCTCCCCCTCCTCTTATGCAAACAATTTCAGGTATTGTACAGTCTTCCTGTACATTAGAGTGGCCGAACAAGACATCTGGGGGACCTTTGTGACATCCTCCCTTGCAGATGCACCTCTAAAAGGCTCTAAATGGCACCATGTTGAAAGACAGAAAGGAATTATGGGTCAGCATGCGGCAGAGATCGAAAGCAGAGAGCAAATACATCCTGTTTAGGAAAGAGAGGCCGATATTTGAACTTATCGCTCTCCGAATCAGCCAGGACATTTTCCAAGCGGCCTCAGTTCCTTGTGGCACTAAACTACTCTTTTCGCCAGAGGTAACAACGTGACCCAGGCCCGCTCGGCCCAAAATGTCAAAGGGTTGCATGAAGAACAGGGATGAAAAGGAAGAGAGATGAGAAAGTGTACTTAGCCATCCTGAGCCAGGTCCTGGATTTCTGTACATGTCAAATATTAAAATCAGTTTTTTGTTGCACTGTGTAAATACAAGGGTTCGTCAGTGCCTCATGTTTAACAAGGAATCTTCCTCCATGTCCATGTTCAACCTATGATATCAACATTTCTGGAATGTTAAAAACAAACTGGTCACGGAAGCTTCTCATATCATGCACTTGCTAACCACTATAATGGAAAGCCATTTTTTTGTAGCTCCACTGTAGCAGAGCTGTGCAGCTGTACAGTTCAACTGTAGCCCATCTGTTCTCATGCTCAATGTGTTCTTTGGAGAACCACCTTCGTTTCCCTAAAGAGTGTTCCTCAGGTCCTCCCCAAACAGGGAAGGCCCAGTTGGGAGGGTAGGTCTTGACAAGACAAATGGCGCAGTAGCAAAGCCGCATCCGCTCTGTGATCAAACAGCTGGCGTCAAGTGAGCTTTGTATGGACTTGCCCATGTACTTATAAGGTCGCATGTTCAAGTTCTGGCCCAGGCACCAGGTACCATCCCGCTACACTGCTCCCCGGGCGCTGCTGATAGCTGCCCATTGCTCTAAATGTGGATAGGTTAAATGCAGAGGTCACATTTCGTGGCAGTGCACTTTGTGTGATGGGGTGTGTTCACAATGACAAATAGTCACTTTTGGTCAATGGTCAAATTGTTTGGTCCCACCCAACACACTGCATTGGGGGCCAGCTCTAGTTCAGAAGGGCCAACGTCAACAATCATAGTCTGACGATTTCTTAAACACTCTCTAGATAAGTTATAGTAGGTGCAGGGAAATCCCTCCAGGACCAGAGCTGGGCACCCGTGATATAGGGATAGACCAAAAACATCTTCAGGAGCCCCTCAGGACCAGTTTGAGAACCACTAGCCGAAAAATCTTTGTACAAATATATTATTAGTACATTCGATGTGCGAGAAGAAATAACCTCCACAAAACATTATACAGAGCTTAAAGATTGCTCGTAAAAGCCAAGAACCTTTTAGGAACCTTCATTTAAAAAATGGAACTCCAGTCCTAATGGAAACTGTCACCACATTGTAAACATACCTCTTTACCTCCAGTAGTAATGACAGAGAATTATATTTTCCAGTTTAAGACTATGAAAAAATAAATCTTCTGATGTATCTCGAAAGTGGGAGGACCTTGTGAAAAACTACATGCACTTTACAGCAGAAAGTGTCCCTCACAGATGCCATTGTAATGAAATGTAAGGCTTTAATGTGGAAAGGGTCAGCCGGGTATTACGAACAACCTAGCATTGACACTGACGTGTTAAAACCCCAGCAAAACTATTACGCCTGATACACTTACACCAGAGCCACACACACCACCATGCCCCTGCCATGTCAGTGTCAGTGCTGTGATGTGAATGGTCCACCACCCAAACAATATCTGGTCAACAGCAGGCTTGTGGTCAAGAGCTGCCCATTGGTGAATGGGACTGAAAGCAGCTTACACACTGTGACAACAGACAGGTGAGTCAGGATCAGTGGTGTTCTGGTGCCCTAGGTGAGATCTTCAGCACTCCTAGCTCTACCTCCAAACCCCACTCTCCTGAAAAAGGGCCATCTTCAATGGATATAATGCTGTGTAATTTTAGTGCTAGGTTTTAAAAGTTTACGGATGAAAGAAGACTAGAAAGAAGAGATATACGTAAAGTCTTCATTTTCAAAGCTCAAATCAGCCTCCAGTCTCCAGTCTTCCCCATAGTTCTTCAAGCACACTTTCAAAATGTGCATGGACAAAATGAAACTCACACTGTTCTCTATAATGCATGTGAGAGAGCATCTCAAATTAGTCAACTTTCATGAAATTATACTGAATGAGCGACGACATTGTTTGCTAGTTGGCTGGCTTAAAGCTAGCTTTCAACCCACTAAAACCAGAAACAAACACATGCTTTAAATAAAATCCATTAAAAACATCCTCTATACTATTGTCTCTCATTAGCTGACTCAAAGCTTTCATTTAAAATACATACACACACACACACTTTTTTGGGAAGGTGAAGGGGAATCTTAGGTCATCTATGTGAGTTTAGTATAGACATGCTATATTGGACTGTACTGACCATCCACTGCAGAAAATGTCACCTCACCCCTCTATAGAAGATATAGATTTCCAAATCATATGACTAAAATATATAAAGAAAAAAAACACAGTCACTGACATGCATTGCCTATAACATCATGCTGTTTGCACACTATGACACTGCAATTTTGACTACAATTGGTAGACTGAATTTGCACAAATGGTAACACAACGCGCTTTTTGCAACTAACTTGGATCATCATTTGTCTTCATATAAAGTAATATTGCATTGTATTGTTGACTCTGTGTTCTTCCTGGTATGTGGTCTTTTATGTTGTATTCCTGATGAATGTTGTATTCATGATGGATTTGTTAATAAAAAAGTGACTGGACTAAATAATATGAGGCATGTAAGTGTATTCACATTGTATTTGAAAGCTAGTAGTTGCCAGTTCACCTCTTGTCCTTCCTTGGATCACTTTTGGTAGGCACCAACTACTGCATAATGGGAACACCTGCTGTTTGGGAGATGCTCTGACTTAGTCATCTAGTCATCACAATGTGTCCACTCGTATCATTACAATCACCTATTTTTCCTGCTTCCAACACATCAACTTCAACACTGTTTACCTGCTGTTTAATATATCCCACCCCTTCACAGGTGTCACTGTATCGAGATAACAGGATAATCAATGTTATCCATGTCACCGGTCACCCCAACCAACTGAGACCCCCCTCACTGGCTTCCTGTGATGCCGGCATCAGATTCAAAATGCTGATGTTTGCTGACAAAGCCAAAAATGGCCCAGCACCTGTTTACCTACCTGCAATGATCACACCACGGGTCAAAGCTCGCCTTCTTAGAGCATCATCCTCAGCATGACCGGACACCCCCCTTCTCAAAAGTCCAAGACAGACATTTTGGCTCCTAAGTGGTAAAATGAACTGCAGAGTTGCTCACTGTCTTCAGACAGCGGCACAGAGCACCTAGGACAATAACTGCAGAACTAACAAAATTACTACTAACTTTAGAAAAATGAAAGAAAAGGTTTTTCTATGTGAAGGATTAGCATCAGCTCAGGTAGAATCTTGGTCGACTAGCAGCTCCTATTCCAAGTCTAGGTTTAGTGTTTCTAGGTCAGGTGTTTCTAATAATGTGGCCAGTAAGTGGAAGCACAGGGCAGGTATTTCTAATAAAGTGGCCAGTGAATGGAAACACAAGACAGCTGTTTCTAATAAAGTGGCCAGCAAATAGAAGCACAAGACAGGTGTTTCTAATAAAGTGGCCAGTGACTGAAAGAACAAGGTAGGTGTTTCTAATAAAGTGGCCAGCAAATAGAAGCACAAGGCAGGTGTTTCTAATAAAGTGGCCAGTGACTGAAAGCACAAGGTAGGTGTTTCTAATAAAGTGGTCAGCAAATGGAAAAACAAGGCAGGTGTTTCTAATAAAGAGGCCAGTGAATGGAAACACAAGACAGGTGTTTCTAATAAAGTGGCCAGTGACTGAAAGAACAAGGTAGGTGTTTCTAATAAAGTGGTCAGCAAATGGAAGCACAAGGTCGGTGTTTCTAATAAAGTGGCCAGTGAGTGGAGGCACAAGGTAAGTGTTTCTAATAAAGTGTCCAGTGACTGAAAGCACAAGGCAGGTGTTTCTAATAAAGTGGCCAGCGAGTGTACATGCCATTTCATCATCTGTACATGCTTTTCCAGGAACTTTCCTTCGCAAAATGAGACCCACCATTGTCTCCCTCACAGCCATTTGAGAGAACAATTATTGCCTCATCTCCTCCACCTATCGCTCCCAATGATCTGCTCAGATACACATGACAGCTAAATAAATATGGAAAGGTTCTGCGCTGTGGTGGAGATGTCGCAGAGATCCTCCCTGCAGATAGCCACAGGGTCCCTGAGGAAAACACGCTCGGCGCCAAGTGAGATGACAATACCCCCCGAACCCCCCAAACGGAAAATGTAAATGAATCCCTCGTATCGCACAGCGATCGTGATTATGATCTCAGTAATCACAGTGAAAGAAAACAGCTTTGTGTTCAGTGTCGTTTTCTGTTTGCTCAGGAACAAGATGATCTGTCTAATTAAGTAGGCCTGAAATAAGTGAGAAAGCTTCATGGGGGTATAACTGAAAGCTGTTCAGGTCAGTCGGGCTTCTCTGTGCATATAAGAGTGCAAGATTCTACACAGGTCAGCCATAATATTAACACCACTGACAGGTAAAGTGAATAACCCTGACTATCTAGTTATTCCATTACAATGGCACCTGTCAGGTAAATGGTATGTATTAGGCAGCCATTGAACAGTCAGTTCTTGAAGTTCATGTGCTGGAGGCAGGAAAAGTGGGCAAGTGTAGAGATCCGAGCCACTTTGACAAAGCTTTAGTGTGATGGGTAGATGAGTCAGAGCATCTCCAAAACGACAGGTCTTGTAGAGTGTTCCATGGCCAGGCCACCCAAAACTCACTGATGCACATGGGGAGCAAATGCTATTGTGTCTGGCCTGATCCCACAGAAGAGCTACTATGGTTTAAGAAGTGAAGGCTGACTCTGATAGAAAGGGGTCAGAACACACAGTGCACCACAGTCAGAGGTGTTACAGCAGGAGGAGGGACCTACTCAATATTAGACAGGTGGTGTTAACCTATTAATGGTCACACCAAGAAAAAAGTTCTTCCCAATTTATATAAATTTGGGAAAATAACAACAATGTTTAATTTTTTATTAAAAAACACAGGCCTAAATACACTCCAGATGTGATAGAAATGTAGCCCAGGCATGTTTAGGGTAGACCCCTTTCTATCAGCACTTTTTAAACCACAGTAGCTCTTCTGTGGGATCGGACGAGAGAGGTTATCCTTCACTCCCCACATGCATCAGTGAGTCTTGGGTGCCCATGACCCTGCTGCTGGTTCACCAGTTTTTCTTCCGTGGATCACTTTTAGTAGGTACTTTTGCTACTGCACACCTGGAACACTCCACAAGACCTGCCGTTTTGGAGACTTTTGCCCTTGTCAAAGTGGCTCATATCTTTATGCTAGCACATTTTTTCAACTTCAAAAACTGTCTGTTCACTTGCTGCATAATGTATTTCATCCTGCTGACAGGTGCCACTGTAATGAAATGACAGTCAATGTTGTTCACTTTACCTTTTATATACAATGGTGAGCATCATTTAGTTGCTTTGGGCACTATTCTGCTCTGCCAGTGCCTCGCTCTCAAAAACAATACCATTTTAACAAAACTATTAAGGCAAAATGAATGTAAAGTAATGTTTTAGGCATCAAGCGAAGTATCTGTATCCACTTCACTTTTTAACTGTGATGCAGCTTTTAGAAGTGTTTGGTTCCCATTACCACCATTGAGAACAGGTCTGACTCTGAGCTAGTTTCTGGAGCATTGGAAAAACTGGAGCATTTCGCATCAACCCACTCCAAATAACTTTGTTTACATCGCAACCATTTAATCATGGAGAAACTTTGAACCATCTGTGAAATTCCCCTTTAAATGGTACAATATGCATGTCTGAACCTGCCATCTACGTCCAGGTCGACCCCTTATACGGTTTCCCTTCTGTCTCTCCGCTGATTAAAAACAGTACCACTGAAAAGAAACACTCTGAAATCAGTGAGATTTCCATATCCGTTCGGATATGTCGGGACAAGCCCGGGCTCTTTTATAGCACACTGGTGAGCATCTGAGCTTTAATACTTTGGGTTGCCGCCTGCTCCCCAATTCCCAGCATGCTTTGAAACGTGTAAGTCCCTCTTTCAATCGCTTCCCCGGGCTTGGGCTAGCGTCGGAGATTGGCCGCGGCGGCGGAAGAAGAGAAAACGCTGGCGGCTGGATGTGAGGAAATTGTCACGGGAGGGATCGGCTCGACCCAGCTTTTCCACCCGACAGAGAGAGAGAGCGAACGCGCTGGCGAGCGAGAGAAAAAACCAAAGGAAAAAGGCCGACAAAACAACACCACTATATTTAACTAAATCTGCGGCTTACTGCAGAAAGCTCATGATAATGAGATCCTCTTAACAAGCTGGGCCGTGGCATTACAGGCCGAAGCACGATGGCAGCCAGCGCAAAAGATGGCAAAAGACAACAGTATCAACACATACATCCTCTGTTTTCCCTCTAAATGTCTTTTCATGGCCCTGCCACGCAGAGAACACACTTTTGGGCCTCAGATCTTTTTTGTTTTTTTTTTGCACTAATCTGTGCCACCGTAAAGTAGCATCTTAAAGGGGGGTTTTGTTGTTATTTCTCACTTGTAGCCAGTGGCAAACCTTGACTATCAGTGTCAGGCCTTCAGTTGGAGCCATAAATAGCAAAACGGTAAAAAAAAAAAAAAAAGCAAAAGTGACTTATTTGCCATTGTGAGCACACCCCATCGCACGAAGTGCACCACAACAAAATGTGACCTCTGCATTTTTTCCCATGGACACAATCCGCAGCAGCGCAGCAAGCAGCTATCAACAGTGCCTGGGGAACAGTGTAGTAGGACGGTACCTTTCTCAAGATTAACCTCAGTGTTACTTGGGCCGGGACTTGACCCTAATCACGTGAGAAAAAGACACCTCTAGGACAATGCTTTTTTTTTGTTAGTGATCTAATGGGAGGCTAAAAGTATGTTAGCACTAAATGCATAATGTTTTTTGTCCCCTCTAGTCAACTCAAGTCCATTTTATTTCTGTAGCACTTTTTACAACTGATGTTGTCACAAAGCAGCTTTACAGAATCCAGGTACGAGTGCCTAACGAGCAAGCCAAAGGCGACAGAGGCAAGGGAAAACTCCCTAAGCTGGAAGAAGAAACCTTGGGAGGAATCAAGGCACAGAACCTGTCCTCATCAGACTGACACCGGAGACTAACCACAAATTTTCTAAAACTTGTGAAAGTCCATGTTTAACTTGTAACAGACATGAAGAACATCCAATCCACATTCAGTTCAGCACTTAAAGGCTTAATCAATAGAAGAGCTAGCTTAGTTGCTGAACGATCCGAAGTTTAAACATGATCCTTTCAAAAGGAACATCACTTGTAAATGAAAACTCATCATACAACTACGTGTTGATGTAATTACACAAGTATAGCAAAATGCTAATAAAAATTCTACACTTGCACATGTTTATTCCTTGCTACATGACCTTTGACTGAGCATGCTGGTCCAGATCAGGTTCCGGCCCTCGCTGAGTAAAATCCAGCTTCGCCTCGCATAATAAGCTTACAGGCTCTCCTCTGCCGAATGAGTGCGATTCTCTCCCTCCTCCGCTCTGCAGCCCTAAAAATAGACTGATCTTCTGTGGGTTCCTTGTTGTTTTGCGGAATCTTAATTAGCGATTAGTCGGAATAATTCTTAAACTGTGCTGATTCTGTTTTTTCCTTTTTATGGTGCTGAGCAGAAGATAGTGTGTTATTTTAATTAAGCAGGGGTCAGATGTATTAGCACAATGGGGAGACTGATGAGCTGTGGGTGTGCTGTGGATGGGACACCCGTAGATGGGACATCGATGTCTTCTCCAGCCATCCCACAGAAGATCCCATAGAGGAGTTCTCCATGGGGGGTGAGGTTGCCCGCAGTACCGGGATATGGTCATTACTTCTAATTAGACTTTGTTAACTGACAGTGTTTGGATAGCAGATGGGAGGTGGGGAACAATCAGAGAGAGGAGGACAGCATGCTTTTCTTGGAGCTTTCCCTGAGTAAAATGTGTCCCATCATTGCCTCTACATAGCCAATCAAGGGAACAATTATTTCCTTATCTTCTCCACCTATCACACCCAATCACAGACATCAGTTTGGTTTGAAAAGTGCTGGGGTACTACTAATAGTTTTTGTCCCTGGGGGACGACGGCGACGGGTGGACAGGTCTGCTGCAACTACTGTAGCAACCTGGAGGCTGATTAGCTGAAAGTGCTCGCGCCTACTGTGTTAGCAATCATCTGCGTGCTGGGCCTCACCACCCACGCCACAACCACCGGATCGTTGTGCTCCTTCTCAACCTCATGCTGGACGATAGACTGCTCTTGGCTTTCGCTGTGCCATTCAAGGCAGCTGCTTACTCATACCCCAGTTGGACGCTGGGCTCGCTGGGGACTTTTCATTGTATTTCTGGGGGAGGTGGGGGTTTCTGAAAGTGGTGTGGACAAAATCGGCCATGACAAAAAAGGGTGAGCACATGTCATTAGCATCTCTGGTGTAAAAGAACACATATGCTCCCAGTCACTCATTCAGAGTTTCCTTAGTGAACCAAAATGTTCTACTACGGGATTGCTTGAAAGAATCTTTAGAATTTTTCTGGTTTGACACTTGCACCACAGTTGCACTGTGTGGTGTGGGATTGAGTGTGACGTCTTCTGCGTCTCAACTCTGCAGTGTTTCTTCCTCATACACACTGGAAAAGTGCATCCACATTTCTGGAAAGCTTAAATAACCCTGCCTTCAAGATTTTGAGGTTTTCCCTCAATCCCAACTAACACACACAACTAAACAGCTAATTAAGTAATCCTTCCTGTGTTGCAGTGGCACTGAGGTAGTGGGACCAGGACTGGGAGCAAGTGGACCACAGGAACAGGAAAGAGGGTGAGAAAGAGTCAGAGGGAGAGCTGTTACTTCAGGAAAAAATACATTTTTGTCTGCTCTGTAGATCAAACATAAAACAAAATGTCCAGATTTAATTGTAGCTCAGATTATGACAATATTGGTTTCTGCCATATTGTGTTATGGTCAAAAATGTTTATTTTAGCTTGAGCGCTAACAATGTCAAACCTAATGGCTGAAAAGCAATGGCAATAAAAAAAAACTCTTTTTCTATCATAACAGCTCAAGAAAAACAGGGATGGCCCCATAAATGTCCCAAAAAGTGCTGGGTTTAAAATTTGCCCAGGCTTTTATGAGATCTATGGGGCCTACCATGCATTCCCCATGTCTGTTCCCAAAAAAGAGAAGCATTGCATTTTTTGTGTGATCCTAATCACTATAGTCTATTTTTTAGTTTATAAGACTTTAACGAGTCCCTTCAGACGATGAAAGACAAGGACGGAGTGATATTAAAAATCGGGAGCGCCCGCCTGCCAGCCTGAAGCTGACTGACATGCCACGATAGCGAAATCGAGCAGGTGCGTTTAGGAACATTCCTCTGATCTCTACACCAGTCCACTTGTCTTCTTAGCATACTCCCGTAATAAGCGGCTTCAAAGATCAGTATGTGTGCAACTACCCCCTTCCTCCCGCCCACCAGCGATAAGATCTTGAGTACAGAGTCCCTCTTTCCTTTTCATAATGCTCTTTTTTCCCCCCCAAGTCCCTTTCTCTCTAGCGCACGTTCTCGCTTTCTCCCTCTCACTGGTTTTCTTAAGAAAATGTCAGTCTAATCGTATCTTAATGCTTTGATAATGGGCTCCTTTTTTTATACACGGGCAAAGTACAGTCACTTCAGTGTCTTAAAGGACCGGGACGAGGAAAGAAATAATAATAATAATAAAAAAAAAATCCCTTGAAATTCAATTTTTTGTTCCAGCTCCTTTCTTCTTGGCTAGCTCAGGCCTGGCTGCCTTTGCTTGACCTGACTTGACAGGCCCTTAATTGTTTCACATAAAGACACAGAGAGATGAGACAGTTCCCTCTACAAACGTGTTAAAGTAGGCGCCCTTAGTAAATGGGTATAAAGAAACGCAAAAAGTCATGTCAGTATCAGCACAGCCAGAGAAAGTGGTGGTGGGTGGTGTCACAACATCATCAATGTTACACATTCACACAAAGAGCAATGGCAATAAAATTACAGAATTACAGAAAGTTTTTTTTTTTAAATCACCATCATTATATGTTATTTTTTTATTCAGTGTTAATTATGATAAATTTGACAATATACATAACATACTATTTAATTTAATTTATCATTTAATTTATATATTTTTTATTTAATAATTAATCAAAGTATTAGATTCAGGAAAGTAGTTTTAACATGTTCAAGAGCTCTAATCATGTCAGCCTACATAACTCCCTCTATGCGGTCACTATACCAGCCATCATGCAGCTTACATCACTTGGAGCTCTCTAGTGGGTAGCTCCTTTCAAAAAGTCCCTAGAAGTGTTTGATCCGAACCTAATGTCAGAGAACTTAAAAGTAACATTAGCTAACTTGCTTGTACTGCAAGCCTAGCTAGCTAGATATTATTTGTACCATGATATTGTAAACTTACAATTAGCGCTAACAGTTAGCCTACGTAATATTAGCATTGGCCAAACAGTATTATACCACAGTAATTTCAAAGCACTAGCATTTTATTTTGGGCCAAATCGATCCCAAAAGGTATAGCACCTTACACAGTATGCTAATGGTTATGAAGCTCATTTTCTTCGTTAACACAAGACACTAAGGGAAAACCATAGGTTTTCTTTCATGCACTGGTCCATTTTGAGATTTTGCTTCCATAAACTTCCTTAGACTAGTACAAAAGAAAACATCCAAAATACATATTAAGGTCTTTGTTGTGTGTAAAGTGCTCAAACTTCAATCAAGACATGTCTTTAAAGATCTTTTTCTCAAATTTGTGATTTTTTTATTGGGATTATTTTACATCACACACTGTGAACAGTAAGCAGTAATTTTTTTCTCTACATTTAACCCATCCATGACACCAGTGTGCATACACCAGGTGCAAGAGCAGTGGGCTGCACACCTCAAGCACCCAGGGGGCAGCTAAGGGGTTAGGTGCCTTGCCCCAGGGCACTTCAGCCGTGTATGTGGGAGGGGGAAAGTGCTGCTCACTCACCCCTTCCTATGTTTTCCCTGATGGTCCCAAGGACTGAACCGGCGACCCTCCAGTCACAAGCCCTCTTCTCTCTTTTTCCTAAATCATTAGGTCACAGCTGCCTCTGTGGTCTATGAGATTTCTCTCACATTTTGAGTTAGAAATCTCCACTTCAGTAGCACTTACACATGCCAGACTTTCCAGCTTTCCATCTATTTTCTCTACAGAGAAACTATCATATATCATTCACTGCATTTTATAGAACATTTTATTCTTAAAAACATGGCAATAATGTATTTTCACAGTATTTTCTGAATTATGGAGTGATTTATGAGATATCCTTAATCCTGCCTGTAAAAACCTGTGATTCTAATATGTCAACAAAGTGAAACCTGGCAATTTTTAGATTTCTGGACATGCAAATATCCCTAATTTATTAGATAATGTCTCATTTGCATAATAAAATATTTTAGAAAACTAGAACAGAAAAAAATAATTATCTGAATGAAAGTAATCCTCTGGGGAGGTTTAATGTAATTATCTCTTAAATAAATATTTGCACCCTTTCCACATGTAGTGCCTTGCCTTTTTAAAAACAGCATAAATTGGCATCATATTTTCCTTAGGTAATGTACACCAATGAGCCATAACATTGACACCACTGACAGGTGAAGCTAATAACATTGACTATTTAGATATTTTATTTCAGGGTGGGATTTAATAGGCAGCAAGCGAACAGTCAGTTCTTGAAGTTGATGTGCTAAAAGCAGGAAAAATGGGTAAGCATAAGGATTTGACCCACTTTAACAAGGCCCTTATTATAGGAAGGGCAACTGGTTATTCGGTGACAATGTCATGGGCACCCAAGGCTCACTGATGCATATGGGGATTGAAGGCTAACCTTTCTGGTCTGATCCCACAAAAGAGCTACTGTGGTTTAAAAAGTAAAGGCTGACTCTGATAGAAAGGGGTCAGCAGAACAAGGGGATGTACTCAGAGGGTAATGATGTTATGACTAATACGTGATAACTAACATTGCTAGTTTTGTTCTACTGGTTAAAGGAGGGTGGACCATGAAGGTACTTGGGGAGTGTGCTTTTTTACTTTTAATATTTTTACTTTGAATTTAGGCAATGCCTCCCACCTGTGCTCGTGCACCCCATTTCCTCTCCAGTGCTCCTAAACACACCCTCATTTGCCCATTTGTATAAGTGCAGGCATGTGTGCGTGATTCTGTACACAGAAGAGTGTGTGAGTCCTCGGCGTGTGAAACCGCAGGTGTACGCCCAGCTGCCAGGCCTTTGGGATAGCACCCCTCCCCTCCCCCCATCCTCCGTACCGTCACTCAAAATGACAGGCAGGCCAGGCTGGAGGTGCACAGAGGCTGCCGTCAGCCACCATCACAATCATCCTCTTTAACGATGGAGGTGTGTGTGTGCGTCTCGCCAACCAGAGCAACTCGGAAACAGTAATGAGGAATTTGACATCGTTGTATTATTAGCCATTAGGGACTTGCTGTGTGTCTGGATGGGGAGAGAGAGTGTCTCTGGGTTTTATTCTTTATGGCAGAGTGGCGAGCCTTAAGGGTTTTTACCCCAACGCCCCAAAGCTCTGCTCTCTCACACCCCCAGCGCTTGTAGCATGGGGATACTGCTGTCAAATTAAACGGACAGGGAACATTGTCGATATCATGCTGCATTTTGTGACATGGAGAGCAATATTTCAACACAACTGTGGAGACGTAAACGCATAAACATCACTCTCTGGTGTCTCTCTCCCTCTCTTTCTCTCTCTCTTTACAAACATGGTAAAAATGGCAACAACACAAAAACACATGCTCAGTATTCACGCTAGCGGTTGCATAGACTAGTTGGCCAATACAGCCACTAGTCAGCACTGTTGGCATCTGCTGACTACTCAGCAATAGCGCCTCATTTTAATAATGAAGTATGGTGGTGGCAGCAACAGTAATGAGTATGCAGGACGGGCCCCAGATCTTTCTAAAGCAGGAAATTCTTTACGAAAGCGGCAAAAACAATTCCAGTGTCATCTGAAAGGTCTATAAACCTACACTGACGTAGAACAAAATCTGAAACAGCTTTGACTGTGGTGCACTGTGAGTTTAGCATTCACTTTCACAGATCAGACAGTCTAGCCTTCACTGTCGATATGCATCATTGTGCCTTGGGCTTCCATGACCCTGTCACTGATTCACCAGTTTTCCTTCCTTGGAACACTTTTGGTAGGTACAAACTACTGCACACCTGGAACACTCCACAAAACCTGCGAGTTTGGAGACGCTTTGTCTAGACATCACAATAAGAGCCTCAGATCAGCCATTTTTCCTGCTTCCATCATATCAGTTTTAAGAACTGATTGTTCACTTGCTGCATAACACATTGCAGTGCCAGTGTCTGCAAATACAGCAAATATTTCATTTGACCTAAAGTCAGAATAAACTTTTGGGTTTTTATAGTGAATATGCATAATTATAAAAATAGCAATAAATCCTATATATACAGTGGAGTAAATAATTATTTGATCCCTCGCTGATTTTGTAAGTTTGTCCAATGACAAAGAAATGAAAAGTCTCAGAACAGGATCA
>JBBPDA010000001.1:3967404-3984363 GCA_037974385.1 Arnoldichthys spilopterus
ATATATATATATACATAGATACAGAGATATATATATAGAGATACATATATATTTTTTTTTTTTTTTTAGCTCAAATAGCTCAGAGGCAGCCATTTAATGAAAAACCTTTCTGTGAAGTAATTTTAGAGGCATCAGATGCTATGGGGTGGGAAATGCATAGACTAATGTCTCCAGCCATCTTGGCCACTCTGACTTCCTTGCTAATTTTCCCTGTGATGCAAGAGAAGAACTAGGATTTGTGGAATACAGAAGCAATAATATCAGAGTAGAAAGCATATTATACAAATGTTAAAAATGATAAAATTAGGTAAATAAAAATGGATTTCTCGCAGTGTATAGATATAATAGTATGCTATAAAGTACAGTGATATTACCCTATCAATGTATTATTTTTTCTCCCCAGTTTATTAAAAATGTCGTTATAAAGTGTTTTTTTATTTTGATGCATTAATTATTATTGATTATTAATTATTATCATATACTGCAATTTTATGCCCATTTAAATGTAGGCTACTAATACATTTTTTAAATATGTATTTAAGATTTTTTTTTTCAATCACCTCCACAATTTAGTGATATTCAATTGCCCCAACTTGCTAGGATGCCCTTCATCACAATATCTTCTGTACTGGGAGGGTGAAGGCAAGTACATGTGCCCACCAACCCACATGAAGCACATTTTTTCAAACCCATCGCATCTTTCCTAGCCACCCAGAGAGAGTAAATCGAATTGTGCTCTCTTGTACTTGTCTCGTATGTCTGTGGCACCACTTAGGGTCAAACTTGTGGTCTCCTGATGATAGGGCCAACATATAGCTTTCCACTGATATCCAGAACACTGTCTGTTTATTCATATTTAAATGATTATTCATAGATCAATAGTCTCATAAAGGCTAATTCATTTTTCACCACATCATCCAGGCCTCATAGAAGCATTTGTCTGGTCTTACCGTCTTCAAAGCACTGCGCCCATGACGCTCTTGGTGGTTTGGCTCTTCTAGTCATGCAGAAGGACTTGCAGCTTTGTCCACACTGGTGCTGTGCCAAGGCTTGCGCATCGCCTCCAAAGCTAGTTCACATGATTGTGCTTTATGCCTAAAATGTTACTGGCCAACATAATACCAGCTGGCTTGGAAGATCACCCCCCCCTCCTCCTTAATGAGTTAGTTAGCATGGTCTTTGGGATGCAGCGGATTTTGGTGTTTATTTTCTCAAACAGAGGGCCGCCCCGCTATTGTGCGGTTCTATGAGTTCCGGCGGTCTCTTTGATTTCGGCTAATGGAGCCCCACCAGGCTGCACAATATGAAGGCCGCTCAGCTCCTCTAATTCCACATCATCTTTAAAAAGCTGTGCATGGAGCTGCAGAAGGAGACACTGGGGCTTACAAACATGGCAAAATGTGGTTTCAGGCTCTGTTGTGTAAATTAGCCTCAAGTGAACCGTGTATATTTGCTAATTACTTCACCGGAATGACCTAAATGTTGCATTGATAGTCCAGCATTTTTCAGGCTAATAACTATCTGCTGTATCTGTAGCATGCTGTCAATTACCATGGATCATAATTTAGGCACGTTTCCCTGTATTTAGTAAAGAACATAAACATTGGCTACTATAATAAATGTGCTTTGCCCCAGTGTGTTCTTGTTTTATTTCTCTTTAAAAGGAAATTATAGTTCAAGGTAATCAGTTAAGAGTCCATGGGCACTAATGTGACAATCTAATGCAAAACATTAAGTGCAAGGCGCAAATAATATTTATAAGCGTGTCCAAATCAATTTGGCTATTAGGACATTGGAAAATTCAGGAAAATTCATTCAGCACTATGTGCACTAAGGTTTTCTAAATGCTCTTAATTATTCAGAAGTGTATTTTATGCTAAATATGCAATAAAACAATCAGAATGGTACATAACCATATAACCACTCAGGCAGGGGTGCATGAGGTATGGCACATTGCTAATATACTGGTGTGTTTACCTGGCAAACCAGACCTGCTCATGGGCAAGGTAAAAACACACAAGCACATCATTCATTCTAAGCCTTTCGAGTGCCATTAGTACACTCTGAGTGCATAATGAGTGTTGTGCACCTGTATGTTACTAAAACACACCGCTTAAATATGGTTAACAATACGCCACTGAATTTAGACGTGGTTTTTGTTGGTCAAAAGTGCAATGTCATTTCACTGCATTAAAATAGCAACATGCCATCACTAATGCCTCATTTTAAAAGCACCACCCCTACGAGAAGAAAACATCTGCAAAACCATCTGTTATTTCGAAAACGTGCGAAGATGGTGTAGAAATGAGAATTGTGCTGTTTTGAAACTAGCAAAACCACTTTGCATCGCTAGTGTAAAATTGGGCCCCATGTCAATGGCCATTCTTCCTTTTTCTTTTTTTTAAACAAAATATGTTGATGTGGTACACAAATACTGTTAAAGTTTCAAAATATACCTCTTACTCTTAAGTCCTATATGTAGCCACATTTCAGGAGAAAGAGAAGGGACAAAAGTTTTGCTGCTTTTGCTAAAGTTATGCCCAGGGTGACTGTCTAGTTTGTCTGTATGGTTTATATAGAGTTTGCTGGCCCTGATTGCATGTGTACATGATGGTTCTTTAGCAAGATATTGTTTTTAATGAGGACAACTCTTCTAATGGCGTCCTGTTCATGCCACCGTGTCCAAGTGTCAGAGTAGTGCCGGAGCACTTGCTAAAACTGGACAGTGGGTTTATTTTTAGAGTTCGCATGAGAAGTGAGAGCCAAAAGAAAAAAAAAAGAAAAAGTTGAGAGCTTCGGAAGTAGGTCAGCTCAGATGCTGGCTCATGGTAGCGCTAGTTCAATTACAGTTCCACAGCAAAATTTTACCAATAAGCTTCACCAATTACCCTGCAGTCCACTATTGTTACTAGACTTAACCCTTTAAACCCTCAGGGCGTGTGGACCTGTCCAGACCACACTTCAGTTCTTCAGTCCTATAACTTTATGTTAGCATATTAGAAGTTACTGAATAATAATAAATCCCAAGGGACATGGAATGAAATATTACAAGTGAGACAACAGTTGAGTAATGCAAACTTGTTCCCAAAAGTTTGAAACCTGGACCTGACATAAACCTGCTTGCCTGCTCAAATTGATTCTGCTGCTAAGCCAAGCTACTAAGAGTTGACTGAGTTGAATGAATGTCGTGCTGACACAAATTGGTATTTTACACATGTGTAATGGGCTCAGTGTTAATGATCAGTTTGGAACTGACGATCATAATTGGCAGAGAACAACATCCACCCTCCAGCTGTCCTCCCTGTGCTAAAGTTCCTCTTGCTACTGCTGCTACTTGCAGAAATGCTTATGACACTTTTGGGTGAACTTAACAAAAGGGGGAAAGGTCCACTGGGACCTTTCCACCAACACAACATCCCCCTCTCATTGGTCATGGTTTCATTTAGGGTCTCAAGGTCCAGAACTGCTCTGAATGCAAGTGAAAATGGAGAGCACGAGACACAATTTAGATACACATATATGAAAACTGTGGAGGTGGTGGGGTGGTAGTGACCGAAAAAAAAACTGTTTACCAGGGGTGGGATGGGTGGTCAACCAAAAGTGTTGTTGATCATGGGATGGGTGAACCTAATGCCACATGTGTATAGAGAGCAAAAGGGTGTGTAGAAGAGAGAATGTGCAAGATATGAAATTTTTTAAATAAAAAAGAAAAATGCCTTCTTAGAAAACAAACCCGAGCCTAATGTACACAAAAAATGATCATGAACTCGGCGTAAAACCCAGTATTTTCTTGTGCCCCGTTGGGGTTGGGTTGGGTAGCGGACCTCTTAATGGCACTATTGTAGTTACTGTATGACTACACGTTATGCTTTTGTATGGATCTGCAATAGCAACGTACATCAAAGCGTCACAGATAAATTGAAGAAATAAATTGGCTCTGATCTGCGGTCGGCCGCTGCCGAGTCAAGGCGCATACGTTTGTGGAGCTCGCTTCGTTCCAGTATCATCTCCTTCGCTTCCAAGAGCCTAGAGCCACACCAGGTGTCCCAGCAATTAGTCTCCCTTGAGATTGATGAGATCGGGCAGGGCTGATGGAATCACCGGCAGTGCCTTACATCTGGACGGCGTCCGTTTATTCACGAAGCGGCTGAGATCGGCTAGCCACCGCGCAACGGGAGCGAAGAGGCTTTGGGAGCGCCTTGTGTTTTGAACTGCGACAGGTAAACAGACTAATTGATTCCGGAAGCCCCCACCCCCGTTTTGACTCTTTTTGTTGTTGTTGTTGTTGTTGTTGCACAGTCGCCAGCGTCCAGGCCGTTTGCAGAACAGACGACGGCGTCATCTGCGGCGCTGAAGGCGCGTCAAAAGCAGAGCCAGTAATTTAGGCTGATGAATGACAAGCAGGGGGTGGGAGGGGGACTCCTGTTAGATAGTCGGCACACTCATTAGAAAACACATTTTCAGATGTCGGCGAGCGACGCTCTTTCTTTTTCCCTCCCTTTCTTTTTTTCCTTAGCAGGAAGGAAATAAACGACCAGCGCCGGAATATTGCAATGTCATACGAAAGGAGCAGAAGGAACTCAAACCTCGATTGAATTGTCTGCTGAAGCCTGGCTGTGTTTTTGAACGCTGACAGCCATCTGTGAGGGTTCCTTTCCGCTCTGGCTAATGAGCAGCTTGTCGCCGAGGCTCAGTCTTCACTGGCCCGTCCCAGGAGAGGCACCACAGATGCCGGCCTCTCTGTAAAACTCCTGCAGAGGCCTGCCTACCGCCTCACAAACAACAGAGCTCCCACTAACGTGAACATAAACAACACACTCTGCATTCTGTATGACTGCAGCATTGTTCCTTAGTATGAGCATGTATGATGAGGCCTTTGCCAAGAATGGGGCCAAATGTGGCATTTACACTACAAGCTAAAACACATGCTACATTATGTCACTTTTGACCCCACTTTTGGCGAAAGATTCATGCTTCCTCATACATGCTCAGAAACACCCTCTGGAAGCTCAGCAGCATTTGCATGTGTGAGGATACATGTGCCAAAAAACATTATGGACAGGATGTAGTGGGTATGTTGGTGTTTTTAGCTTTAACCCATAGAGTCCTGAATTATTAAAGACACCTTGTGTGTGTGTTGTCACATTCATTAAGTACGAGATGAATGAACTTCAGCAGAGCCTTTTCCTTAATGGCTTGTCTTCATGAGCTTATGAATGCAGCATTTTGCAAGCAAGTGTTGTAACGTGATGTTTTGATCCCTATGGATGTGGTTAAACTGTGCCAGAATGAGCTGGAGCAGCCCTATGGCACCTTCGCTGAGCACCGGCAAAGAAATGATAATGGTGGTTGGTGGAGTGGTTGAGAAATGAATGGGAAAGCTCATAACACTCAACATGGCAACTGTAACAGGAAAAGTTGGGCCATTTAGTAAAAATAACGACCTATTTGCACATCAGGCCTAAAGCAGAAAAAGATCACTTCTCACTGTGGAGATACGCAGTAGCCAGAACTTTATGGTGTTAATGGAGTGAAATGCTACAAACTACTTCAGTCATTTTTTTGCAAGCAATGTTTCTGAAAACTTGATGTGACTTTTAGGCCCTGTCCAAATGTTCAAATCTTGAATGAATGTATGCACTCCGAGTGATCTAGGCATGTACATTTTATAGCACAGAATTCAGCTTGACATTACATTTGTGTTTGTTTCCCTCTGTTTAAACCCAACCTGCAACCCAGACTGTAATTCTGTGTGTTTACTTGTGGGGGCAGTAATCAAACAATCCATCGTTCTTAAACTTTGGGATTTGAGCTTCATCCTTCATTGGATTTGTGAAACAAGGATCAGTTGGCTTCGTTAGACCTGACCCTTGAACCCCCTGTGTTAAAAATACTTTGCTACTTCGCTACTGGGCTCACAGTGTGACTGCACAATCATGGGACATATCCAGTCCTCCAGAATGTTAAATGAACAGCATATAAACACAATAAAAGCGTGTCCTTTGTGCTCACTTGGATTTCAGGAGAAATTGATGCCAGGAAAAAATTGCAGGCAACATTTTTATGATGCCATTCAAATGCCCACCTGACTGAACACAAGTCATGAATACCAGTGTGAATGGTCTGTTTTATTGTAAATGGGGTGGGATATATTAGACAGCAAGTGAACAGTCAGTCCTTGAAGTTCATGTGTTGAAAACAGGAAAAAGAGGCAAAACTATTGTTTCTAGATGACTGGGTCAGAGCAAATCCAAAACAGCAGGTCTTGTGGGGGTTCCTGGTATACAGTGATAAGCACCTACCCAAAAGTGATCTAAGGGTTAGGGAAGGACAACCAGTAACCCAATGACAGAGTCATGGGAACCCAAGGCTTATTCATGTCTGGTCTGATCCCATGGCTATGATAAAAAAATGTCAGAGCTGTTTTAGGGTCATAAAGGGGGCTACACAATATTAAGCAGATGGTTTTAATATTACGGCTGATTTGTAAATTAAATTCTGTACTTTTATAGCCCTCTCTTTCTCTCTCTTTTAATTTTTTAATAAACTAAGTTTTGTTGTAATCATTGCATCTGTTTTGCATTGGGAATAGAAAGTATTTACAGTAAAATATATTGTAAAATATCTTATATTCCAGCTCTGTGTTAACGTTACTACTGTTTGCTTCAGAAATGGGACCTACTACTTTACAGGAGTAAATACATAACTATAATGTAATGACGTCTCTTCCTTCTCGAGAGGAGACTTTCCCTTAGCGAGAAACATTAAGCTCTGAAATCACTGTAGACTAGTTTTAACAAAGGAAATGAACACATATAGCTTAACCCTACAGGTCCTACAGTACACTGTGATATATAGGTCAGGGATTGGACAGTGCTCATCTCATGGTTAGGGATCTGCCCTTATGATCAGAGAAATGCTGGTCTGCAGGTTCAAGTCCCAGCCCAGGTACCACTGAGGTACCCTTGAGCAAGGTACCATCCTGCTACACTGCTCCCTGGGTGCTGTTGATAGCTGCCCACTGCTCCACGTGTGGATAGGTTAAATGCAGATGTCACATTTTATTTTAGCCACCATTTGTAAACTGTGTGAAGCGTTAGTGATAATAAAGCTGGGAAAAAACACAGACAAATCAGTTTTCATGCATTCAAGCTCTCTGTGTCCTCCGTCTTCTCCGATGTGGTCCCTATACCAGCCATCCTATTGCCAGAGTGAAAACAAACAGAAGTAACACCCATTAAGGTGTGTAGTTCTCAGGGGAGCTCCCCGGTGGGAAGTTCCTTGAACAAGTCCCTTTGAAAGTGCCTGCTGCCTAAAACAGTCCCTTCAAAGCTTGAGTGTGTTGTCATCTTTGTCAGAGAAGAATATGAAAGTTTTTTGCTATAATTCTGATACCACAAATAATTGACAAACATGAAATAATAAGAACAGCCAAGTAAGTTCATTAATAAGCCATTAAGTCAGAAACAGAAATGCTATTAGATCTGATCGCATTTTTCATTTTTGTGCTGACAATTCCATATAATGCCATCACATAGCATGTGTGTTGGTTGGTGGTGTGGGGACAGGAGGGGTGCTCCCATTAGGGATGACATGCCTTCTGTTCACCTACTGGATATTTAACACTAACAATACTGTTGACACAACCACTTGCATACGAATCAAAATCAGCTCTGGAATGATTGGGTGCTAATTTGGGCCCGATACAATCAGTACAATGCCTTTGATCACTCTTGGCCACAATCCAAAGAGAACAAAGAAAGTAGGAGGTTTAAAAAATAAAAGATTTTCAATTATTAATATATCTACTTTTTTTTTACTTTGAGAGATAATGTGCTTTGACTTTTTCTACCTTAACCCACATTCTTGCATTGTATGCGACTTCCGTGAACACTTTTCTCTTTAACATCATAATAAAACCCATTATCTCACACGGCAAGGTGAATTCAGCGAGTGGCCCATAATAAACAAACAAACAAACAAATAAATAAATAAAGATTTTGCACCGGTTCTAGATCACACCGTTCAGAGATCAACAGTCATGCAAATATGAACAAATATATTTATATATATATATACACACACAACTTTCCCTAATTATTCCATATCAGCAGATTCGCTAGGAATTCAATTTAGCTCTTCTTTTAAAAAATAGGGAAGAGTTTTTTTCCCTCTATGATCATCCGAGCTTGGGCGCTGCTGTTTAGGAATTCACTGCATTTTGATCTAATCGCAAAATCAAAATATTCATGGGGACACAATGATATCTCTCAGTAGCAGGCAGTCAGCCATTAATTTTGAAATTCGGGTAATTTGTTAGTGCTTATCGGAGGCAGAAAACGCCCTACCTCCGTGTGAGGGAACGTGCCTGAGAGTGAGAGCGGAGGGCTGTAGAACACAGAGAGAATGATTTACAATAGGACCGCTGCAATTTGAAGCAGGGATTCAATTACACCGTATGTTTAATTTTGCTCCGAGATCTTGAGTTAAAAAGTCTATTAAGCGCCGGCTCCCCTGATGCTAAACATATCTACTATCGGGCACGTGGAGGAAATCTGAGCACTTCTCTACTGAGCATCTCCATCCATGGCAAACTGGCAAGATCTTGGTGTTTGGTGCCAATGCACAACTTCATGCAGTCGTCTTAATGGGAAATCCCACCATTTTTTCCCCATATTTTCTGGATAATTCAATGGTTGACATAGCTAAAAAACAAAGCAATTGAGAATAGTTGGTGAAAAATGTGGGAACTGTGTTGGTAACAGGAATCTGGGATCGCAAAGTCTACAACCAGTAAAACTACCAGGCAGTTTATTCATGTCAAAGCCATTTTATGTGATAACTTTCTGTAAAGTATAAGAGCAGTGTTTCCCAAAGTGTGGCCCCCTGGTTTGCCAGGAAGGACTGGCAGTTGAGTTTCTGACCACAGCACACATTTGCACTTTGCATCTGTAGTCTACCTAAAATGAGCTCAGGCCCAGGTGTTCCTGCATGAGTTGATGTATGACTTCCTCCTTGTGTAATAGTTTTAAGTTGCGTTTCTTTCTATTAAGTGAATAGTTTTCCAAGAAACTCCAGAGCCCAGGTGGCCATATTTGTCACAACGGCATGATGGTTTCCTAGGCAGTGTTGCCTGAGTGCTCGAAGATCTTAATCTTTTCACAATATTATGTACTGTAGATGTTTACCAACCTTGCATTGAGAAATGTTTTTTATGAACTGACTAACAATTCTCTCACACATTTTTGCAAAAAGAGTTGAGCCTTTGATAGATGCTACTTTTATACCCAATCAGGATCCCTCACCTGCTACCAATTAGCCTGTATAATATTCATCCAAACTGATGTTACTTAAATATTCTGTGCACTTTTCAATCTTATTTTAACTCTGTCCCAACTTTTGTTGAGTGTGTTGCATCCCCCAAATTCTACATTTGTGTATATTTACAAAATGCGATTAAGCTTGTCAGTAAAATCTTCACTTTGTACTTTTGTCAGCTAAATAAAGGTTCATGTGAATTAACATATCACAGATTTTTGTTTTTATTGCACTTATATCCCAACTTTTCTGGAAATGGGGTTTGTATTCAGTGTTCAGCCGTCCCTACTCAAAACTTCAAAGTTTTTTTGCTACTTATATTGACAGTACAGTTTTCTTCCCCCCACACTACTAGCACTTGGTGAAGAAGGGCACCCAGATTCTTAGCCAAACAGGGCAGAGTATTGTGGCATTTTGCAATGTGTTATAAAATGACTGTCAGGAGGTCAGTGTAAACACAGACAAGCCCTCTGGGCCTAGAAGTTTTCCAAAAGGGGTTTTTTCAGATACATAATACATTTGTGATAATGCCATTATTAAAAAACATAGATTTTTTAAAAAACAGATTTAACATATTTTACATCCAATTTATTTGTACATGTAACAAAAACATATCTAATAAATAACACACCTTCTCGTGCGTCACAGAGAAAATTGGAAAGAAAGTCTATTAAATTATATCGCAGTCCAAAGTGTTAAGAAAGTATCAAATCGTCGTCACAGTAGCCATTTCCATCCTTTTTTTCTCTAAACAGCATTTGCACTTCTAAACCTCCATGGTTTCTATCTCAACCTTAGACTGCTGCATTTCTTTGTCTTTTGAAACAAAGAAGCATGTGTGCTGCGTTGCATCAAGTGAGAACGAAGCAGATAAGAAAATAAAAGTGTGTGACCACACGAGAAATACTAACTAACAAGCGCTGAGGGACAGCTTTGTCTTGCTGGGTAATGCTCGGTGAATCCTAACACCCAGAGACGCTAAGCGGAGGCCGGCTCGGAGCGCTGATTGTAGCCTGATAAGCAGTGCGTGGATCAATATGGGCCCTGTAAAGGTTAAATGATGCTCAGTAGTGTGTTGTTATTGCACTGCGTGAGTCAGTCTGATTGATATAGACACTATCACACTACCACCGTCCAGGCCTCTGTAGCCACTGCATCTCATTTGGGGCATAATCTCACTTTTGCAGATTCGTAGCAGTTCAGAGAAGCTGTCTCATGTGAAAAGTTAGGAACAGTTAATAGGGCTGTAAATCTCTGATTTCACATTGATTTGATTTGATTTCTGTAAGAAGCAACCATCACCATTTGCATCACCTATGGTGCTAATTTCGGCCAAAATTGATCTAATAAACAGAATGTAAACAACCTGCAATTTGCAAAACACACATCTTATACATCACACTTAGGTGTTGGTACCCTCAGAACTCTTCTTTCTCATCCTCCCTTCCAGGAATTTCTTTTAATTCCAGGGAATATACAGTGCTAGAGCGGTTGCTTCGGTAGTGCGCCATCTTAAAATATATGTAATTGTATTGCAGCATAACTCAGGGTGTCCTCAGGTCCTTAATAGGTTTTAATTTGTCCAATTTAACACTTTAACCCTTTAGTGTTCTGGTAAATAATTTGGTCGAGCACATTTTGAAACCCTATATATCTAATATATCTAACTGAAATGTGCACTGAACTTAACTCAACCTGAATGTGGGCAGTGGTGGCCTAGTGGTTAGGACACTGCCTTTAAGACCTGAAGGTCTCAGGTTCAAATCCTGGCCCGGGCACTACTGAGGTACCCTTGAGCAAGGTACCGTCCCACTACACTGCTCCCCGGGCGCTGTTGATAGCTGCCTGCTGCTCCACGTGTGCACGTGTGATGGGTTAAAAGCAGAGGTTGCATTTCGTTGTGGTGCTTGAGAGTGTTCACAATGACAAATAGTCACTTTCACTTCATGTTCCATTTCTACTACTTGGTTTAGGTCAGATGTGGTCATAAACTCACAGAAATTTCACTGCGTCTTTAATTAGTACACCTTTTCAGTGAGCTTTACAGTAGTTGCAGGTGGTTCATTTGAAGACATTTTATGAAGTTGTTGTATGAGTTTAACGATAAAGAGAAATCTCAACTTCGAGGCCTATATTTAAAAAACTATGGGGTTGTTGAATAAGAAATTAAACATTGTTATTATTGCCTCAAATGAATAGAAAATGTGAAGAATAAATTAATTGCATTTGCCAATAAGGCCTTAATAGGTTTTTCAATTGTCTTACATTTGAAACTACATGCAGTTTAATTTTAGACCATACTTAGATTTTATAGACATGCACTATCCAATCAATGATGTGTTAAACTAGTAAAACCTGCTGCTGAGCTGGAATACACAGGACTGTATATGGGCAGTGGCAGTTCTAACTTGAACGGCAACCAAAATTTGTGTCTGACAACAAGAATTGTGCGTCTACCACCCCATCCCTCACCCCACTCCAAATTATATTGTGCATATTCAGGTACTTGCACTTTTTTGTTAGTATTTTTCAGGTTTATAATAGTACTTTGCTATTTTGTGAATAAAATGATTATTTGCTACTGAATAGGTCTAGAGTTCAGCCTGGCATCACCAAATCGCACTGAAATGACTGAGTGTACATGTAGGTATGTATGTATGTATGTATGTATGTATATGTGTATATGTTTATATATAGATATACGTACACAATATATCACGTTAGACTTCATTATTTGTAGCACAGTAATATTTTATTTATATTTTTATCTCAGTACTTTACCTCATCTACTTCACTTCAATACGTGAATAATTTATTATATTGTACTTTATATTATACTGTATTTTTATGTTTATTTTTATATTTTTAAGTATATTTTCTTCTTGCTGCTGGTATCTGAGAGCTACCAAGCAAATTTCACTATATTCTGATACAATGACAATAAAATCTCTTATTTATATGGATATAAATCTCGGTCTCTGTCGACCGATTTTGATAACGCATTAAACATCCACAATTAGTTGGTAATTTAATAGAAGTTTTTAGAAAAACACGATATACTTTAAATGCTTAAGTATTTTTTTAGGACCAGTACTTTTTATTTGTATCCATCCATCCATTTTCCAACCGCTTCTTCCGTTTCCGGGTCACGGGGAAGCTGGAGCCAATCCCAGCTGCCCGGGGGCCTAAGGCGGGATACACCCAGGACAGGAGGCCAACCCATCGCAGGGCAACACACAACCATTCATACACACATTCACACCTATGGGCAATTTTCCAAATCCAATCAACCTACTGCAGCCTTTTGGACAGTGGGAGGAAACCGGAGCACCCGGAAGAAACCCACGCGAAAACGCTTGCAAACTCCGCACAGAAAGGCACCTGTGGGATCGAACCCAGGACCTTCTTACTGTGAGGCGACAGTGCTAACCACTGCACCACCATGCCGCCGTAATTGAGTATCATTTAAGTAATTTAATGTACTTCTACTTGAGTGCAAAAAGTACATGCTTTTACTGTGCGTTGATGTATTTGATTCTAGCTACAATACACAGTCATTTAACTAAATATAATTTTAAATGTGTTGTGATTATTATTTGCAGAAATAAAACATCATTAGAAAATACAATAATCAACCATTACATTGGCATTTACATACATTTCTGTTGCTGCTCGTTGTTGACAGCGGACTCTGAGCGGGTTGCTGAGGTGCTTGTCTTTTCTTGACTTAAGGATTAGTAACACCCTCAATTACAAAAGTGAGCTAATGGGCAACACACTACTTACCACACACTTGATACACACATACAGACACACACAAACACACATGCATTGGAATCCCTGTGGAGGCAAGGCTATTCCCCTTCTCTCCCATTAGACCTGCTGTTTCACACACCAGAGAGAGGGAGACGGAAAGGGAGAGAGAGTGCTCTGTACACAGGGAATCCAGCAATTATGCGCGTGCAAGAGCACAATCTAGACGTCTAGAGGAACGTTAACAGCAATCTTGCATATTAGATGATAACTAGCTGACAGGGTTGGTATAGAAAGGCCATAGCTGCCCATTAACCTTTCAGCTGGCTGAGAAACCTTTGAATGTGTCCTCCTGACCTTATGAAGCCCAAGTCAGGAATTGCCAAAACAGCTCCAGGGCTACCCTGACTTATGAAAGAGGGTGTAATAAATCTATACTTTGTACATATTATGCTTTTGAGAGGGTTATTGATGGGGTTACACAGTTCTAGATGCAAAATCTAAATTTAAGACCATCCTATCCCCCAAATAGCTCTGAAATGTTCTTTACTATTAGAGCAAGAAGTGGAGTCCTATAAACAGTTAGGTAAAGATCATGTCAACAACCAATGGCAGTAAAGTTAAAGGTTGTGAAAAGGACTTAAGCAGTGATGTAGTAGTACATTGGAACCAAAAGACCACAAATAATAGGCCTTTGTTTGTGCGGTTACTACATAATAATACCATTGTCTATCTAGTTATTTCACTACAATGACACCTGTCAGGGGGGTGGGAAATATCAGTTTTTTTAAGTTGATGTGCTGGAAGCCGGAAAACTTAATGAGAATAACAATCTGTTATCAATCCACTTTAACAAGGGCCTTATTGTGATAGCTAGATAACCAAAAGTGATCTAAGGGGATAGCTAGTGAATTGGTGACAGGGTCATGAGTAAGCAAGGCTCATGCATCTGGGGAGTGAAGGCTAGCCTGTCTGGTCTGAACCTAAAGAGGAGCTCCTGTTGCACAAAATGCTAATGCTGGCTATGATAGAAAGGTGTCAGAACACAGTGCACCACAGTCAGAGCTGTTCCAGCTGTTTTTCAGTTGACTTAAATTAAAGTGACTAACTTTTTTGAACCTACTTTATGGTCGATATTTTTGCTGTCATCAGCAGAAGAAGGCTTGCTATTATTTTCTTGCTTAATAAAAAAATCACCTTAAATCCATTTGTCAATGACAGACGTCCGGCTGTAATGAGAGACAACGTGATTGGCAACGAGATACCATAAATGCTAATAAAGCAGTGCAATTCTGAACATACTGTGGCTTGTGCTGCTAAAATAGAAAACTTTAATTAGGGTTAAACTCTAGGTTACGCCCTGCCTGGAAGGTCTCTTAGATCAACAGCAACTGCTCAGCAGGTTGAGCCCAAAGCTGTAACTTAACAGGGTGAAATGGCATTTAGTCATTATGCTGCCCACTGCTAGAATCAGCCGCAAATGGAGATAAAGATTTTTTGACCATTTGACAATAAGCAACTTTGACTAATAATGGAGCTTCTTATTCATGCTTCTGGCTTCTCTCTTACCTTCCTTAGCATTAGTTCTAAGGTAAATCAGGAATGAGAAGTTACGGTTTCATAAGCTTTCCACTTCCATATTATTGAACCATAAAGCAGTTAATGCATTGACAGTGATCTTTAAGGCCCTTGCTGTAGCTTTTTACCATCAGTGTGAAGTTTATTCTTTTATACTACTTTTTGCATGAAATCTACCCAACCAATTGCCATGTTTTCTTAATGAGCTCAGGTGCAATTTGCAAGAACACTACTTTCTTAAATGCACAGAACCCACTTTTTAAAAAATCTGCATACACACACACTTTTTCTATGCTTCCTTTTTTTTTTAATTAAGTGATTTCTCTATGCTGTTATTACATTTAGGTTCCACCTGACACCAAATTGCTCCTCTGGAGAAATATTTACTAGCCATGCCAGGTTATGTTTAAACTGGCCCAAAACGTGAATGATAAATGAATGTACACCTTTGTGAGGACCAGCCTGACATATGAGCATCTTCTCTTCTGCACTGAATTTGCTTATTTGGACCAATGTTTAATCCTATTGACTTTAATTACAATCTGGGTGTTTTCTGTTAAAACTAGGTTATCGGCATAATTCCAGGACCGAAACCAAAACAGTCTCTCTATTCTGAAATGCCGCCTGCTCAGAGTCTGCAAATATCACTCGCCACAGAAAATTGAGGTCATACTGTCATGTATTCGCAGTAAAACATGAGGCTTGATTTGTTCTATTATGTAGCTAATGCCAGAATCATTTATTTTGCATGTGTTATATGTACTTATTGCTAATGGAAGAACTTCAGTGCTGTGAATGCAGGAATATGAAGAAAACCACCAGTCTCCAGCCATGTGATGAGGTACATGCATAAGTCCAGGACTGATTGAGTGAATTACAACAATTTACCTTTATGTCAATAATAAAAGGTTATATGGTTTTACTGATCGTTGTATATTTTTAGCATACAGTTTAGGGATCATTGTCTTGTTGAACCTTTTATATATATATATACATAAATCAATCAGCCATAACATTAACACCACCTGCCTAATATTTAGTAGGTCCATCTCATGCTCGAGAAACAGCTCTGACTGTGGTGCACTGTGTGTTGTGACCCCTTTCTATCAGAGTCAGCTTCACTTTTTAAACCACAGTAGCTCTTCTACTACTGTATATGTGGAACACTAGCCATCACAATAAGTTCCATGTCAAAGTGGCTCAGATCCTTACACTTGCCCATTTTTCCTGCTTTCCGCACATTATTTTTAAGAATTGACTGTTTACTTATCACGCCCCCCCCCCCAAACAGGTGCATTATGACATTGTGTCTGTTTTTAAACATATCTTTTTGTATAGTTTAAAAAGTGTATATCTGCACATTTTACCTCTATGTGGAAGTTAGATCTGATACAAACGTTTCTACTTGTACCAACCAATTTAAGTGCCCTTTCACAACTTTCAACACTGCTGTCCCAAATTCCAGTACATCCATAACCCTGAGGCAACACACAAGTGGCTTTATTACTCTGGTGTCTTGTCTGGATCATCACTTTGCCCATATGCCACAAACATTGCAGCTTGGATTCAACTGATTCATTCATTCATTCATCTTCCAAACAGCTTCTTCAATAAATCAAATAAAAAGCAATGAAATAATAATTTTAAAAAAATGTTCTTTAGGTTTTAAGTAAACTAAACTTCCAAATATCACATACAGAAATTGTGGTTTAAATCTCTCAGTCTCTCAAACTTAGCGCAGAGTTGCTTAAAAATTGCAATTCTTTAAGCTGACTAAAGTCATTGTCCACAGTCATTCAAAAGCACTACTGTGGTTTAAAAAGTAAATGCTGACGGAAAGAGGTCAGAACACACAAAGTCAGAGCTGTTTTAGCAGCATGAGGGGCCTACACAATATTATCCATGTGGTGTTAATGTAATGGCTGATCGGTATATGTCAACATCTGTTACAAGTTTCAGATATAACATGGATTCCACGTAATTTTAGTGGTTTGGGTTTAATCTACAATGGCATGTGCAATATCAATACTACTAGAATCCCTTATGAATGAACTACACTGTAGAAATATGTTTTCCCTGTTTTGATATTTCTGGGTCAAACTAAAGGCCCAGCTCTAATAACCTCACGTCCCTCATCATTTTATGTCAGTAGTGTTAACAAGAATAGAAAGATGGCTAGGAAGGATGGTTGCTAATCAACTGAATTGGCCACTTTTTTTTACATGGAATTAATCATCCATCCATCCATCCATTTTCCAACCGCTTCTTCTGTTTCCGGGTCACGGGGAAGCTGGAGCCAATCCCAGCTGA
>JBBPDA010000001.1:3999426-4012402 GCA_037974385.1 Arnoldichthys spilopterus
ATCTATCTATCTATCTATCTATCTATCTATCTATCTATCTATCTATCTATCTATCTATCTATCTATCTATCTGTCATTTCACATCAGACCCACTCTGAATGACTCTGTTCACATCCCAAACGCTGAATAATGCAGAAAACAGTGGAACAATTTCCCTTTAAATGACTGTGTAAATACTAGGGGTGTAACAATGAATCAGCTTGTATCGATGCATCGACCAAAATAGTGCATGATCTGATGTATCGATGTGACATATAAATCGATGCGTGTGTTCACTCAACAACTACTTTTCCTTCATTTTACTGTGAGCAGTGTTTTGTACTGAGAAGCTGCTTCTGTTAATGATGACACCACTGCATTTGACCATTCATAATAAAATGTAATGTAATGTGTCTGCATGTGTGAGTTCATGCAGACGTAGCAGACTGAAATCTCATTGTCACCAATTGCATCGCTGCAAATTCGGAGGTATAGAAAATGTATCGAGGCTTTGGCTAAAAAAAGCAATGCTGGATCAGATTGTGACATTTACATTGGTAGTAAATACTGTATACACTGAGGAAATAGTGCTTTAAATGTGAAAACCGTATGCTGGCTTGAAAGGGGGAGAAATGAATCAGCGGGGGTTAATCTGTTCAGGTCAAGGGGAAAGGGCAGTGTGTGTTGGGAGGAGCTGTGTTCAGGTGTCATGGTCTAACATTTATTCCTCATTTGCTCCTGCATGATTGTCAGCCCTTCCCTTCCACTTTTTTCTTCCTGCTGTGTGTCTGGGGCCTGATCTCAGGAAAACCTGAGGCGTCAATCAGCGTGTGACCCCATTTCTGTGGGCAGGAGTCTCTGTCTCTTTCTCTCTCTCACAGACATACACACACACACACACACACACACACACACACACACCCAAACACACACACCCAAACACACACACACACACACACACACACACACTGAGACAGATAAGGATAAAGAGCCAGGATCATCCCCTGTAGAATGTTCCAGAAAAGCGGCTCTATTGTGTGTCACTGTCCAAATCCAGCACGGAGCCGAGCGGCGCGCAGATCACTCGTGCTTTCACATTCTGCTAGATTTGATCATCGGTCGAAACAGAGCTAATACTATCAGCAAGTGTTACATCATCTCAAAAGAATTATCAACAAAGGTTTGGGCCATTTTCCCATATCATGAAATTTTCTTTGCTTTTTTTTTTGTTAAAACACTTGATGTCGTGTGCAAACAATGTTAACAATGTTACCATCCCCCAGACTTTCCCCCAGTTTTTTTATTGTATTTGTGATGTTACACAAACCAGTACATGTACATATGTGTTACTACTCAGCCTATACAAATTAGCCCCACCCCTTCACACTGAAGTTATAAAGAATGTTTCTGTCCTGAACTACTTTCTAAATGAAGCATGATACAGGGCAGCCAATCAGAACAGCGGTCCTTTACATGTGTAACTCTTAAAGGCACAGTAACATAAAAACCTTAAACAGTTTTATTTTATTTAAAATTAATTATTTAAAATGAATTGGAAAATTGTCATATAAAATGTATTATGACTGTTTTCAACACAACACAAGTGGACATCAAGGAGAACAATTTAAATGTAGCATATTGGCCCTTTAATGTTAGACAAAAGACGTGGTATACTTTGTTAAATATGTTAATTTTGTTTATTTATATTTAGACTTTATTGCACTGTATTTATTGACAGGTATGGCTACTGAGTGTAGGGCCATTTTGGCACAACCCCTCTGAGCTAAAGCACTGGGATTATACCTCTTAATCCTCCACTGGCTTGTGTCTCACCTTGTAGATGTGAATGCGAGTAGACAGAATGGGGCCTTGGTCGGGGGGGGGGGGCTTTTATTAATCCCCTCCAATCTGGATCCCTGAGTACTATCACCCAATCATTAGCCCCCAATTCCCACCACAGCCACTTTAGACCCACAAACAAAAAATAGACACATACTGCTGTGCTAATGGATCATCTGAGCAGGATTTAAGTCATCATGCTTAATCTGAGCGCTTTGACTTAGCGAAATAATGAACCGATGTGCTATGATCATTCAAATCGGAGCCAATTCAGAGCCCTGCAGTCTCCCAGAGCCACCCAACAGCACTCTGCTGAAATCAGTACAGTAGTACATGTAGTTACTCTCCAGCAAGTAAAAATGATTATTATATGTATATACAGTCAGCTCTAAAATTTTTAGCAGTCTTCATAAAGATGGGTAGAGTGTCTCTGTGGTTATGTAGCCCGATTTCCCCATGAAAACAAGAGAAAAAGTAGAAAATCGATGTAAAGTTGCTCTAAGAAAATATCAAAAGCACATAGCACATGTATTGGCACCTTTAGAACTTCTTATAGACACAATGTAAATGAAGGATGGTTATATAGGAAAGATCTCAATTCCCACTGTACAATATAGCAGAGAATCTGTGATGTTTTGGGGCTGTTTTTCCCCCAAAAGCCCCTGTTAGGATACATGGCATTGTACAACGAGAGTTAAGGAAAATTTGGGCGCCCCTGCCAAAAACCAAAATTGGGTCATGGTTGGATCTTCTAGAAGGACAATGATCCAAAACATATGTCCAAATCCACTCAAAAATAGTTCAGTGACCACAGAATCAAGTCTCCTGACAGCCTCACAGTTTCCTGACACAAACCCTCAGTGAAAACCTGTAGATGATCTTAAGAGGAGGGTCCAAAAGCAAGGATCGGGTACACTCGAGGATCTGGAGACACTAGTTTCAGACTATTTGCTCTCCACTCTCTTTAAGCATCACAGGAGAAGAATCTTAAATGCATAGGGTGCCAATTATTGACACATACTGATGCACAAAAGTAGATTTTAAAGACTATATTTACTTAAAATGAGCTTTCTCTCATGGTTTCAGTATAAGATTGAGCTCATCAACCACAAAAACATTTTTTCATTACCTTTTTTGGCCCATATTTACCAAGGGTGCCAGTAATTCATGGAGCTGATTGTAATTAACCTGGTAAAACAATAGACTCACATCATATTACATAATAATATATTAAAGGACAAGCCTGCTTTTCACCCTGCTGGAAAATAAGCTACAAAAATAGACTGTTTTGAATTGTGATGTCACATAAAACAACTGGTTTACATAAATCCACCTATTCAGCCGACAGCATTTTAGCCTCGCCTGTTCACACTGAAGTTATAAGGAGTGATACAGTCTGCTTTTTCTCCAAGGCATGTGGAATGGAGAATAAGGGCACTTTAACAATTAAAGCAAAAGTTTATTTCTTTTTCTTTAAAGTTTCTTTCTGTTTATTTTTTTATAAACAATCCTTTTTGGGCATCTCTTCAGTATTTTTCCCATATTTTAATAAAAGAAAATTTAGACGAAGATTTATGTTCCTTTAAGCCTTAGACTGAATCTCTCGAGTGGCTCTACTCGCCTCAAATACTTTCCCCAGCTCTACCGCTGCTTCTGACTGCAGTTGTAGTACTTTTAGGGATTGAAGGCTCCCGTCATCAGGGGTTTCTGAGGGACACCAGCTGCTTTCCCCACCACCACACAGTCTGATGGGGAAAGAGATCAGATGTCAAAGGAATTCCTCACAACACACATGCCTCAGAACACTGGTTCAGGCCTCTTTCTGGCAGCCAGTTCAGCATGGCCTGTGGCGCGCTGCACTTGAAGTAAAACATGTTGTTTAAAGCATGATCTGTACTACGTCGATGTTTGGAGAAGAAAAAGTAGCTGAGTGCTAAAAACTGCCTCGGAAATGTTTGCATACAAATGTTACAGGGCCTTTGGTTTCATGATTTCATTGTTAGTGCCTGTAGGTGTGGGTGAAGGAAGCATACTGTCTTGTTTTTTCTTTTTTTTCCCCCTCCCGGACTGTTGCATAACCCCAGATTGATTCCAGAGACTGTGCTGCCCACAGACATTTCTTCCAGGGGACCTGCTTGCATATGGAAACTAAAAGCAGTCTCCGGACGCTCTAGATGCAGATCCGCTCGCTTTTTCCCGAAGACCAGCGAGTTACGTAACCAGAGCTAGCCCACACCGAAATCTGCTAATAAAACATGCACTCATGCAAGCTCAGATTCATCTGGCCAACACCACATCTTTCCATCCAATGCATATTGGAACAATTAGAAACATGGGGAGAGATGACACTGATTCATCAGAAAAAAACAGAACAGCAGTGAAGCGCTCCATCTGGGAAGACAGTACATCATGGAAGGAGAGTGGTTGTGAAGAAAAGACTGATTCATTCTCTGACATTTAGTGTGAAAGACTCAATGCAATGTGTTCGAAGCTAAATATCACATTTGAACGGATGCATCTTACATAACGCACTTACAGCATGGCAGCATTATGATTTCCTTTTTATAGAGCGGTTTGTATAGGTTTGGTGTGCACGGCTCCTCAGAGGACGGCAGCCACGCACAGTTTTGTGTTTTGCCTGCCAGCTCAACTCATTTCAACACCACTGATCATCCTACTACTGCCACCTTCTGCTGCCACCAGGCACATTAAGCCTGTACTGCTCACTGAAGAATACTGAAAGTTTACAGCCCTGAGCACATGGAACGAAAAGTGAATTATTAGCACTGAATTATCTAGACACAGTTTCCACACAAATGAAATATGCACAACACAATTTTGTCAGTGGCCCAAGTGTTTATCATTGGTAGATCGTGAGTTTTGTCCCCAGTGATTTAACAGCCATCCGTGGCTGGAAGTCCAAGGCAGAACATTTGGCCTTGCTCCTACTAGGATTTTTAGGATGGCCCTCCCTCTCCCCCTGGGACTCAAAGGGATGTTTGCCAGTGCTGGCGTCTGCAAGCTGAACAGAACAGGCATTAATCAGTCTCCTTTAGTGACATAGCACTACTGGCAGTTTGAAAAGATGCAGTGGAGCTTCATGTGACTTGGATGAAGCATGTGTTTACCTTCACCCTCTCCGTGCTGGTGGTATCGTGTGGTGTGGGAGTCCTAGATCGTAGGCAGACTTAGAGACGACCAAACTGTGGAGAAAAATGGGGAAAAACAGCATTTTTTGGTGCTTTTTGCAATGGTTGTGTTTAATACACAGGACAGGTACATGTTTTTTAATCATGGTTCAAACATCCATCCATCCATCCATCCATTATCTAAATCGCTTCTTCTGTTTCCGGGAGAGCTGGAGCCAATCCCAGCTGACTGCAGGCCTAAGGCGGGGTTCACCCAGGACAGGAGGCCAACCCATCACAGGGCAACACATAGACAGACAACTATTCATATACACATTCACACCTACAGGCAATTTAGAGCATCCAATCAGCCAGCAGCCTTTGGACAGTGGGAGGAAACCAGAGAACCCGGAGGAAATGGTTCAAACAATGTATCTTCAAAAGTACAACATGATCTCTAAGGTCTAGTCCATTCAGGGTTTTTGGACATTTTTGAGACCGTTTGTTATTTAATTTTCAAAGTGGTCATTAATTACAAATTATTTGTGCTTCAGTGTCATATTTAGAAGAGAATTACACAAGCGCCTCAGCAACTGAATGTAATTTCAGTTCTATTAGTATTTAATCTTCTTTCCTTTTGTTCCCTACTGTCACTTTAACTCTTTCATCCTTCTCGTCTTAAACCCAACCAGTTGCAGCTGTGTCCTCCCAACAAAAGCCGCTTCCAAAGCTGCCTAATACAGTCCTGTCTCATTTGCAGCTAAAATGACTAAAGGAGAGATCTCTGAGGAGATTAGCGAGATCATCCACTCGCATAAGAAAAGAGAATGTCAAAGGGAAATGAGTGAAAAAAAGGAACTGGAGTTCAAAAAATGATTAAAAGATAAAAGAGAGAAACTGGGACTCCTAACAACCACGTAGGACATGGTAAACCACCAAAACTGCCCCCACCCCCGATAAACAGCGAAAATCCACAGGTGTTTTTTTCATCCTTCAACTGTGAGAAGACAACTTAATACTGTGGGTCTGAAAGGATGTGTAGCTGTTCAAGGAGCCATTACTGAGAAAAGGAAACAGACTAGAAGAAGAACATCTACACTAGAACCCAAACTGGACGTCTGAGATGTGGAAGAAGGATTTATGGGCTGATCAGTCTAATTCTGTAATTGGGATTGACTTAGGTGGTGGGAAGCAGAAAATGCAGCTGACTTAACTATCAGCGAGAAGCATGGAAAAATATCCATAAAAAAATAAAAGTTTAAAGCTTTTCTGAAAAAAAAACTAACTCAACCAGCACATGGGAAAACACTAAAAACCGAAACATTAGATTTTATATTTAATAATGCACGGCTGTGTTCTATGTAATTGCCTGTTACAAATATGTTTTCTGCCTTTTTACTGGCCCTCAAACGGGAATAGCTTGTACTTTACAGCCATTTCACTGGAAATCAAATAAATCAAGGGTCGTCTCTGACCACTGCACAGTACACTAGACCTGGAAATGATGTAAATATTTGAATGGAAATTCAATGCATCATTATCTCATGTTGAGACAGTCTCTTTTTATCATCTAGTTAGAGTCACATAAGCAGAAACACTGTATATGAACTAATAGTCAGGAAACTGAAGGGAGGCTTCACTTCCAGCAAACAAGTTTATTCCACAAATGTAAAAAAAATCACTATTTAATAAACAGAGATACCAAAAGATGACAATCACTAGAAAAATCGCTCAGTAAATTAAGCCTGGGCACAAAACAGGAGGCATTGGGTCCTGTTTAAATAGTCTCATGAACAGGCGACTGTGATTTTAGGAATCAAGAGTCTCTGCAAAATCTGGATTGACTTTCTGGATTCGGATCCCTGACTGGAGTCATGTTGCTTGGTGCCCCAGTCTGGATCCTCACACTAATACATATATTTTGGTGTGAAATCAATTTTGCACATTTTTTCACTTACTCTCGTTGTAGCCAATAAGCCAAGACAAGTTTGGAGTTCAAATTTTGGTTCCTTAGCTTAGTACTGAGGCAATGAGGGTTTGTTATATAGCTCAGCGTAAGTCATACTGTGTCCTAAACCACATAAGGTCTGGTCCACCCTAACGAAGGATTTGATTTGAACAAGCTGCAAGACGTTTTGGGGAATTGGGAAAAGTTTTGGGTGACTATTGACTTCTAGTGTTAGTCTTATAGCTAAAGTAAAGAAACAAAATTTGGATTTCAAACATGTCTTAGCTGATCAGCTATCTGGGATAAATGAAAATTTGCGTTACTTAAAAAAAAAACCTTTTTTTTAGCCGAACTATTCCTTTAAGGCTTATTATACCGTGTGATTCTCTGTGAAACTAAAATATATGCGTTTGTAGAACTGAAGTGTGGGTCCACATATACACACACAGACCCCTAGTTTAAACATCTACAATGAATTATACTAAATTATGACACATCACACTTCTTTGGCAGATGGGCAGTGGTGGCCTAGTGGTTAGGACACTGCCTTTGAGACCTGAAGGTCTCAGGTTTGAGTCCTGGCCACTACTGAGGTACCCTTGAGCAAGGTACCGTCCTGCTACACTGCTCCCCGGGCGCTGTTGATAGCTGCCTGCTGCTCCACGTGTGATGGGTTAAATGCAGAGGTTGCATTTCATTGTGGTGCTTGAGGGTGTTCACAATGACAAATATTCACTTTGATGTTTCCTTTTTCTCACTGATTTTGATCAATGTCACATACTTGGGATTCACCAGCTCACATGAAATTTGGTGCGATTGCATGGCTGATTGCACTTGGGAACAGAAGGTCGCAGGTTCAAGTCCTGGCCTGGGTACCACTGAGGCTTTTGAGCAAGGTACCATCCTGCTACAAAGCTCCCCGGGCACTTCTGATAGCTGCTCGTTGTGCTGCACTTTGTGTGTGATTGAGTGTGTTCACAATGGCAAATAGTCACTTTCACCTCACTTTCACATAGAATATGAGGTTTTTGTCACTATGGGCAATTGATCTACCACCTTTTGCCAAAAAATCCAAGGGGATTGATCTCAGCTCATTACAACTCATTTGTCAAGTAGCGCACCTGTGAATAACGCCAATGAAAAATGTTGGAGCTTCACTCGCCAATATCTCATGATGTAAAGATTCAAACTAATATGTATAAACACACCAATTTTCATAAAATTTTGCCCATAGGGGGCAATGCAGTTCACACATTTCTAAATCTCAAAAACCATTCAAGCTATAAAAAATTACTAAAATGGTTCTTTAAAGGGTTGCCCAGTGCTTCAGTTCATACACTGAAAAGTTGTTTTGGAACCAAAAGTGGTATTCTTAGGGCTTTGTTCCAATAAACCCATTTTAATAAGTGTTGTTAATTTTTTACATGCATTATAACAGTGTGTTTCTTGTAGTGGTTCCAATAAAACTTCTCAAAGCACTTTAGCAAGATCTCCCATAGGAAATCCAACATTTAGAGGACTTTAGCCCAGCTAATAGCGAATACCTGTTTCTGCTGTGGAATAGCTCTCTCTCCGAATGGACAGTGGCTAATGCAATGGCTCGTTATCGTTCTGAGGTCCAGACAAGTCAGGCAGAACTCTTCTGTAGAAAATAAATGCTGTCCCTGACCTTGAATGGAGAACGTGTTGATACAAACTATAGGAATTTAGGATACCATATACTGTAGGATAGCACCAGAAGGTGTAACCCGTTCAACCGTGGCGGTTCAAAATTAGATTTTAATGTTATACCGCTTGATTTTCTTGTTCATCCGTCGACTCCAAATGGCGATAACACAGTTGAGTCACTTATTCCGACTCACGGATTTAGACGTTGACTTTGCACAAGGGAAGACACAAATTGCTCCCCGTTTATCAGTTTCCTCCTGAAACCGATTCAGATCCCAGGCAAAAATCCCCCAAAGCAAGTGCCGCTAATGCCGAGCTCCCTGGATATCACAAAGCCATATTAATTCCTAACTGTTATTGACCTTCAAGAAACAAAAACCTGAGCATCGCCCATTGAGCCTGATGATATCGCCGCCGTCGCTTCCGCCTCAGTCAGCATTCTTCAAACGAGTCTTTTTCCTTCGCCGCCCATGCTCCCCCCTCCATCGCTCCTGATTCTTCATCTCACCCTGTATTGCACCCACACCCCCCACACCCCCAACCCCTTTTTTCACAGCTCTGAATGTAATTGCCGCATTCAACAAGCAGGTTAAGAGGGAGTTGAGGAAATGAATACGCACTTTCTTCCTCTTACACATTTACACAGGGTATAGATAGTTCCCAGCTGTTTTAATAACCCATCTTAGACCTGCGATCTAATCTGCAGGAACAGCACAAGTAATTAAAGTTGAAATTAATTACTGCCTGTACTGATATTCTAATAACCGCTTTGGAGGGGCTTCCTCTCTGTATTTTTTCTTTGGAAGGATGAAGTTGATATTTTGTCACTCGCGTTTTATCTTCGGCAGCGGTGTGCGATTGTCTGTACTTTAAGATTATTCATGTAGCCAGGCAGAGCTCAGGAAATGGAAGATAACGAGAGACGGAGAGAGAACTTTTCCTCCCCCCCTCCACCTTCCTCTTCAGGCTCGTTTCTGACCATGGTGCCCCTCTTGACAGCTCTTAGCCCCCCCCACACACCCCCAACCACTGCTACCACCGCCACCCCCCCCCTTTTTCTTTTAACATTCCTTTATCATGACAGTGTTTAGAGAGAGATAGAGCTAAGGCAGCCCAAGCCTTCTGACTGCTTTTGATGGAAATTAGACAATCGTTCATTAGCGCGCTAGATAATGCCGCCGCCTCCTTCTCCCCTCCCTGGCTGTCTCCCCTCACACTCCCTTTGGGATCTCATTTAACACCGGCGGCGGCGTTCACCTCGCTGGAAGTGACTCCGGCGCTTGGGTACCCCCCCCCCCCCCCCCTCACCCCCCTTCGAGTGTGTCTCTCCACAGACAATGCCATTGGAAATGTCATCCTAAGTAGAGAGGAGCAGCGTAGTCGAAAGCTGCTCTAACAAGCAGAGCTGGATCCTCCCTGTGGGGCCTACGGACGCCCCGGCCTTCCGTGTCTCCAACCGTGCTCATCAACTGCACCGAACAATGGCACACTCTTAAGGTGCATTGGCTAGATACAGATCAGCTCAAGGCTTTTGCTGCCTTCATGCAGTCCTATCCTCTGCTTGCCAAGTCATAATTACGAATTCTTTGAAGTTGGGTACATGGATGATGTCAGGAAGGTGTCACACATGTTTGGGGAAACTTTGGCCAATAGCATAAGCAAAGCCATTTTTATATGCATATATGCATGTATGTATATCATTTAATGGCTATGACTTTCGTCCAGTATGATTCCACACTATCTGTGATTTTAAAAATCTGTGAAAATTAGTAAAGTAAAATTTTAGGAATGAATTAATTCAAGGCAATTAAGACAAGTTCAGAAGAGGACTACTCTACAGTCTACAACATCTCTGTAATCTACAACAACCTGTGATGGCCTTTTGACCTGTGACTATTTATCATTGTGAACACACCCCATCAGCCAAGTGATCCACTATGAAATGTTACCTCTGGATTTAATCCATCCATACGCAGAGCAGCAGGCAGCTATCAACAGCACCTGGGCAGCAGTGTAGCAGGGCGGTACCTGGGACAGAACTTGAACCTGCGACCATCCAGTAACATGAGCAAGACTGTAACCACTAGGCCACTACTGCTGTGAAGGAAATATCTTGAAAATACCTCTCATATGGCAATGTGATTTCTGTCTCCGCGGATGGCATATGGTAATTTGTGTAATTTTACTATGCTAAAGCTATTCTATCATGCTCTAACAGGAAGTTCATTTTGCTCTTTGACCCATTTAACTCTGTGAACAGCCTATCTGGAGTAATATGAACTTAATGCACTGACCATTCCCGTTCTTTACAACGAACATTTGCAGACCTCTGGTTAAAAGTAATCTAACTCAAATAGAGCTTAAGTTACCTAAAGGTCGCAGGCTCAAGTCCCGGCCCGGGCACTACTGAGGTACCCTTGAGCCTGTTGAGAGCTGCCCACTGCTGCATGTGTGCACGTGTGATGGGTTAAATGCAGAGGTCACGTACTGTTGTGGTGCTTGAGTGTGTTCACATTGACAAATAGTCACTTTCACTTCACTTTACTTCAAGTTGTATTGACCATCAGACACAAACCATGATGCAAGGTAAAGGTCTGTACCAAAACTGTCAGGGCAGTGGTAGCCTAGTAGTTAGGGACTTCACTCCATGTGATCAGAGTGTTGCAGGTTGATGTTCTAGACCAGGTACCACTGAGGTCCCTTTGAGCAAGGTAACATCCCGCTACACTGCTCCTAGGGGGTTGTTGATAGCTGCCCACTGCTCCCTGTGTGGATGGGTTAAATGTAGATGTCATATTTCATTGTGGTGCACTTTGTGTGATGGGGTGTGTTTACAATTACTAAAATTCACTTTCACTGTCTCCAAAGCTTTTGTTGATTATTTATGATAATTCAATTGGCCACAATACTGAAGTTGATTAGAATCAACAGCAGGGCATTAATCTTGCAATGCATGCCTTTGCATTCGGCTCCCTTAGGGACCTTTGTTGCTTGTCAAGTGCAAAAACCTTTTTGAATCTTGTTTGGTTCCACTTTAATGGTGTGTGCAGAACTGACGTAGAGAATTCTTCTTATCGAGGCTGTTTTCAAGAAGCCAGTTCATTAACAGCATCCACAAGGAATATTGCTGCAACACTGCATGCCTGTTTTTCTACATTTCTGTTGGTTTTCAAGTCTTATGATGAAAAACAACAGCCTTTCAGCTACTCCTCAAAGTATGGACAGCGCAGAGGAAAATCTCAAAGCACCATCAAGCCTCTCCCTCCAAAGTCGGAAAGTTTTGCGACAAACAGCTACTTTCTCTCGTTTCCCATCGTCTTCTGTAAGGCGATTTTGACACACAGAAGATCAAGTGTTTGGAGAGAGAGGGAGAGAAAGAGAGAGAGAGAGAAATAGTCAGAGAGAGAGAGAGAGAGAGAGAGAGAGAGAGAGAGAGAAAGAGGGTACTGGGAGAGAAGAGCTTAGAATCTGGGCTGGATCAGAGCAAGACGGATGCACAATCACAGCCCGGGCCACTGGAGGCCGGCCTGCCCTTTTCCTGTCTCCCTTAGTTTGACAGACAAGCAGACTTCTCTCTGCCCTGTCCTCAGATCACAGGCTCCGCTGCCAGCCTTTGCAAGAATTCCGCCTGCATTAGTACAAGTGCTTCAGAACTCGGCAGGCCTCCTCGACGATGTTCCGCAAAAGCTGAGAGCTGGCCTGGTCAGCCGTTGACCTGCAGGCTCAAAAAAGGATGGCTAGGAAACTTACAGAAGAACGTGACACTATATCACTGTATAAATGAGCCAATGGGGGCATGAGTATCCTCCTCACACAAAAAGTTAGCACAAAAAGAAAGTGCTGGAGCTTATGGTTAAACTTTGCACAAACTGGCAGATAGAAACTTAATATGCTGAAAATCTTGAAAATTGTAGATTATAGCCTTGGTACCAAGTCACTGCTGAGAGCTATATAGTCACATAATTTCCATGCTGGAGTAACCACCAGCATCTAAGCTCTTCTTCTATAGTGTGTAATGCAAAACTAACGAAAAGACTGCAATGATTAAACGTAGAAACTTGAACTTGAAATCAATTATATGTTCTTTTAACCAACTACCAAGTATTTATGCTTATAGTGTTTATTTCACTGAAGAAAACACTCATTGTCAAGACACCATCCATCCATCCATCCTCTAAAACGCTTCTTCCTTTTCGCGGAGCCAATCCCAGCTCTCTGCGGACCTAAGACGGGGTTCACCCAGGATAGGAGGCCAACCCATCGCAGGGCAACTGTCATGTACTGTAAAGAGTTAGGAGACAAATGCAGGTAAAATTGATAATATTTAATGAAAACTCCACGTCACCAAAGGAAGGTCAAAAACAACTGCAAACAGATGTGTCACAGGCAATCCGACTCAGAAACGTAATCCAGG